>CAHIKZ030002470.1:35000-155000 GCA_903632075.3 Acanthosepion pharaonis | reverse complement strand
TAAGCATCTCAACTTCATTCACTTTCTCACCGACATGTTGTGGCTTCCCTGTGTCTTTTTTCTAAATATTTTCCTGGCAACTGCTCAGACGAAATTGTTTTTACCCTGGTGTCCCGACTCCGTGAATTCCTGCCCGCTACTAGATTGTCATCTAGGCCCACCCTTTTACTGCTGAAATAGCTAAATGCAACCATCACTTCTACTCCGACAGTTGATTTTCTCGCACCTCCCGCCTGGGAAAGTCTCTTGCGTTTACGTGCTTCTATGATAACTACAATCTTCAAGAATTTAAATGCAACGTCACTCGCTATCTTTTGTCTTCTTGAATCCAGTTTGTCCTTTCCTCAATCCTTCCTATAATCTGTCTTTTCTTTCACTTTCATGTAATGGCATTTCCGCATTGACACCCAGGGGTGATATATATATATATATATATATATATATATATATATATATATATATATATATATATATACATATATGGATTGAGAAATCGGAGAGATCCTTCAATTCCAGTCAGGTTTCATTACCTTCACTTACGGCAAAGGCGTGAATCCTCTTCTTCTCCCTCCAGGTAAATAGCAGGAGAGATTGGGTTCTATAGCCTTGGATGGCAACTGGTCTAGGAGAAGGACAACTCTGGATTCAGAACCTGCGGAGGGTCGTTTGGGGACACTGTGGCACGTAGTGAACCAGGTCTCTGTATTCGGCCTTTCAAAAAGTGTGGCTGGTCCTGCACGAAACGTTCACCATTATAATCAAATCTCATGTGTTGGTGTCGGGCTGTTAGTTTCCTAGGAATTGATCTTCTTGACCCTCATACGTCGAATTCGACGGAAGAGTGGAGTATGTATATATATATATATATATATATATATTACACACACACATATATATATATGTATATATATACACATATATATATATATATATATATATAGAGAGAGAGAGAGAGAGATAGATAGATAGATAGATAGATAGATAGATAGATAGATAGATAGATAGATAGATATCACTGTGAAAGCAAAGTTAACTGCTCTGGCCGCTATCTTCTATAGCTTCTCATAGGGTGCAATTTGAAAGTAGAAACAGATAAAATTAACAAGAAAGAGAGAATAATTCCAAAAAGAAAACTGTCAAGATTCGGGGCAAGATTCCTCATTTCCAAATCAACAATTAAAATCTACAGCACAGTTTTTTCTATTAATATCCAATTCTTCTGGCCTCAGTCGCGAATTCCTTCTCTGTCTCAGTTCAATATTGTTTCAGTCCTGTTTTTCTTTTGAATTAGCAAGATCTTGCCGTAAGTTTTATTCTAATCCTATTTCCTCGCACTTCTCGCCTGTGGAAGTCTCATACGCTTTATTTCTTCATTGCCACATAAACCTTAAAATACTTAACTATCTGAAGACTGTATTTGGCAAAGTCAATCGGCATCTTCTGTCTTACTAAACCTCGTTCATTTATTCTCTTTTCTTCACGTTAAAGCCTACTGATCTTTTTTCACTTAAAGTATTTTCAATTTCTTTTATATCTGTACGTCATAGTAGCATTATCGTCTTGTTTATGGTGAAATTCTTTTAAAAAAATGCTCACGGCTATATGTTTTTTCAGCACTTCCCCAAACTGTTTGTGTCACTCCAAAGACTGGTTTTCTTCAAAGAGTGTCCACCACAAACCATTGTGATAGAATTTCTTTTTCTTCAGAGGGTTTATCAATTCTTTATAAATCTTCACACAAAGCATGATATTAATCCAATGATTCCTTTCACTCAGTTTCTACTCTATATATAGATTACAGTATCTGATTTTGTTTCTCTGTATTCTTTTTTATTACATGCAATTCTTTTAACTAGGCCCTTTCTTTCCTTTCCTATTCCCATATCTGTTTTGACAACATGGTGTTATCTTTATGACTTTCGTATTTTAATGACAGCACAGCAGAGAATATAGCGGCCATTTTGAAAAACTGCTATTCAGGAAAAAGAAAAGTTACATAAATAAACAAAGTAAAATCTATTTTAAATTGTTAAAATTTAACACTTGTATATAGGTAAGAAAAGAAATATATAATATGAACAATCTGAAAGTAAGAATGAAGTAAAAAATATGCTTATTTACATAGGAAAGCATTGGTGTATCAACTATATATATTTTTATATATTTTTGCCAAAATCGGTAAAAAATATGATCTCGTCATGAAAAGTTTTTTTCTAGAATAATATTTTTTAAAACCTAGACAGAAGTTTGTCCAACAAAGAAAACATCTCTCAAATGATTTTCAAACATTGACGAATATATAGTAAAACTATAAAAATGTTCTTGAAATTCCTAACTACTCTACTGAATTCATTGGAATATGAAATGTTATGGATGTTAAAAAAATCGTGCAAATTTCAAAACGTAATACTGGCATTAGTATAACAGGAATTAATATGGTTTCTACATAGAATAAATCTATTAGGCCATAAATGACTGCAAAATTAAACTGGACCCTCTATATGACATACTTTGTAAATGAGAAGACTTTTTTTGCATTTTATATATCTTTTAACTACACTCTCCAGGTTTTTGTTTTCACCTCTGCTGTAGCCAAGAATTGAACGTAAAACACTTTTGGTCAAATCACAGGATTCGACCAACGCTTGAGGGTACAAGGCCCAGTGGATAAAACGGGCAAATAGTGTACCCCACCATACTGGTATTAAAACACTACAAAAATCTAAAAATACAATTTTATATTAAAAATACCAGCAATACATTTTTGGAAAAAATAAATTATTACAAGCAATACTCTCGACAAAAAAAAAAAAAAAAAAAAATAACTCTTTACAAGAATACATCAATGAAACCTGATCTAAAAACTGTTTTATTTTTACAAAGTATACATATTCCATTCATACGAACCTATCCTCACAATTTTGTCGCCTTTTACTAACCCATTGAAACTGATATGCCGTCAAACCAAATATATCAAAACAAATCAGATATTTTACAGAGATAATATTTGGTAAGTAGATAAAAGATTTGCTTGTATAAAATAACAGATAGATAAATAGGTTATAAGAAAATGTCTTATAAAAATTATTTACATATCCGGGCTCTTTAAACTTACATCACTCAATTCCATAAGTCACCTTTCTATTAATCATTCAATCCATCACAGTCGACATTTTAAAATACGTTTGTCACTGTCTAAACTATCTATCTAAACTCTGCATCTATTAATTACGAATTGGAAGAATCAATATCCCTGTCTGCTTATTTGCTTATCGATACCAACAGAACATCCGGTGTGTACCTAGCAAATTCTCCATTCAAATCTGTTCCTATATATTTTCAGCTTATCGATATAATTCCTTTTATAATTCTTATATTCATGGGAATACAAACATTCCTCGCTTAACGACTAACACATGAAAGAAAAACTAAAATAATAAATTAAATCCAACCAGATGTTATTGTATGTTGTAAGAAAACTTTTGCCGTCAGTGGTCATTGTTTCCTCTTTCTTCAAAATGATTGAAAAAACGATAAAATGAATACAGTGAAAATTTACAGTGTGTGCGTGTATGTATGTGTGTGCGTACGCCTCGCTTAACGGGCTTCTATGTGTTACTATATTCTACAAAATATCTATACATATAAAACAGAGGACGTCTATGTGTCTGCCTGTAAGTGTGATACCTTTTCACTCGAGATCAATCCAAGCGATTTTGACCAAAACATAGGTTCTTAGTGTAAAAAAATTGTTAAGTTAGAAAAATCAATGATGGATAAAGCCGATCAAAAATCGATAAATTCAACCTTTTTCTCCGATTTCATTCAAACTCGCTATGTAGGTTACTTACATCATGATGACTTCAACGATACCTCATTTTTTTATTTCTACGCCACTACGTTTAACGAAACACCGCGAAAAACCAAAAATAGACTTCAACACAAATCGATTTCAACACAAATTTTAAACTAGAATCTCCCTTAATTTTCAAGGAATATAACACAAATTTCACTCAATTATAGCCAACCATAAGTTGTTTGTTTAACAGTCATTTAATTGATAATTGAGTCCACTCATTACCGCGTAAATAGCGAAAGATGGCGATTTTTGCTGGTTTCTTTATTACTTTACGTTTATCTTTCAACCAATTTTCATCAAACTTAACAGTTGCTTTATTCACTTTTACATCCCTTGTAGTACACTGAAAAAAATGAATTTCTAAAACTCCAAAATATATGTGCTCTGAAAGTGGGTCTGCATGTTGTCTGTTTTACTCGTTCATATCCTCGACTAAATTCGATCGAATAAATACAGACAACTTCTGTTATATCAGTAACTGCATTAATTCAAAATGTTTTTTAATGAAAGTACTTTAAAGTAATTGAAGATAGACTCTGTTATATCTAAACATGATGATGTTTTTGCTCCATTCTAATTGTACGCTTTTTCTGATTGATCAGCTGTGTATGGCTACTACTTATATATAAAGTAAAATAAACAAATACATCTAGTTGGGATTGTATTTACACTTGTAGTTTCGCGCTGCTTACACGGGTTTCCCTGAGTCTCTGTTGCCACCCAATTCTACTGGTTATCATATTCGGCAGGCCAGAGTGATTGCCGTTTATGTCGTCAAAAATCTGTTTGATATAAGTTTTGTCATGTCATGCTTTCCGTAACAGATTCGTCTTCAGTTCTGCTGCAATGCCTTGCTCTACGATTTTTGATGGTGTCCGATACTGAACGAAAAGTTCCCACGCAATCGCTCATTGGTCAGACGAACTCTTCAAGTGAAAATCAAAGCCATTCATTGGATGTGAGATTAGGCTCCACCCAAAAGTCTTTCCAGTTTAAAGGAAAAATGTCCCTGCTGAGCAGCCATGCAACAGAACAGAATGAAATAATTTAGACAAAAGGAACGAATAACGCGAAAAAATAACAAAGAATTATTTACTTGTATTTTATATGATTAGGCAAACCAAAGTAATGACAGTATATAGAACTGATTTTCGAATATGTCTATCATGTTTACTGTTCAGTAAAATATTATACTGTATAAACATTTGGAAATAAATTAGAAATGTTCCAAATTGTTCACAAGTGATATCTGAATCTATCTATCTATCTATCTATCTCTCTCTCTCTCTCTCTATATATATATATATATATATATGTATGTACGTATGTATGTATGTATGTATGTCTGTATGTATGTATGTATATATAACTACTGGCCCAGCTGACAAAATAACTCATCGGCATTAATCTAAGTAGAAGAGAAGGTAAAGAAGGAAAATATATATATATATATATATATATATATATATATATATATATATATATATATAAAAAGGAAGATAACATTATATTATATAGATAGATTTACTATCAATGGAGAACAATGTTTGATGACTGGGAGTTCTTGTGGCATATACGCCTTACAAAAAGAAACTCCCTTTCAGAAGCTGGAAGCAGATGAATCATAGGTGGCAACGAGTGCTAGGAGCATCTCTCTGACTCTCCCATAATCTCAATAACCTAAGCAACGATGGACTGCATTTTATGCGTGGGCACTATTAGCCAAATTACAGACTGCAATAGAAGTGGGAAATATTTCTAAATCTTTCATTATAAAGACAATTCCATAAAATCAACTCGAGAAGGATGAAAAGTTCTCAGCTTTCTGAAATCAGAATTTCAATCAGAAAATTTGTGGAATCGGACACACGTTCGTTCATCTCTAATTCCTTCCTTTCTTTTCTTTCTTACTCTCTTGCTCTCCATGCACGCATTCACGCAAACACAGATGCACACACCCGCACACACACACACACACACGTACGTACACAGGCACAGACACACATATTCGAGTATAAATCTTTCGATATATAAGTTTGGTTAATTTAGGGGCCACCTCGAGGTGGTGTAATGGTTAGCAAGCTTATGTCTTTAGAACAATTACGACTGAGTAGTGAGTTCCTTCCTCACTGGGTGTCCCCTAATATCGATCTTGTGCCACATCTAAGCTACGCTTGCAAAATCTTTATATATATATATATATATATACACACACACACATATATATATATATATATTAATTCCAATACACGAATGTCATGAATAATGGTATAGATGTTGACGCATAATTTATGATCATGTAAGATGATCAATTGAGACATTATCTGTTAAACCAATATCAATATTTTATTTTACATAAACATACAACGTGGAATACACCGACACACACTCACTCACTCAAACACACACACACAGATAGATAGATAGATAGATAGATAGATAGATAGATAGATAGATAGATAGATAGATTACATCGTTGTGTTTTTGTGTGATGGATGTTTTGCTAAAAAAGGCACTCGAACAAAAACAAATATGTCTGGTGATACCGGAAGATTTTGGATTAGAGCCAGATGATGTCAGTAAGCCACGCGTTATTCATAAGAATGAGTACACACAGACACACACATACACACACACATATGTGTTTATGTCTATATGTATATTTATATATATATATATATATATATATATATATATATATATGTGTGTGTGTGTGTGTGTGTGTGTGTGTGTGTGATGTTCAAACACCTAGAAGTGATTTCTAATCCTTCACAAACTTCCTGACATAAAATATCTTCTAAATAATAAGCTCAGCACTTAGATTGATCTACAGATCACCCTTATCTGGTTCAATAAAATCAATAGCTTCGCTTCCTGCTATAAATGCTAAAATTGGGGTGACAGAACCAATCATTGAACTCCACCCAAGTCAATAAAAGTTTTAAAAAGTAACGCTCAAAAATATAACAAATGAAAAAAAAAAGTTTTGTCAAAACGAAATCATCATTTGCCCTATCATATACAAAATATAAAAGGTAAAATTTTTACAGGACCGGAAAATTCGAATTTGATGCAATGGAAAAAGTGCTGCGACGCTATTAAATATCAATTCTTTTATCTAGCAGCCAGTGCTGGACAATTCTCTCACAAATTAATATTGGCGCACGGAAAGCATTTGCTGTGAATATCATGGATGGAATATAAAGAAATCTATAAGGAAAATTGTTTTTAGAATCATAAAGATACAGCTGGCATTTCTGCGACGCATAATTATATGAGAAGACTTAGAGAATTCAATACTCAAAGGACATACAAACGAAAAGAAGGCAGAGGAAAGCGCAGTTAACCTACTTTTCACTAACGATCTTCTGTAGATGCATTGCAGAATTTGGAGGGAAATATATAGTAAAAGGTTCAAATTTTATTAGAATTAAAAAGGATAAAACCGACTGAGGGCCATGGTCTCCAAGATCCTGATGGATACAGTGCATACAATATAAAAGAGGGCCAGGAGTTTGCTTTATTTGACGATATATATATATATATATATATATATATATATATATATATATATATATATATATATATATATATATATATATATATATATAAAACAAAAAAGAAACAATAAATGTGTTTATGTTTTTTTTATTGTGTTTTTGCGATGTTCTGATAAGTTGTTAAGTATTGTGAATAAACTGTACGAAATTCCTTTTTTTCGACATTTAAGTTTAAGTATTTTGATTATCGCAGTCATTATCAACAATCAATGTGACATTTCTGTGGTAGTTAGAACACTCTTGTAGAAATCCTGTTATTCTTTGGGAAGCTTTTTTCTTTTATGTGCCATGTCCCTTCAGGACGTAGGCGATCAAGGCCCACCACCTCCTCCTATCTCTTGTAACTCTTAATAAATCTCCCAAACCCTATTCCGCCAACCAGTTGCTCCAGCCCACCAAGCACTGCTTTCCTCTGTAGCTGTTGCCCTCAATCTGTTCTGTATCAGATTTTCTAAGCCCCACTTCCTTGTTACTTGCCCCCCCAAAAAAATTTCGACTGCCTCTTCCTGAAATCAAGTAAACACTTCTTTGTTTCCATTCTCTTCAAAAGCACGTCGTTGCTCGGCACATGTCATTCTCAGCATCTTTCTGTAGATCCACATGTCTGTTACTTCAGTTCTTTTCCTCATCTTCGGGGATATGGCTCGCATTCGCTGCTATACAGGAGGACATATATCACGTAATATTAATAAAAAGAACCGACAAGGTTTGTCTGCTCAATTTTCGATTGTATATTTTCAATATCCTAATAAGTTGTTGAGTATTGTGCTCAAAGTTGTGGATACATTTTCAAAAGTTCATGTGTTTGTTTCTATTTCTTTCAAGTACTTTCGACTTACACAGCCGAAAGTACTTTAACAAAAATTACAAAATATATAATTTGGACAGTTTATACACAACCTCTAGTGCAATACTCAACACTCAATCTTAAAATTGGAAAAATGCAATAAGAAATTAAACAGACATTGTCAGTTCGTTTCAATCAAACTTCCCAGGGTGTAAACTTCCTGCTTCGATATATCCTATTCATATATATATATATATATATATATATATATACAGAGAGAGAGAGAGAGAAGGAGATAAATGAAATATATCCTACTCCATATATATATATATATATATATATATATATATATATATATATATATATATATATATATATATATACCTAATTCACGAATTTAATTCAAAGATCGGACCTGAATTCACGAATTTAATTCGTTCAACACATGAATGATGCAACACGGGGTCGTCACAATTACCTGTTTGTAATAAATTTGGAAAATGTTGTTCGAGTTTCATAACACATGAATGCATCTCGAATTTTCTGTTCAAAACCGATTTGTTCGACATGGAGATAATTTCGAGAACCTAAGGAAATATAAATATACATATATATATATATATATATATATATATATATATATATATATGAAGGAATGTATGTGCGTGTTTGTGAACGTAAGAAAAAGAAAGAAAGAATGTAGGCAATATCTTCATATCTCGTATCTCGTATCTCGTACCTCTCGCCTGTGGAACTCCCTTCCCTATTACTGTTTCCCTGAGAGCTATAATCTCCAACTATTCAAATGTAATGTTAATCGACATCTCCAGTTGCCTTGATCTATCCACTATCCTTCTCCTCATCATTTCCTCTATCACTCCTATCTGATCTTGCTCCAAATCTTCTGTAACTCCTTGCGTCCTTGTGGCTTCTCGCCTTGCTTGGGGCGAAAAAAAAAGAGAGAGTAAGAAGGTAGGATGGAAGAATGTAAGGAAGGAAGGAAAACAAAGAAAGAAAGAAAGAAAGAAAGAAAGAAAGAAAGAAAGAAAAAAAGAAATTACCAAACAATCAAAAAAAAAATGAAAAAAACAAAGAAACAAAACAGAAAGAATGAATGAACGAATGATCAGAAGCGTTAAGCAAATGTTATATAAAATCCGATGTTTTGTAAAACACGCCCTACGATTAAATTTCTTCAAGCATTGTTTTATTTTAGCACTTATTTTGGTAGCCTATGCATATCCAATAACCCTTGTGGTACTTTCCGTTCTCTTTTTTTATTCTCATCTGTTCTTTTATGAAATCTATTTTATGCTTCGTTCATTGTATTTGTCTTTTTTTGTTTTCTTTTTAATTTCATTTGTTTATTTGTTTTCTGTTTGTAGTATTTCTTCCTCAAATGTTTTCCCCTACGAAAACAAATGTTCTTCTTCTTTACATTCATTCTATTACATTTTCTCCTTTGCATTTCTTCGAGGATTCCTGTAGATTCCTATTCTTTTCTCTCCGTCCATTCTTCGGGCGGACATAAATATGTTAATTTCAGATTTGTTTCTCTAGGTTTTCTCACGATCTCCAGTATTCCTCCTCAGTGGTTGAAATTTCAAGACTAAATATACATAAAAAATAAAAATAAATGGAGACATTTCTAAATATTCGTAAACGTTGGGAAAAGTGTAGCAATTTTTACCTTTAAGCATAAAAGTTGTTCACAATTTGCAAACGATCTGCTGCTTGCAAAAAAATATTCATGCCAACTGATTTGAATAAATTCTTCAATGGAAGTGAAGAATACTTTTCTAAAACTTAGCTCCTGTCATCAAATCGTCACAGTAATCTTTATTTAGATTCCACTTGTAGAGTCATGTTCTTCCAATTGCTATTCGTAAATCAAAGACAATACCTAAAATTCTCGTAATAATATTAGCTCTTTCTTAAATAAAATAATGCTTAAAGGTCAACGAACATTCAGTTTATGACTTGTATATTCTCGTTGCTTTATTTAATAAGCAAATTATGGGTTATTTGAGAAGTCGTTTAATGAAATATATTTTCAATGGGATATTGCATTTGTAATGTTTTTCCTGAAATCTAGTTTTGTACATTTTAATGCACCATATCGTAATTAAAATATGTATTATTTCTTCTTTAAAATGAATGCTAATCTTAATCGACGTATGAGTAATGGTCAATGATGTTACCCTGATTTATCAGAGAATTCGATCTACCCTGGGTACTAAATTTAAGATTTAGCATTAAATAAATCACTAAGAATGTACGTATCATAAAGCCATAAAATGTTTCACTTTTGAAAACAAATCCCTGATAATTAAGTAAAATAAATTATCACAATCATTTTTTATTCAGACGTAAATATGATTAATCTTCTTTTTCTGACTATTTTTTTTCTAAATGCCGTGTCTCTTCAGGACGTTGGTGATTATGGCTCTCCACAATTTCCTGTCTTTTGTAGTTCTTAATATAGTTTGTTTATTTTGTTACCTCTCTTAAACCCTTTTGCGGTCATCCATTTAAAAAAGATTTCTAGGTGAGTGAAACGGGGTTTTCATCTGTTCTTCTTGCCTTCAGTCAGACATCTTTCCTGATAATGTGCCCTCGAGAATTCAGCTGACACTTCTTGATTTTAATATGTGTCCTTGTTGTCCTTATCTCTAGAACTTTGTTGTTGCTCATAGGTTCAGTTCATAGTATTCTCAGCACCGATATGTATATTATAATAAAAGAAGTGGGATTAAGAAGATAAAATATAACATAAGGAAGATTCTTAAAAAAATTCATGAGTAATTATTATTATTATTATTATTATTATTATTATTATTATTATTAATCATTGATTTTTGCGACACACACGCACAAAACACGCACAAAGTTATGTTACAATAAATCATACAAAAAATAAATTAGTAAAGTTAATAGTATAAAATAAATGACAAAATCCCTTCGCTAACAAAATTTTAAAGATGCATTAACCTACCAAATACTGATGAATATTATGATCCTTGTTTTCTTTTTAAAATGTAAGCTGTATTAAATCTTTCTTAATACGCAAGTACTTTCGACTGTAAATTCAGTCATCTTCAGGCATGGAAATTATTATTATTATTATTATTATATATATATATATATGTGTGTGTGTGTGTGTGTGTGTGTGTGTGTGTGTGTAGAAAAATAAAAAAGAACACGTTAGGTAAATAATCTGGAGTTCTTTATTTTTTGTTTTTATTTTTAAAAAACAGTGCTCTATACAGAAGTAGAGCTTAAATTATAATTATTTTTTAAAAAAATATGATTCTTTCGCTACATAAGAGTTCTTATGTTTCAAAAACGAGAGCCGAAACGCTCAATATAATTATTAAAATTAAATTGAATTAAAGTATCAAGCCCTGTTTCATCCTCAATCGAAAATTTAATCTATAGATAGATAGATAGATAGATAGATAGATAGATAGATAAATAGAAGTTATCGTTATAGATACAATTTATTTAAGTAAGTGCTCTGTTTTAATCCTTTTTTATTATATATATATATATATATATATATACATACATATATATATATATATATATATATATATATATATATATATATATATATATATATACATATACACATACAAAGAGGAAGTAAAAGGAACCTCCGTATATACGTAATTAATCCAATTTTGAAGAACTGAATAAATACAAATTGAATAAAGCTTTAAATTTATATATTCATCATTATATAAATATACGAATGGATATTGTGATTTCTGCAACACTTTTAGTCACATCGACATAAATTCTGGGCACCCAGAAAGAATCTAATTCACTCTACGAAATAATTTGAGTCAAATAAATTAATAAAAATCTGATATCATTCATTGGTAGAATGATGCTTTTCGTTTTATATAAAATATTATACTGATATATATATATATATATATATATATATATATAGATAGATAGATAGATAGATAGATAGATAGATAGATAGATTGAGATAGATAGATAGATGTAAAAATACTTAGATAATAGATAGATGCAAAGAAAGTTGATAGATAGATAGATGGATAGATAGATAGATGAGAAGATGCTTAAATAATAGGGGTAAAGAGATTATATATACATATATGTATATGCTATATATACATATATATATATATATATATATATATATATATATATATATATATATATATATATATATATATGGGGAGAGAGATAGATACTTAGATACATAGATGCGAATTATGGATAAATACATAGATTTGAAGAGACTTAGATACATACTAAGAGACATAGATAGATAGATAGATAGATAGATAGATAGATAGATAGATAGATAGATATGAAAATACTTAGATAATAGATAGATGTAAAGAGAGTAGATAGATAGATAGATAGATAGATAGATAGATAGATAGATAGATAGATGCGAAACTGAATAAATAGATGTGAAGAGACTTACATATATACGAAGAGACTAGATAGATAGATAGATAGATAGATAGATAGATAGATAGATAGATAGATATTAAAATACTTAGATAATAGATAGATGTAAAACCCAGTAGATAGATAGATAGATAGATAGATAGATAGATAGATAGATAGATGCAAAAAGACTTAGATAGATGCGGAGAGTCTTAGATACATAGATAATACTTTATAGGTTGTTACATGTTATTTTAATGACAAAATCTCAAATAACTGAAATTTATTTATCCTTGCATACATACAGACATAATTAATCGCATAACTAACTCTATAACCTAATGATGAACAAACATATATTTGAAAGAACAACATTTCTTTTCCGCTAAATCTACGTCGTTGTCAACGTCCATAATTAAATGGTGAATATTAATCACATAAAATTAAGAAAGCTCTGTGTCATGTCACAACCAATATTCAGCTAAATTGTATAAGTGCACTGGCAGTCGCAATGACGCACACACGGAGCCGTAAGTATTGCGTGGCTGAGAGACAACCAGGCGGTTATGGTGACAAAAGAACAGAACACGATGAATGAATACCTAAAGAAACAGACAAAATAAGTAAAAGCGCGGAGCATTTATTCATTTAGGCTTTCTTTTGTTCGTTGTCTTATATTCATATTTACATACACAAGAAAACAACACTCATATACATATATGTATATGCTATATATATATATATATATATATATATATAAAATATTTATGCACAAGAGGAATATAAAAAATTTAGCCGCTCTTGGAATTCTATTGTTTGCTCGCTAAAAGAACATTTTGGCAGATAATCAGAATTCTTTTTTGAAACGAAAAAACCAACATTTATATTTAGTTAAGATGTTTATTTCTATGCATCTTTCAAACTCATCCATCAATTCGATATTCAAATAATGTCAGAGTCTTACGACCGCTTAACAGCCGACTCGACTTTATTTTTTTCACTTCACTGCCTACATGCATCCCATAATGCAGCTGTTGTGTTCCTCTGCAGAATTCTTTTATGCTTTCATTTCTTTTCTTTTCTTTTTCCTGCTTGACAATTATTTGACCTAGCCTAATGACGACCTTGTCAGGGGTAAAGGTTAAGTTACGCGCTGTAATAAAAATACTTCTCAGTTCAATTCTATTTATTTTTTGTTTTGTTTTGTTTTTTTTTGTTTTTTTTGGTGATATTTTTTGATTTCTAAAAATATTGCATTTTTCTTTCGGAAAGCGAGGTTAAAATAGGTTATCACGAAAGAGAAGATAATATTTCACAGAGAAGTTTTGTGGATGCTGATACTACTTAAGTGGCTTTTACGGTTAACATAAAAACCAATCAACATCACATTGTCCAAAAACAAAATTAAAATTTGAACTTTATGCAGTTATTATTTCAGAATCAGTAGAAAAGAAAAATCATACTAGTTTTCTAATTGATTCAAAAGAAAGTTTATTATTATTATTATTATTATTATTATTATTATTATCATTATCATTATTATCATCATCATTATTATTATTATCATTCTTCTTATTATTATATTATTATTATTATTATTATTATCATTATTTTTATTATCATCATCATTATTATTATCATCATTATTATTATTATTATCAGTATCATTACCATTATTATCGTTATCATTATTATTATTATTATTATTATTATTATTATTATTACTATCAAAATCCTTATTATTATTAAAATTATTATTATTATTCATTATCATTATTTATTATTATTATTATTATTATGATTATTATTATTATTATCATTATTATTATTAATATTATCAAAATCATTATTATTATCATTATTATTATTATTATTATTAATATCATTATTATTATTATCATTATCATTATTATTTATCATTCTATTATTATTATTATTATTACTATTTTATCCTTATTATTATTAAAATATTATTATTATTATTATCATATTATTATTATTATCATTATGATTATTATTTATCATTGAACTTAAAATTATTATTATGATTATTATTATTATTATCATTTTTTTATTATTATACATTAATTATTATTATATTATCATTATTATCAGTATCATTAAAATTATTATTGTTATCATTATTATCATTATCATTATTATTATTATTATTATCAATATCCTTTTATTATTATTTTATCATCAAATATTTTAATTATTATCATTATCATTATTATTATCATTATCATTATTATTATTATCATTATCATTATTATTATCAAGTTATTATTCTGTTTTATTATTCTTTCTTTATTTTTATTATTTATTTTGAAAAAAAAATTTTTATTCAAATTAAATAAAGTCAAGAACTTTCAAATAATTTTTTTTTTTTTTTTTTCCAATTCTAAAAATAATAACATTCATAGATTATTTTCCATAAAATCTGAAATGTGGAAATTTTGTATTTTTTAAAAATGGGTTTCTGTGGAATCCCTCAATTAGTCAATTTTTTGATTTCAAAAAATTTTGAAATTCCAACTACAACAGAGATTGTTGATGTTTTTTGTTAAAATTTTTAAGATTTTTTTTCAAGGTCCTTGTATTTTGATTTTAATCCATATTCAATTTTTACTTTTTTTTTTGTTTTCTAGAATTATAAATATTGGGCGGTTAAAAAAATTATTCTGTCTGTTTTTTGTATTAATTTTAATTAATTTTTATTAATAATAATAATATATTATTATTATTATTATTATTATTAATATTAATTAAAATAATATTATTGAAATTCATTTATTTTAACCAAAGGCGAAGGATCTTACTTTTTTGTTGTTTCCACTTGATAACTATTTATAAAAAAAAAAAATAATAAATGAACAAATCTCTTCAGAGGATATGGTTTGCAGCTGTTAGAAATACTTTTTTTATAATTGGATAGATGATTCAAAAAAAAAATTTTGTTGATCTCCTTTCCTTATCATACCCAAAGCTCCGTCCACAATAGGAATAGTTTTGTTTTATAAATGGCACATATTTTTTTCGGTTTCTATCTTCGGGTTTTTGTATTTGTTTACTTTTTCAAAAATATCCGCCGACCGTTTTGTCACTTTCATTCCATAAAATATGTCAATTTCAGCGTTCAATATTCAGCAGATTTATATTAATTTTTTGGTTGAAAATATATTGTTCGATTCATATTGGTGCAAAAATCCCTGGGGATATCAACATCTATAATCTCAAATACAGATTATATATATAATTATGTTTTTTTAAGATTGCAGCTATTTTTATTGATGATGGTTTTATAAAAGATATTCAAAATGCATATGTTGTCCTACAATTATCATCATTATTATTATTATTATTATTATTGCTTTGATTTCTGTTGTATGTTAATTTCTTCCGTTGTCTAAATCAGAGACTTAAGGTTATAAAAGGCATCAGGATATTTTCCAATTGCCATTTTTGTAAAAAAACAAACAAACGCTAAAATTTGCACATATCTCAGATGGATGAAGCCCTTCGTATACTGTAAGTCGGACTTGTGAGTACAATTGTTTGTATTTCTTTAAAGCTTGGACTACCAGGAACCATCTCCACATGAGTCTATCAGACTGATCCTTATCTTTCCCAATTAAAAAAAATCACCCGTAAAAAACAGCTACATTTGAATGATTGATATCCTCATGTACCACATTTTTTACATTTCCAATTCAAAGTCATTCTATTCTTATATATTTTTGAAGACCTAGCAAGATATATAACAGTCTGAAAAGAATAGCATATCAATAAGAAGGCTCATTCTCTTTTTTTTTTTTTTATCAGATATATATTATTTCTATTAGATTATTTTTTATTCAAAATGTGTTCATTGTCAGTCCCATAAAATTGTTACTGTTTCTATGTCTGTAACCAGGTCTGAGTTTTATTCATTCCAGGTTCTTGCAGTTTCATTTCCGTTAATGTCTCAGGTTTTTGCACTGTAGATATTGGCCCACTCTTTCATGTTGAGTTGAATGTTCACTGGGTTAAAAATAGGTTGAAAACGATAAATGATTTTTAAAAGCGGACATCTTACTATAAAAATAACGTTCTATCTTGATTATTGTTCAGGTTCGTTTTTAAAAATTATTTGGCAAAAATATTTGCATTTGATATAAAGGAAAAAAAAGAAAATAAAAAATAAATGAAATGAAAAAAAAAATAATATAAAAAACGAATCACCTTGTCTCTGATTCGGAATTTAATTTTTAAAATTTAGATATGTGGTACTTTTAGGCAATTTTTATATCTTCTAAAAAAGATCACCACGGATCAGATTTTCCATTCCATCAGCGTCCCTTAATTTGCTTCTGCCAACATTCTTCAAATCGTATAAGATAGGTATCCTAAATGAGATACTGTAAGAATTCCACGTACATCATACACATTGTTGGTTAAATTCCTGGAACGTTTCTTAATGAAAATGACACATTAAGAATGTCATAGAATTTCAAGCGTGATAAAGATATTAAAATCAGAGAAACAATAAACACAACATTTACTTCCATATTTGTATGTATAAAAATAACGTATAAACAATAAATATATTAAAATAATTGTCGGATTTAGTTAATTTCATAATTTTTGAATAAACAGACCCCATATATATTATATTTAATGTTCCAAAAGTGATGCTTAAAAAAATTAAAAAAAATTTGATCAATGCAAATAACGGATTTTTTTTCTAGAAAAATTCAACATGCTGACAGCGTTAAAAATAAAATCATTGGATACAATAAAAGATTTTATTAATTTCTGACAGCAGAATGCATTCTGAAGATACCATGGACTTTGTAGAAATGATTCTGTTTTTTAAATAATTGTAAAAAAAGAGGTATTAATAATTATGTATTAAGAAAAACACTTTTAAAATAAAATATTCAGAAAAAAATTGCATAGATACATAAAGAGGACAACGATGTCTCTCTCCAAGCGGCGACAGTCTGTACTTTCAACCGTAAATTGAAGGAGTATAAATGAAATATTATGAAATAAAATGTCTCCGATTGTCCTTGAAGATTGATGTCTTTTATGTAAATGATCCTGGAAAATTGAGACCTGACTCTGATATTGATTGATTATCTAAAATATTTTGATAGTTTCCACATTAAAAATATATATATATATATATATATATATATATATATATATATATATATATTAAATATATAGTTAAGCACAGATGGGAATCTTGGTAAACTGTATGGAAAATCCCAAGGGTTATGGTTTGCCATATCCAACAATGTCTAATATCAGAACTTAATTGATGAAAAAACAGAAAAATGTCAGGAGCCATTTTTTTTATTTATTTCCACATGGACTGAACAACAGTAGCTATGGTTATCAAAATAAATAAGAAAATATTCAATCACATTTAAATTTACATTTTGATTTTTTTTGCCACTTTTGACGACAATGAGTTGAAAGGCCTCCTCAATATTGAAAATAATAATAACGACATAATAATAATTTAATATTAATAAAATAATAAAAAGTAACAATCAATAAAGGTAGAATTACAGAAACACCCTTAATAGATTTAGATTTTGTCACAAAGATTAGGGAACTGGAGCATGGTGAAGCTTATAAGTACCTAGGAATTAGCGAAGGAGATGGCATACAACAACCCCCCCAATGAAGGAAAAATAAGAAAAGAATACTACAGGCGTGTACGTCTGGTACTAAATACTGAGCTAAACTCAAAAAAAGTAATATCAGCCATAAACACATTGGCTGTCCCTGTGGTGCAATACAGCTTTAATGTCCTTAACTGGACCATAGCTGAAATTAAGCGAATGGATACCAAAACGAGAAAAGCTTCTCACTTGCTATCGCATGCATCATCCCAAAGCTGATGTCGATCGTCTGTATGTGCCCAGATCCGAAGGAGGCAGAGGATTAGTTCAACTAGAACTGTCCTACAAAACTACAACAATTGGCCTCCAAAGATATTTGGAAACTACAGAAGACTGGATGATGGTATGCGTCAAGGAACATGAAAGTAGTAAGCGTCTTTACTCCGTAATGAAAGAAGCCAACAAATTCAAAATGGAGTTTCAAATGGGCGTAGAGATGCAACTACAGCACAATACACCGGCTGAAACTGCAAAATACCTAAAAAAAGACAGCAAAGACGAATGCAACCGACCAGATACCAGAAGCGATGGCAAGATAAACCGCTTCATGGCCAATACTCTGCCCGTATCAAACAAGCTGACGTAGACAAAACCCGTACCCATCAGTGGCTAAGTAGTGCAGGGTTGAAAGCGGAAACTGAAGGTTTTATCCTTGCTGCGCAGGACCAATGCTTGCTAACTAGGAATTATCAAGTACATATACTAAAATTTTGTGTCAGCCCAAAATGCAGATTCTGTGATAAATATCCAGAAGCGATTGATCATCTTGTATCAGGTTGTACGGTGTTGGCACCCACTTGATATAAAACCCGACATGACAGAGTGGGCCAATATCTGCACTGGAAAATCTGCAACTTCTACGGGAAGGAAACTGAAAGAAAATGGTATGAACACCACCCAGACCCGGTTACAGAGATAGGACCTGTTAAAATTCTATGGGACTACACAATACACACTGACAGAACAATCAAAGCCAACCGCCCAGATATTGTTATTAAAGATCAAAAAAAAAACGGTGCCTCCTTATTGATATGGCAGTCCCTGCTGACTGCAATGTATATTTAAAGATATTCAAAAAGTTGTCAAAGTACAAGGACCTTGAAATAGAAATCGCGAAAATGTGGCATATGGGAACATCAACAATCCCTGTTGTAGTTGGATCCCTAGGACTGGTTCGAAAAGATTCCAGTAGGCTAATTGAAGGGAATCCTGGAAGTCCATGCCTCAAGGAGATACAGAAAATTGTTCTGACAAGTACAGCCCACACCTTATGAAGGGCTTTATCTATGTAATCATTTTTTTTGTCAGTGGAAAGTGTCATGACGCCATTTCTAACCTTAGGTCCCTGGGCGGGACACGGAAAGAAATGTGTAAACGACAGAAATCAAAGATAATACACAACAACACAATAATAATACTATATATATATATATATATATATATATATATATATATATTATATATATATATATATATATATATAATATAATTATAAACCGCAAAGGTTTTTGGTTGAATTGTGCATTTTTTCTTATTTTAAAATATATATTATACTCTCTATTTCCATAATTCTGCTTCAAGTATTTCTGGCTTGGCGACATTTTTCAAGCAAAGAGTAGATATTTCCACTTATATAAATGAATCTTTTGCGTGGTAGTAATTCAAATGAAGGTCGATTAACCAGATATACGTGTAGCAGAATTATGGAAAACAGAGTATAATATATATTTTAACATTAAAAAAGAACTATTTTCAATAATTTAAAAATATACACTTTTCTCTCGTTCCCTAATATATATATATATATATATATATATATATATATATATATATATATAATATTATTATTTATTTATATATTAATATTATTATTTATTATATATATATATATATATATATATATATATATATATATATATATATATATATATATATGGTAAATGTAAGGTTAACAAAGAAATAAGAAATATTCAAAAGGAATATCAATGTTAGTTTTTCGAATCAACTGTGAAAGACTTTAATTTGACTTCCACAGTTTCCTAATATTTATACAATTTCGGAAAGAGTTACCTCCCTTGATGACATTCGCCATCCACGAAACATATTCTTCTGAAACTATTTTTATGGAAACCTTGTTAATGGATTACGTATCAAGTTTATATTCCTGCCATCCCCGGCGTCTTCCTTACTTACAAAAATTTGCTTTCGCAAGCTTTTTCGAGAAGACACTACTTTATTTGTCTCGAGGCCAGGAACTAATCACAAATTTCTTCTTTTTTTTTTTTTTTGTTGTTGACTTCACTTCTCCCACCCCAATCACCAGTTCCTCT
The DNA here is from genome assembly GCA_903632075.3 of Acanthosepion pharaonis. Lineage (NCBI taxonomy): Eukaryota > Metazoa > Mollusca > Cephalopoda > Sepiida > Sepiidae > Acanthosepion > Acanthosepion pharaonis. The sequence continues at coordinate 134,352 of CAHIKZ030002470.1, read as the reverse complement.
ATATAAAATCTACATCTCATTACTTCCATTGTCTAAGGCTCACATCGAGAGAAGCCATCTTTGACTTTTCTTAAAGGATAGATACCATCTTGCCGGATATCCGCTCGCAAAGCTTATGTACGCCTGCTCTCGCTTTTGTGATGAGACGCTTGCCTCTTATTTTATCGAAAATCTTCTCAACCATTTCTTCAGAAGATGCTTCACGTTCGTCAAGTGAATAGAGAAACAGCAGCACTAGCAAAAATCGATGTAGTAGGGATAAAACAGGTACAAAATGAGCAACAACAGAAGAAGAAGAAGGTAGAGGAGGAGGAGAAGAAGAAAGATTTAGTTTGTCGGAGAAGAAAATTTAATTAATACAGTAATGAATTAGGAAAAAAATAACGAAAGGGAGAAAGAGTGTGACATAAAGTAGAGATTAGCATGAGAACAAGAAGAAGAAGGATGCGAATAAGAAGAAGAAGAAGAATTATACGAATAATAAGGAGAAGAAGAAGGAATCTCAGAAAAAGAGGAAGAAAAAGAGAAAAAAGAAGATTGAGGAGACAAAGAAAAAAAGGAGAAAGAAGAAGACAAAGCAGAAGAAGATACGAGGAGAAAGTAGAAGAAAAAGGAAAAAGGATACGAATAAAAAGGGGCAGATAAAGATGACTAAGAAAATGAGGAAGAATAAAAAAGAAAAAAATGACGCAGGCGATAAAGAAAAAAGAAAATAATAGAGAAAACAAAGCAGAAGAAGAAGAAGAAAAAGGAGATAGAAGAAGGAGGAGGAGGAGAAGAAGAAGAAAGATTTAGTCTATCGAAGAAGAACAGTTAATGAATACAGTAATGAATTAGGAAGAAAACTAAAACGAAAGGAAGAAAAGAGTGTAACATAAAGTAGAGGTTATTATTATTATTATTATTATTAGAAGAAGAAGAAGAAGAAGAAGAAGAAGAAGAAGAAGTCTAATAAAAAGAGGTGGAATTAAGAAGAAGAAATAGGAGACGAAGAGAAAAGAGCAAAAGGAAGAATGATATGAATGAAAAGAAGAAGAAGACTAAAAAAAAAGGAAGAATAATTAAGAAAAAAGACGAAGAAGAAGGGGACAAAGGAGAAGAAAGAAGACAAAGCAAAAGAAGGAGGCAAATAGAAAGGCGAAGAAATAAGAAGAAGAAGAAGAAGAAAAAGAAAAAGAAGACGAAGAAGAGAAAAAAGAATAAACAAGAAAAAGAAGAAAGAAAGAGTTGGCGAGTTGAAGAAAAGTTACTAAACACAGCAATAACGTAAGGATATAAATAAAGCGAAGTGTAGAAAGAGTGTGATGAAAAGTATATTAGCATTAGAAGAAATGTAAACAAAGTTGATGACGTAGACGAAGTAGTAGTAGTAGTAGTAGTAATAGTAGTAGTAGTAGTAGTAGTAGAAGAAGACGAAAAGTAGCAACAGGACATGCAAGAAACTGTATGATCGAAAAAGAAAGTTGGGTTTAAAAAGGAAATATGATTAGGAGCAAGAAAAGAAAAGAAAAAAAAACGATGTTTTATTCCTTTACATTCCGTGTCCGTACAGGATGTTGGAGATCATGGCTTCCCACAATTTTCATTCCTTTGTAGCTCTTAATAAAGTATGTCATTTTGATTTTTTTCCCAAACCTTGCTGCTCTATCCATTTACTCAAGATCGCTAGCTGGGTAATACGTTATTTTCCTCTGATTCTCTTGTCCTGTGAGTATCAAATTTTCAAAGACGACTTTCATAATTATTACATTTGAATAACGTATTTCTGATGTTCAGTATCTGTTATTTTTCCCGGTTTCTTTAAAACTTCGTCGATTCTAACATGTTCAGTCCATCGTATCCTCAGCATCTTTCTGTAGAACATCATTTCTGTTAGATAAAATCTGTTCTTCATCCATGCAGAGATTGAACAACATTCAGTGCCGTATAGGAGGACTGATATTACGAGGGTGGACTGAAAAATCCATAGGCTGACTATGAAGAGATTTTAGAGCTACGAAATCTTGCATACATTAATTTCAGATGTTATTAATAAATTCATTGTTTCCTTTCAGGAAAACTAACATTTGTTTGAAAAAGTATGTTCATCCTGTTGATAAAAAACCGTCATTAATAGCGTTATGATAACTGAGATACTGGTTCCTAGCCAAGTGATTTTTTTTCATGTTGGGGAACAGATGATAGTAAAATCAAGAAAAAAGGGAGTTTAACACACAGTCACGAACAGAACAGCAACCATTTAAATCGAGGTATACTGGAGCATAATCCTGATGAAAGAAGAAACATTATTTTACATTTTCTTGGGGTTTGGTCTTCGTAGCCTTTTGTAACTGCCGCAGAAGTTTCCTACTGCACTCTCCATTGATGGTGTGGCCCTTTTGAAGTTATTCCATAAAGACAATGCCTTTGACATATCAAAAAACTGAGGTCATCAATTTCCCAGCAGCTGAAATGATCTTAGTCTTCTGTGAACCAGTTGAAGAGGGGTATTTCTACTGTATGGAGTGTCTTTTAGTCTCAAGCTAAAAGTGGAGAACACAACACTCATCCTGGGTAAGGAGAACTTCAAGGAAACCAATTGGATCTGCCTCAAGCAATTTCAGATTGATATGATCAGTCTTGTGCGCTTTTGATCATGTGTCAGAGGACGTGGCACCTCTTCATCGTAAAAGAGTTCTCCGATGCATTCCTTACACTTCTGAAGTATTTTTCTTTCTCTAATATCAGCGTCTCTTCCTTGGGTTTTATGCAATCTTTTGAAGAGCATGTCTTTTGCCCTGTTAGTTCTGTTATGTTAATGCATGTCTGCTATATCTGTGATATTCATTCTTTCTATATCTGCACATTTTTCGTTGAGCCATTCCTCTTAGCCTGCCTCCATTACAAACTCAGAAAAGAAAAAAATAAAGGATGCTTTATAAAAGGAAACATAATGTAGAAGAAGCATAAAACGAAGAACGAGAAGAAGTAGAAGAAGAAGGTGTGGAATGTCAGAATACGAAGAAGAGACAAAGTCTGCTAGAAGACTCTTTACAAAAGAGGAAGAAAAGGAATATCTACAAATCTCTTAAAATGAGCAACAAGAGAATGTGCAAAAAAAGAAGTATATTTAGCAACAGTGGTAGACGGTAAAATAAGATTAAAAATAAAATTACATTAAACGAAGACGAAAATAAACGCAATAAAATAGAAACATTAAAAAGAATAAAAGGGGAAAGATTTAAAAAAAAATGTTGATTCAGACAGAGGATAAGAGTTAACGCAAACGAAATCAATGATGAAAATAATTAAAAAAAAGAATAGCTAAAATATAAAGGCGACGACAAAAAAAGGACTTATTTGTTTATCCTAACTTTCCAGAAGCTTCTTCGTTGTAATAAGCAATATGTTAAGAAAGGGGTATAAATGCCCTTCATGTATTTCTCTCTCATCCACACGATGAGGTAGCAACAATAAAGGACTTGCCCTTCCGAGAAAACACAAACCCGGCGAACTGATATAATTTCAAGCAAACCAAAATCATTTACACATAGAAGCGCACACATCATTTTCTCTCACACTCTTTTTATATCTTCCTATCACGCACACATACACACACATGCACACATGCATAACAGGAAATATTATTTGTATATATCTTTCTTCTTTAATGAAATATGTTTATTATATATATATATATATATATATATATATATATATATATAAAAGTGAACATTGAAGTCAGCTCAGAGTCGACAGGTTGTTTCATGCTGGACGCAATCGTCAAGCTGACGATTGCTTTTAGTATGAAACAGTCTGTCGCCTCTGAGTGTTGACTTCAATGTTCACTTTTATGTTTATATTTACATAGGCTCTACCTCTGATATTGAGCACTTTATCCCCTAAATAAAGCAAACCTTAAAACTATATTTCTTCATAATAATTAATATCTCTGTGTTACAGAAAAAAAAATTGAATAACGTTCAACGAATCCATATTTGTACTATAGAAGGAAGCGAAGACAGTTGCGTGATGAGATATTTTACCAAAAATACATGGACGTGATGCATTCAGTGAAATGTTGAAATATTCAAAAAGGTATAATCGTTTCTAGAAAGTCCGTGTTTATCTTCAGAATTCATTCTGCTGTCCGCACTGTTAATTGCTGCATCTTTGATTGTATCCAGTAATTCTAAACCTAACCCTGTCAGCATGTTGAAAGACTTCTAGATATTTGATTCGTTTCAGCAATTTCCGGCTAATGTTTGCAGCATCAGTACGAATGCCAACTGAATCGCCAATTGAATCCCTTGGAAAAGGCTTGTTTCTCATTAGAATTATTTCTCAGGACGAAGTACTACGTTTCCACTGTCAAACAATACACAATTGATCCCACTTCTGTGTAGGATTAACTTTATCAGAAATTGCCTATTCATTCTTGCGCAGTAATATTCTTGCCGTTTATATGAATGCTGTACAACCGACTCTAAATATATGCAAAATCACTTGAGAGTTTCTAGCCACATTTCGGAGTTGATTTTTAAAAAGTTAATCTCTAGTCACGTCACATTCATAATAGTATTTTTTTTATAAGATTCTGCGTGTTCGACGATAATTAAAACGTTCCCTAATTCTAATTTTGTCTCAGTCTCTATCTATGTCACACTGCCCCATATCAATATTATTATTGTTATTGTTATTTATTTACTTTGATTTCTGGTGTGTATACATTTCTTTCCGGATCCCGGTCGGAGACCTATGTTCAGAAATGACACCATGACATTTTTCCTAAGAACACATATTTTACATAGATAAAGCCCATCGTAAGGTGTGAACTGTAATCGTGATAACAATTTTTTTTAAGGCATGGGCTTCCAGGAATCCCTTCAATGAGTCTACTGGAATCTTTTCTAAGCAATCTTAGGGCTCCACTACAAAAGGGATTGTTGATGGTCCCCTTTGCCACAATTTTTAGATTCGATTTCAAGGTCCTTGTATTTTGATAGCTTTTTGAAGATCTTCAAAGATATATTGCAGTCTGAAGGACCTGCCATACCAATAAGCAAGCAATTTTTGTCTCTCTAATATCAATGCCTGGGCGGTTAGATTTGATTGTTCTGTCTGTGTGTATTGTGTAGTCCCATAAAATTGTAACAGTTCCTATCTCCGTTATTATTATTATTATTATTATTATTATTTTATTTCCTTTAATTTCTGGTGTGTACACATTTCGCACCGGGTCCCGCCCAGAGACCTAAGGTTAGAAAAGGTATCATAGCATTTTCCACTGACTACACAATACACGCTGTCTTGTGCATTGTATAGTCCCATAAAACTGTAACAGACCCTATCTCCGTTATTATTATTATTATTATTATTATTATTGTTATTATTATTATTATTATTAATAATAATAATAATAATAATAATAATAATATTAATAATAATAATGTTTCTGTTGTGGTTACTGTTGTTTCATTTGCTTTGACTTCTTTTGCCTACTCATCCCCCCACCGAGTTTCTGCCAGATACCTAAGCTCCGAAATGGCATCATGTCATTTTCCCTTCATATTTATTAAAAAAAAAAAGAAGCGAAATACTACAAATCCGCATTTTACATAGAGAAATCCTTTCGTAAAAATTGTGAGTATTTTGTTTTGTATTTCTATAAAACATATTCTACAAGGAAACCCTTTTGAAATCAAAACCCAGAGCCTCAACTCCAATTTTATTCCTTCCTGGCACCTTTTTAAAATTTCCTCATCAAGTTCCTTGTATTTTGATGGATTTTGAAGATCTTCAAAGCAACATTACAATCTCTTGGAACTGTCATGGCAATAAAAAACGCACATTTTTTTCTTCTAGTCTTTGAACACTATGTCTGCGCTGTTAGCTTTGATTGATGTCTGTGTGTAATTTGAAAATCCCATAAAATTGTTGCATGCCGCATATTCCTAATGTGATTTGGGTGGCACTGATACCAATTTTTACCGTTCCCTTCCCATAAAGTAGCAGATATTCTCGTAGCCTATCCTGTCATATTGAGTTTTTGAATCGATGGTAGCCGCATAAAATATTGCCAATAGTTTCTGGATATTCATCACAGAATCTGCAGTCGGTGTCAAAACTATTTTATTATGTTTGCTTGTGAGTTCCTTGTTAGCAAGTACTGCTCCTGTACAGTATGAATATAAAGTTCAGTTTCAGTTTTTATTCCTGTACGACGCTACCAATTATTATTATTATTATTATTATTATTATTATTATTATTATTACAACAACTACATTTCGATTTCTGCTATGGTCACACTACCTAACAAGTTTTGGGGAAGACCTAAGACAGATTGTGGTGTGTTGTTATGTCTACATTTTATGATTTGTTTATCGAACTCCCATAACATCAGTAGCGTTACACGAGAAAAGTTCTTCTTAGAGTGTGGGTTATACTTATCATGACATTTTTTGTATTTCTCTTCAGATGGAATTTCCTGGGATGTTTTCAATGTGTTGTTGTGATCCGTTTTTATCATTTAAATTCTACTATGAATGGTACTTATTGTTGCATTCAATTTCCCCACTGTTTCTGGTTCTATTTCCAGGTCTTTGTACTTCGATAGTTTTTCAAATCCCTTGATTGTTATGTCACAGTCCGCTCGACAAGTCAGATTAATTAGTAGACAAGTTTTTATTTTATTTTATTTTTTTTTGTTTTGTTTTTTAAATTATGTCCGGCCTATTTACCTCAATCTTCCTGTCTCTAAAAATGGTGTAATCCCATAGAATTATGATGTCTTCGGTTTTTTTATTACCGGTGCTGGGTGATGTTCATACGACTGTTTATTAAGGTCTTTTCCAAAGTATTTGCCCATTTTCCTGTGTAAGCATTACCACACTATATCGTGACGATTTTTATATTCATTTGGCGCAATTACAGAACATCCTGATTATTATTATTATTATTATTATTATTATTATTATTATTATTATTATTATTTCCTTTGATTTCTGGAGTGTACACATTGCTTTCCGGGTCCCGCCTAGAGATCTAAGGTTAGAAATGGCATCATGACACTTTCCTTTGAAAAAATAAATAAATAAATAGATAAAAAATAAAAAAAAATATTTTACATAGATAAAGCCCTTCGTAAAGTGCGGGCTGTACATGTGAGAATATTTTTTTTTTTATTTCTTTGAGGCATGGGCTTCCAGGAATCCCTTCAATTAGTCTACTGCAATCTTCTCCCTTGGTAAGCATATACTATAAATTGTACCTCTCCAATTTCATTATGACCAGCGTTTCTTACTCTTATTAAAAAAAAGTGGTTTTAAACATAGAATAATATTATTTTAATTTAGTTTTATGATAATTTTTTTTTATATTACATTTCTAAGCATTGTTAGGTATATATGATTGTATTTGACATACCTATGAAGTCGGAATCACTGAATGATAGTGTCAAATTGTCGTATGTTTGTGGTGAGAAGTTATTTGCAACTGAAATTGACCTAAGAAACGACAATTTTTCAAGACTTTTTGTAGCTCTGCATAACACGTACTCCTTATTATATTTAAGAAAAAATGCGTATTATACATAGGGAATTACGATAATTTATCAATTAATTTATTAATTTAATTCATCAATGAATTTTATTAAGTAATCAATGTAATTAGTATAATTTATCACTTCATTTAATTTATCTATTAATTTATCAATTATTTGTCGATTAACCATAATCTTAATTTAAGAAACCTTTTAACAGATTCTTTTAAATCCTTCACATTTTAAAAATATTCTGATATTTCTAAATTAAGAAATAGAAGACTTCTGATATTTCTGAATAAAAAAAGAATGCCAGGTATTAAATACGAGGGCAAGTAAAAAATTATCCGTACTCTTGTTTAATGACATGTTATGGAGAAATTGCGGATAATTTTTGAATTAACCTCGTATTTTGCAAACGTCTTTTGATTTTTCAGCTTTCTGCAAAACAACAAAAAAATTCTTCAGGTTAATTTGGGGGTATTTTGACCTCTTATCATTTTTTTTTCGATTTCACTACTGTCACCGGATATGACAACAGCGTGACGTTTATTCCAAAGAATAGCTAATGGGCACTATTTATAGACTGAGTAATGAAGAAACGATAGCAGATTAGGGTCACATTGGAGTAACGATATTTCCACTTGATCAGCTGGTGAGGCGAAACGGAATTTAAAGCCACTGGCTTCGCATTTGTCCAGGATTATTCATTAGAGAAAAAATCGCTTGAGGGACTCAAAAAGGTCATGAATACAGGAGATATATTATCAATTACGAATGGCACGATATTAATCTATGACAGTTACCGATTCTAAAATGGGGCATTGAATTCTAAGCATGTTTACGTAACGCAATAGTAAATATACTTTTTGAAACGGATTAAAATTATAAAGTATTCATTTTCATATCGAACTGCCGATGTAGGCATGAGTCTCAATTATTTTTTTAAAGTAAAATAATGTATGGGAAAGTGGTTTATGTATCAACTCGTTTTATCTGTCAAGTATCAAAGAATAATGAGATATTTTTTTAAGATGGGAGAGAGCACAGGGTGAACTGATTTCATGCCTTTCTCAAAGACATTTACTCGAAGTGAACATAAATACATTCTGCTATAATTCGAACTGCGTTCCCTGCACTTAGTAAAATTTACATCAATCTAATCAATGAAATAGAACTCGGCCCATATATTAATCCATTATCCATTTCACTGCACGCAGATCCAAGATTACAGCACCTGGTATCCCTAAGGGGCCTCCCATCTAGGTACTGACGCTACTTAATTCGGTACGGACGGGAACTGGTATTTCAACATGATATGGCAATAAGCCATCAAGAATGATATGAGAGCTTTGATCTTCAAAGTTCAGGAAGGTCATCCTGTGTAAAACAAGAATGTAATCAAATTGAAATAAATGAATAATACAGCAAAGATTCCAAAACAAATGATTAATCACGATTAATGTGAGGTCGGTAATTCACTGTCAATTATTACCTAAGCGTAGCATTTTTTTATCTTTTAATCACACATCCGATGTTTCTTCTTTTATCGTCAATGTCGTAGTGGATTTCCTTATCAGCCACCTTATTACGTCATTCTGTCACCGACCTAAAACCCATCAGTTATCTTACAGATCGAATGAATTTATATTCTGAAAACACTGTGTAACAAAATATTGCCTGTTTTTATCTCTGTCCAAGAAGCCGTATTTCCTATTTGCTTCTGTATAGAAAGCAAATAAAATTACTAATATTTACTTCAAACTTTGCGTTGGTGATAAGGACATCGATGTTTTGAAATTAACCTATTTTCCATTATATTTCAGAGAGATTCAGCGCTGAAAGACAATTTTCTGGAAATTTCTAAAAGTTTCAAGAATTTTAGAGAAGTTTCAAAATGTTTCAAAAATTTCTAGACTGTCCGTGCTACCAAGGAATGTATAACGAAAACATGATATGAAGATATTTGGTTGCTAATTTGTGAAAGTAATTTACAATATAAGCATAAATCACGAAAAAAAAACTATTCAATTCTAATTTTTTTGTGATCTCTCTTGTGTAATCCTAGAATAAATAAAGCCATGATTGAAATTTAAATGTATATATCGAAATGTTAAAAGATATTCTTGTGTATCCTGTCATGCTGAGTTTCATATTTGTTGGAAACTAATAGCATGCTGACCAATACAACATTAACAATTGTTTCTCAATATTTCTTAGAGAATCTGCAGTTGGAGTCAGAACAATTATTCAGTATGTCTGCTTGATATTTACTGTTAGAAAGCCTCGGTCTTGTGCAGCATAAATTTGACCTTCAGTTTTAGGCTTTCATCCTGTTATTATTATTCGTATTTGATTTGATTTGATTTGATTTGATTTCTGCTGTGTACTTATTTCTTTCCGGGACCCGCCGAGAGACCAAAAGTTAGAAATGGCATCATGACATTTTTCAATGAGCAATTAAAGTAAAACATATTTTTACATAGATAAAGCTCTTCGTAAGGTGTTGGCTGTAATCGCGAGAACATTTTTTTTTTTTGCATTACTTTAAGGTATGGATTACCAGGAATTTCTTCCACGAGGCTATTGATTTTTTTTCCAATCAATCCGAGGGCTGCAACTACAAAAGTAATTGTTGATTTTCTCATGTACCACATTTTGTGATTTCGATTTCAAGGTTTTGCATTTTGATAGCTTTTTGTTGTAAAGTAGCTTTCCCAGTGGAGGCTTGTATTTTACTGAGTTGGTTCTAAATTAGGTTCGACGTACAAAACGTTAGAGACTTGCAATAATAGTTAATGACACAGCAATCTAGTTGTGGGTCTCATACTTTAATGTCCGACATCGACTAACTCACACAACTCACTGAGCTTAACTGGCGACTACTACTACTTCTACTTATCTGCGGGAGAGTCTATTTACAATGGAAATAGGTACGTTCCGGTATAACACTTTTTGAAGATATTCAAAGAGACATTGCAGCCTGCAGAGACTGCTATATCAATAAGGAGACATTTTTTTCTTTGCGATCTCTAATAACGATGTCAGGGTTATTAACTTTGATTGTTCTGTCAGTGTGTATTGTGTAGTCCCATAAAATTGTTACAGGTCCTTTCTCCGTAATCGGGTCTGTGTGGTGTTCATACCAATTTCTTTTAGTTTCCTTTCCGTAGAAGTTTCAGATTTTCCAGTGCAGATATCAGTGTCATCTGATTCATCATATTAAGTATACCTGAACAGGCTTCTATCCATAAGCATATATGTTGCTAGTTTCCTTTTTATATACAGATGATTTTTCTGCTATAGCTGATGTGCTTTTAAATTGTTTTTGTTTGGTACTTGACAATGAAGTTTTTAGAACAATATGAACGAGAATAAAGCACTTAATTACAACAAGAGAAAACATAGTTCAACCGACGAATGCTGAGGATAGCAAAGAGAGGGCATGTGAGTAACGAGGATGATTTTAGGGGAATAGCAACTAAAAGAAAACTGATAATTACGATAATAATTGACGTGGTTAGACCGAAAAATGCTAACAATACCATGAACAAAACATATGTTTAACGAGGACGTTTTTAAGTGAATATAAAAGACAAAGTAACTCCTTTACAATTAGAACCATACGCTTGAAATATCTGGGATACAATGAGGAAAATGCTTAGAATAAATTAACAAGCATGTAACCTATTCAAGTTACTGAATAGAATAATCAAACGAATGTTGGTAATGAAAGGTAATACTTAGGACAAGAACAACACATAAAAGATTGGCCAGCGGCGCGTAAAAGTAGTAGTCAACTCCTAGAAGTGAGTCAAGTGAATTTGACAATGAATCTCCAAATACTGACCAACATTTACTCTTTACTACTGTATTCAAGTGAATGGGGACATGCCCATTATCGTCCGTAGGTATGTTACAATATGAGAAATTTAAGGCATTAAAATCAAGTAAATTGAGGGAGTTACCTATTTGGCTGTCAGTTATCTCCTGTTAATTCCCCTCTCTAAGTTCTGCTCCGCCTTAACCAGGTATAGAACTCAAACTATTTGGGTACTGTCTACGAGTGTGGGTTCAATACCTGGTTATGTCGATGGAGAATGTGGAGAGGGGAATTAACAGGAGATAACGGATAACTGAGATCCGTTAGACATGCCAAATGGAACTAGAACAGTCTACCCCAGCGAGTAAAATAAAGGGTTCAGTTCGACATTCAGACCACCTGAAGAAGGCCGAAACGTGATAAATATGGCAACAAAGATGAGGATAATAGGCCGATAATGTAAATAGTTCGGAGATAATTAAGCCATAGATGTTGGGAGAAGAAGTGAATCTATACCTTTCCCATGGTTATTTAAGTGCTGGCGAATAAAAACGAATCCAACTCGGCTCACATATTAATCCATAATCTATTTCACCGCACGAAGATCCAAGATTATAGCATCTGGTATCCCCTAGCGGTCTCCCATCTAAGTACTGACGCTACTTAATTTGGATGATCGGACGGGAACTGGTATTTCAACACGATATGGCAATAAGCCATCAAGAATGATATGAGAGCTTTGATCTTCAAAGTTCAGGAAGGTCATCCAGTGTAAAACAAGAATGTAATCAAATTGAAATAAATGAATAATACTGCAAAGATTCCAAAAATAAAAGATTAATCACGATTAAAGTGAGGTGGGTAATTCACTGTTAATTATTACCTAATCATATCATTTTTTTTTTATCTTTTAATCACACATCCCCTGTTTCTTTGATCGTCAATGATGTACTGGTTTTCCTTATCGGCCACCTCTCTTTATTACGTTATATAAATTCTATCGCCAACCTAAAACCCATCAGTTATCTTACAGATTGAATGAATTTACATTCTGAAAACACCGTGTAACAAGATTTTGCCTGTTTTTATCTTTGTCCGGGAAGCCGTATTTCCTATTTGCTTCTGTATAGAAAGCAAATAAAATTACTATTATTTACTTCAAACATTGCGTTGGTGATGTGGACATTGATGTTTTGAAATTAACCTATTTTTCATTATATTTCAAAGAAATTCAGCGCTGAAGGACAATTATCTGGAAATTTCTAAAAGTTTCAAGAATTTTAGAGAAGTTTCAAAATGTTTCAAAAATTTCTAGACTGTCCGTGCTACCAAGGAATGTATAACGAAAACATGATGGTAGCTCATTTGTGAAAGTAATTTACAATATAAGCATAAATTGCGAAAAAAAACTATTCAATTCTAATTTTTTGTGGTCTCTTTTGTGTAATCGTAGAATAAATAAATTTCGTTTTTTTCCTATTTTCCGTGAACGAGAATGTTCTTTTGTAATCCTTGAATAAATAAATGCTACTTTTGACTTATATGACATTTTGTTCCTACTTGGGCTGAACGAGAATGTTCTTGTGTAATCCTTGAATAAATAAATGCTACTTTTGACTAATATGACGTTTTGTTCATAATTCGGCTGAACGAGAATTTTCTTGTGCAATCCTTGAATAAATAAATGCTACTTTTGAATCATATGTCATTTTGTTCCTACTTTGCGAGAATGAGAATGTTCTTGTGTAAACCTAGAAAAAATAAATGCTACTTTTGGATCATATGTCGTTTTGTTTTTACTTTGTGTGAACGAGAATGTTCTAGTGTAATCCTAGAAAAAATAAATGCTAATTTTGAATCATATGTCGTTTTGCTATGAAGATATAGATGCAGATATACGGAGTTTAGATCAGCTCATGATCAAACTTACTAGACATTCATTGTCAGTTATATTTAACTGTCTATGTTTGATATATATATATATATATATATATATATATATATATATATATATATATTAATGTATATTCGGGCAGCGACCTTTCTTTTAAAAAGCTTTCATTATATACGGTACACAAGGAAGTTTCAATTAATATTTTATTTAGATTTTCCAGGATCTTTATTTTTTTTCCGTTTTGCAGGTGTAAGGGAGTAGATATCGACCATTTCTTTAGCCATTTTCAAGGGTGTTTACCAGCTAAAACAAAACACACACACACACACACACATTATATATATATATATATATATATATATATATATCGTCTGTAGTTTTTGTAAAGTGCTAATATCCATACACCTGAGTATATATATATATATATATATATATATATATATATATATATATATATATATATATATATATATATATATACTATGGTAGAACCCGGCGTTGCCCGGGGATGTAACGGTAATAGATGGATCAAGTATCGACCATCATAAAGACTGAAAAATAAAATTGACAAAGATTATTGTTTAAGGTTGACGGACACGCATTTCTTATTTTTTTTTTTTTTAAGAATTGGTCAAACACAAACAAAAACATTGTTTTCAATCGTTATGAGTTTACCGATTGAATAGAATTTCATTATAAACAATTGTCTTGTAAATGGCATTTTTAAAGCATTCTGAATGTAAAAATAAAGGAAAAAGTGTGCAAGACAATAAGAAACACTACCTGCCCAAAAAAAAGTAAGTTTTGTTGAAATTGGTTGAAAAATGTAGGAAATCCGATCCCATATATAAACGAACACACACACACACACACACACGCACACACACACACACACACACACACACACACACACACACACACACACACACACACACAAACAACCAACCTGGGTTTTATAATAAGTATAACTTGATAACTCAATATGAATAAGTATAACTCGATATGAGTTATTCCCCTTTCATTAATGCTTCTTAATCGTGTTTTCAAATTGATTTCGTGTTTTTCTAATTTTTGGCTCTGTCAGAACCACCGCAAGGTAATGTTACGTAGTCCTGTGAAGTTTTGTTGAAATCGGTTGAAAAATGTAGGAAATCCGATCCAATATATAAACGTACAGACACACACACAATCTGTGTTTTATAATAAGTAAGATATATATATATAATTATATGTGCATGTGTGTGTGTGAATGGTGGAATGTCCCTTGATATTCGACGTATGACGGTCAAGCAGCTCATTTTCTTGTAACCGACTGCCCAGTCACTAAGACATATGATTTGATTTTCGTGTTGAATGCTTTGTGCAAAGCCATGCAGTCTTTTTGAATGGCCCAATGTAGAGATCTGGTGCACTACGTGCCACAAGCCCACCAAAACGATACTTCACAAGTTTGCTACCCATAGTTTCCCTACAAAGAAATATTTGTCATTCATTGGCTGAGTGACCATTACTGTTGTCAGTTGAAAATTATAACATATTTGTCATAAAACTATTTTTCTTGCCCAATCCTTGTTTTACCATCCATTTAAACAACTTTCTTACATAAATTCTACACTGTTTACCTCTATCTCAATTGTTTTCACTATGTCTCATGAGTGTCAAATTCTCCAACCCTGCTTTCCTCTTTATGCGTCCCAGAAATTTCAACTTTTTTTTCTTTCTGTTTCTAAGTAAAAGTGTCGTAGTTACTAATCACCCAAATAAATAGACAAATACGCGGGATTAAAAAGTTGTTAGTTGTTGTTAGAAGAGAAAAAGTTATGGAAATTGAAAAGTCATGAAAAAAAGATACGGAAATCGGATAATGTGAAAATGACGGCTGTAGCCATCATTCTGTCTGGAGTGAAATATTTTCGAAGAAGCTGACGAAGATATTATAGACCTATTCATCAAGGAGCGAAAATAAAAATATACAGTTAAAGCTTTACAAATATGTGCAAGAAGGTTGAATAGAACGAACAGGGTAGTGAATAGACATATTGGCACATGACCCGCAGCAAAAGCGCCCACATTGTGCGGGTTCTAAAAGTTAAAAGGTACAAATATTACAATGGTATGGAAGGAGAATCGCTGAAACAAATAAAGAAAGACTTTAATTCCAGAGTCCTTCCTTTTATTCACCCTGCCTTTAATATTTAAAGTAAGTTGTTGAAAACGGTCTCGAAATGACGTGTTGCCTTTGAATTAAAGTGATTTCCTTTCTTATAAAGTGAGTATTTCAGCAACAGATTTAAAAGACCTGCATTTGATGGGAGGGAAATGCGTAATGCGTTGAAAATGGATCATGCATTAAAGCACTTAGATTCCATATGAAGTCGAGAGAAACTGCTGCCAGCTAAAGTCGGAATTTTAATACGAACTTGCTCGTTTCGCTAGCATTTAGCATTCTCGACAATTTAGTACATCGAAGACATTTCCAGCAGTTTATCAGGTATATGTAAAGGGCAAATTAAGTGAAATAATTCAACTAGCCTGAAAAATATACATCAAAATATGCTTCGAAAAAATACTTTTTGCTTGGTATATTCGGAGCTCCCAATACTTAAGCAAAGAAAGGATATACATAGAAAACTATTTCACAAACCTCCAATATATTTATCATTTCAACTACCATGCTAAGAGAAAGGCATACAAAATATACAATTGCGAAAAATAACATTACCAACAATAATGATGACGATAAAGTAGACAAAATTACAAACATTCTACAACCTACTAACTGGACAACATCCACAATTAAAAATAATTATCCAATCTAAGTAACATTAAAATAAGTACAACCACATCCACCATATATATATATATATATATATATATATATATATATATATATATATATATATATATATATTATAATAAAAGAAAAAACAGTAAGATATATAATCCGGTGTTATTTTTACAAAGGAGTTGACAAAAAAAAAAACAGACGACATCCGTTGATCGTATGTCGAAATTCGTTGAAAAATGCATCTCTACCATCCCTAGACTTAACCTCTTTTTCGAACGTAACTCAAAATTGATACAATAATAGTTAATAAAAATGAATATGGCTACCACCACTGTCTAAATGATTTGATTTCTTTGTATTCTTAGAAACAAATAATTTTGAATTGTATGTGCGTTTAAAACTCAGTAAATTAGAAATAAGTTATTCAAAATTTCGCTTCAAGATGAAACAGAAGTAATGCTTTTAAATTAATTATATAATTAAATTGGAAGTTTTTAGCTTCGGTTTTTGAAACATGGTAATTCCTGTGTAGCGAAGAAACCATATTTTAAATTACTTAATATATATATATATATATATATATATATATATATATATATATATATATATATATATATAGTCGAGTGGTTAGAACGTTTACTTTTTGACCATGAGACTCGGTTTCATCTCACCATTGTCGATTTGTCAAGAAGGCGACTGATATCGGACTGGATGTCAGGAAGGCGATTTCCGCATAATATCGCACTGGGTCGATCCCAGCGTGCGACACATTAAGAAAGTGCCTGAAAACCATACCACAACTTGACCCAAGTGAAATTGGGTAGATGGAACTTTATTCATCGATAGCTGTCATAGTGGCCTTGTTCAAATATTGGTCACGCTAGATAACAGGCTCTCTTCCAGAAAACTGTAACTAAAGTTTGCTTAGCATATAAACCACAGGTGTTGAGCTAACACAATTCTGCCCGAGCGAGCGTCCGCAATAGAGGTTCGCTATAATACGAAATGCTATTATATATATATATATATATATATATATATATATATATATATATATATATATATATATATACAAACAAAATTAAATAAAATACAATTATAAATCTAACCTGCTATAAGTAACATTTAATAAAAATTTCACAAAGCAAAGAAAGGATATGCATAGAAAACTATTTCACAAACCTCCAATATATATATATATATATATATATATATATATATATATATATATATATATATATCAAAATTAAATAAAATACAACTATAAATCTAACCTGCTATAAGTAACATTTAATAAAATTTCACAAAGCAAAGAAAGGATATGCATAGAAAACTATTTCAAAAACCTCCAATATATATATATATATATATATATATATATATATATATATATATATATAAAACAATCAAAATTAAATAAAATACAACTATAAATCTAACCTGTATAAGTAACATTTAATAAAATTTCACAAACCAGGTAAAAAAGAAAACTATTAACTACTAAACAAGAGAAACGAATAAAAATCTAAACATATAAACAAATTTTCCCTTTGTCATTTAAGCATTAATTAACAAACAAATAAATATTATACAATAATAATTATTAATATTACTTTTTAAAAAATAATTAAAATAATAATTTAAAATCCGCAATAACTCTATATTCTGCAAATGCCGGAATGTTCCGGAATGTTCAGCTTAATTTAAGGCGTATTTGACCTCGCTATATTATCCATTTTTATTTTTTAGGAAATTGTATTGTCTAGTTTATATAATTTATGCCTATGCTGCCGTTAACTTCAAATCTACGCGTTAATAACCCATTTATATAGTATTTCTATTTTTTTAAATTTTTGCTTCTTCGCTTATTTTAAATTTAACGTTGGTCATATTTGATAGGTTGATCAGAGTAAAGCTCACAAAATTTATAACCACCCTCTCTTTCTTTTTTCATAGAAATGTATATATCTGATAGAAAATTGCAAAAGTACTTAAAGAAATGTGGGTCATTGTTTCGAGTTCTTTCAACCTTTGGTAGTCGTTTCCAAGGAAAGAATTTAGAAATCGCGAGAATTGAAGCCTTCATGTTTTAACCGTCCGTAATTTGAAATGTACGTTTGTTCGCATTCTATTATGGTTGAACGGATTTTAGCATCACATAAGTAAAATAACATTAGAGTTCAATGCTCTCCACATCTATATCTTTTGCAACGTATATTCAGATGCAATGATAGTTTGTCTTTAGAAATTATTTCCATTGTTTTCACTTTCAGTGGTTTATTATTGTAATCATGTTGGATACCTTCACTATTACAATATTTTTTTATTTTAATCTTAGCTGTATTACTAACTTACTTTTTACATACAATAATGTTTTCTCCCAGAGAGACAATTATTTTGTAATAAGTTGTAACATAGAAATAGCTTGCAGGAAAAACGTATATCCTTAAATAATGGAATTTTTGCCTGAATTTGCTTTATTAAAATGGGGTTCACATAATATGATTGTGCATCTTTTATCCAGTCAAATAATGCAATCGCTATTTGACGTTAGACTTTCTACGGATCTAGGAGAATTTGGTAATCAAGGGATATTTTTAACCAAAAGTAACTCTAACAGTGAGATTATCTCTTTATATATGTGTAAATATAGGTAGGAGCGAACGATCGTATACAAATATTTATAAATAAGCTATAATATAAGAAAAAGCATTGCTCAGTATTAAGTAAGAAAGTTAATTACATATTTAGGTTTAGCTCTCTGAGGAGCAAATGTGAGTTTGTAAACAGTGACTATTACTCCCAATAATACGAGACATTTCGGTAAAACGAATAATGTTCTCTCAGTCACGCTGTGTTTATCTAAAAATAAATACGCTTAAATTCACCTACATCCTTGCCGTGTACCAACAGCTTAGGGATAGAATCTCGGACTGACACCCATTCAGCCGGGTTTCCATCCTAGCCAGAGGTAACAAATTTATAGCCACACTGATGATTCATGATAGAGTCAAACAAACAGTCTGTCTGTGGATGACAATAAACACACATCTATATATATATATATATATATATATATATATATATATATATATATATATATATATATATATATATTATGAAATGGCCAAAGTCCGACAATTATTTTAAGACATTTTATGTTTATAGATTCTTTTTTTAAAGATAAAATATTTAAGTAAATGCTCTGTTTATAATAAACAATATTAAACAACATTTACCGGCCTGAATGTCCGAGAAATTTTTCACAGGAAATATTCGTCCTCCGAGAGGATTCGAACCTGTATCCTATTCGGTCGAATTTAGTGTATTTAAACATCAATTTTCCATGTATCTCTCACGTACATTCATATCTGCTCATGGCGTATCGAATGTAAACAAATGACGTCACACATTATGAAATGGACAAAGTCCGACAATTATTTTAAGACATATTTATGTTTATACATTCTTTTATGGATACAAATATCTAAGTAAATGCTCTGTTTACAATAAACAGTATTAAACAACTTTTACCGGAGGACGAATATTTTCTGTGAAAAATTTCTCGGACATTCAGGCCGGTAAATGTTGTTTAATACTGTTTATTATAAACAGAGCATTTACTTAAATATTTGTATCTATAAAAAGTATGTATAAACATAAAAATGTCTTATTATATATATATATATATATATATATATATATATATATATAGATAGATAGATAGATAGATAGATAGATAGATGATATATATATATTTCGTTATATATATATATATATATATATATATATATATATATATATATATATATATATATATATTTATATATATAACGAAATATACATATCTTACATTAATTGCACAACTCTGAGATACATGCCAAAGAAATTTTCAAGATATTATATATAGTTCTTAATATATATATATATATATATATATATATATATATATATATATATATATATGTATGTATGTAAGGCAAGCTATTCATAATTTAACTATTTTTGTCTCAGCGATCGTTAACTCAATGTAGTTCAGTTACGGTTCTGACGTTTTCCTGTGATGAACCTTTAATATTTAAAAGTTTTATCAACCCACATTTCGCACATGAAATTGAAATTGAGAACTGACATGAACCCATCTTTTTATTCCATCCTCGAGAGAAAGCAAACAAGTTCTACTTTCACTTTCAATACATCGGCATAACATAATAATTACAATCATTAACCGTGTCTATGACTACTAGCGAACGTGAAATCGCATCATCCTGCAACTTTTGACGAGTAACCATTGGAGTTTGTTTAATTTAACGCCTTAATTTCCTCGAAGATTTTGCAGAAATCTTCCGAGGAGCACCTGTTCTTCTTTGGTTTTCAACAGTTTTGATTTTTTGTATATCTTGCAAAGAATGAACTAATGATAGTAAATGGAATATTCAGATTATCTGAGATTTTCCTGTATCTTTTGCCTTCTTTCCAGAGTTTAACAATCAATTCTTTTTGCGAAATTATCAATTCTTTACCACTTGCCATGATAAAAAAACTTCTTCCACGAATATTAATTACAGAATGCTCTTTTTGTATTTTTAGTCTAAAACAAACTACTGATAACATTATTGGAACGTTCTAGAATATTCCACTTGAATATTCTACAGTATGTAAGCGATTTAAAAGTTTTAGAATTCTGAAATTTGCTTTGGGCGAATACTTTTTACACATTAAAATGAATAATTAGTATTCATTGCTATTAAATCATTTTTTTCTGTTATCTATGTATATTCTGTTATTATGCATCTGTTAATTATATTAAAATTGTGTTTATCTATTAGTTGGAAATTATATAATCTAAAGATTTGTATGTGTACGAATATTTTTCCCTCCGCTGTATATATATATATATATGTTTGTGTGTGTGTGTTTCTGAAAATTAACGATACACAAATTTTTTTATATCAACAAGAATTTTAGAAAACATCTATGACAATGTGTAATTTTTTTGTCTTTTCGTCAAATGAAGTACGAATAGCCGAAATGCGTCCCATGATTTTGTCGAGTGTTGCACAAGCGAAAAGTGCGAGAAAAAATAATTTAGCCAACTCAACTTTAAATGATGTGACCTGTTTGCTATTCTAATACTGCTCTGAAATTCATTGAATCTAGATACCATAGCGTAGAACTCAAAGGAGGATTTATCATGAAAACATTTGTAGAAATGGCACAATGAAGCAACTTCACGGCGGTGAGAAAGTGACTGAAGCCGTGACGACGGAACAGAACCAATAAAATTGAATATTCGTCTTTGATTTTATCAAGAATCTCTAAAGAGACCGAGATCAGGCCATACATGGCACCAATATTCAATGCATGGACGAATAGTAGACTTATAAATTTATACGATAGATTCTGGAGAGAAAAAGTTTCTAGCACGACACATGAACTGATTTTCCAGCAACTGATTCAATTTTATCTTTCCATTACCCTTCAGCAAAGAACGTAAGCCTGAAAAGTTGTACAAATATTTACATCGAGAAATTCTGAAGATACAGCTTTGCTTAGCTTTATATTAAATTGTTTTAAATATTTGGAATCTGATGCACAATCTATCGAACCTTATGTAATTTAATATCGCTTTTGGCTTTTATTTGTATTTTTTATTGTTTTTAAATATCCCACATTGGAATAAAAATTGCGAAATTAGTGTAACGTTAATACTTTACACATTACTTTACTTTCCGTTTTTATTAAAACTGCATATTTTTTGTCAAATTTAAGCCAATTATAACACACGCATTGTTTAAATTAACTCATCCTTTCGTAAGATAACTAAAAACATTTTTTCATAAAATGTTGTAGATTAGCACTAATTTGACAATCCACTACCCCCGACATTTGTAAATATAGAAAAATATTGACTCTTCACAATTTTATATGTGGTTTCTTTTCACAAAATAAATAAAGTTCCATATCGGACCTTGACTTCTTATGTAGTTATCTGTAGTTAGGTTTTGTTTAAAATGTCAAGTTTTAAATTATGGCTATGTCATCAATAATTGTGTACTGTACGAACTGGGAAAATACGTCATCGACAATAGGCAATTATCAATGAAGTAAGCAGAGTTTGAATATTTATATTTTTCATAAAAACAACGTACAAATAGATATTTAAGATGTCAAGTATCGATATATCATTGTATTTATACAGTAGAATCCATCACTGGAATCCCTCATATCCGACATCCCTCATATCCGGCATCCCTCAAATCCGGAGTGTCTCATATCCGGAATCCCGCATATCCGGACATGATTTTGATGTGTATATTTGAACTATTTGGGTGATATGTAACTGATTTGAAATTTTTGTTTTTCAGGAAATTTACTTTGGATAATTGCTTATGCTTATTTCACCCTAATGACTTGTGCAAAAGATGATAGGAGTAAGAGGAAAATAACAACTTTGGAGCTATCGCAAAAAGTGGGAACTTTAATCAGAATTAGACGGTGTTGAAAGTTCATTATAACTAATAGCTGAGTTCAAAATCGGAAAGACCACATTGTATGTTATAAAATCTTCCAAAGAAACTATTCTCCAGCGTTCACACTGTCACAATAAGCTAGGAAAAGCATGATTGTGAATAAACCTGGACTGAAATTGAAAAAGATAATGATAAGAATGTCAGTTTTATGGAAAGAAAGCCAGCATTCAGCTAATGACGATCACATTAACGCACGCAGTGTTCAAAGTGTCTTTCTTTTAAAAAATTTCAAGAACAAAAGCAAACGAAGTGCAGAAAAAGTTGAGAATAACATTAGAAGAGAAAGAATCATGCACCAGACATTAAATAATCCTCGTGACGTTATTTGTTTTGCGTACGTGGTATATTTAATTTAATGAATTTTCATTAACATTATATTTTTTTTTTTTCCTTAAAATTAATTCCGTTATATTTCACTTACCATTAGCTTATTTTTTTTTACTAGAAAACAGAAAATAAATGTTAAACCTGATTTCATTTCTTTTATATTAATCTAAATATCACCCCTCATATCCGGACTTTATAACGAATTCCTCATATGCAAGCAAGCATGTAATCTATTTTTTTTTTTTTTAATTTTGCAAATGAATATTTATTTTCTAAAACTGTCTGGTATTTAAAACCACTTTCTCGGGTTATTGATCAAAAATTGCTTCGAGCGAAATAATGAAAAAGGGTAAGTCATAGCGAAGACCATATTTCTTCAAACCTTGTGAAATGGCGCTACAAAATCACTGAGAGTGAGCCGTATGAAACAATAGAAGCCACATCACTAAAGGACTTTCAACAGCAGCTACAACTAAAGTGAATAGCACCTGTAATTTGAGGAGAAATTAATTACAACAAGCAAGATGTTACTGTCCCACTTTATTTGAAAGATATGTCTAGGACGAGGGCCTCCATCTGTTTTGGAGAGTCTAATAGCAATTACTAGACTTGGGGGTCCTATTTTCTGTATAAATTGTTTTAAGAGAAAGATTTTAGAAATTCCAACCAGCACCGACAATGGCCGCTCAATCAATTCACGCTGAATGTTTCCCTATAAAGAAAAGGTGTATTTTAACATTGCTTACTAAGTTTATTATATTGATTGCGTTTGCAACCGCTTTTAGGATGAAATTCTACTCTGTAATATATTGCATTTTCTTTTTTAAACCATCGAAGACCACATGATAGCAATCGAATATTAGCCTATCATTGACAGCATATGCTAACTCTATATGAAACCTTAAGTCCTATGTTAAGTGTTTCTTCTCTCCCACTTTTCTCTTGTGGAATTCTCTTCCGGGCTTTTGCTTTCCAGTCAACAGTGATCATCAAAAATTTTATATGCAGTATCAATCTTCGTTATCTTCATTTTTAATTCCTTTTCTTTTATTGCTCTCTCTCCTTAATAACGTTATCTTTTTCTCATATTCTTGCATATTTAGTAACCACTTGCGTCTTAGTGGCTTTATTGCCTTGCTATGGGGTAAATGTTTAAAAGAAACTATCATCATTCTCTAGTGTATTAAAATAACTTTCCTCATCGCGAACCACCCATACTAAGATTATTTTAATATAAATAAATGTATGGCTACTTAGGAAGAAACGCCAGCAACACCACCTCCGACAACAACAGACGAAAATGTTTTAAATTTTTCATATCTCGAAGATACAAAACTTCAACACCGCGCAGCAATAAACAACTGTAATTACTCAAGCTCAGAGAACTATAAAATAAATACGAAATTTAAAATACGACGCTCTAACTTTCTAATCCAATCGGAAAGTTTCAGCAAATTTGTCAATGGATTTGAAATGTGAAATCGTAAAGAAAAAAAATTCAAACAAACAGTATGTTCAGAGAAATGGGATTTAGTGAAAGTTATTTAAAATTTACACAAATTTAAAACTCGCTCCAAGCCTGCGAGGCATTTACTTATTGTTTCGTCGAGCGAATCTGTTTGATTGAGTCTCTGTCATAGGGTGTACACCGAAGCGGAATAATGGCGTCAGAGCGGCATAGAGAAATCCAATATCGAGTAGGTAGCGGTAATGGTGTCTTTTGCTGGGGAGAAATAATTTTACAGATCAAATGTGTAAATTTCCTTTACTTTCGAACGCACCTGGATCTGAAATCTTAATTTTTTTCCAGATCGCGTCAAGTCTATGGACAGAATCCTGATATATATTGAAGTTTGTTCGGTGACTACCGTGATGCAGTGATTCGATACTCATTGGCTGTACGTGTAACCGTAGAACAAAGAACGAGTGTCCTTTAAATGGCCATTGATTACAAAACAATATAATATACCAAGCTAATGTAAAATTAGTAGATAACGAAAAAATAATATACATAGGAGAAACTGTCTATGTACGAATTATCCAACCATTTTGGTGTCTATAGAACCGGTTGTGTGGTCTTAAAGTTACTTAGCAACCAACAAGTAGGAAGTGAACGATTTGCATGTGTTCACCGACTTTAGAGAATGAGACGCCAATCATTGTTGTTGTGTATAATGTCATCATCAGAATCACACTGTCTGAATTAGTAAATCATTCACGTTTTCTGAAAATTTTTTACTGAAACGGATATGACATGGACAAAATTAAGAAGAATGTGATAAAAATTTAAAAAAACATATACAAGTGTGACTGAAGGAGAGGTGTACTTGGTCGCAGTTAGGTTATTTTTAAGGGGAGTAACAACCCATTGCACTTAGTAGATTATACATTGTATATATTCAATGGATTTGAAAAAAAAAGAAGAGGAGAAGGAAAAGAAGGAAAAGAAGATATTATCGCATGGAGGAAACTATAACAAATTGGAAAATGTTTTCAACGCCGAGTTACGTCCCTTAGGACTTCATTGTACTAGATTGATGTTTACGTTAATGCGAGTACAAAAGGATAGTTGTAATTTTAAATGTGATGGAAACATAAACCAAAAGAAAAAGAATATAAAATGAAACACGGTAGATTATATACACAATATACGCATAAAAGAAAAAAAGAGAGAAAAAGAAAAGAGAAGCTATAAACTTTTTTGGTTACAATATGGATTTTTTAAATATATACTATACTTTATTTTCCATATATTTTGCTACACGTTTTTTCGGGATTGTGACCATCATCAGGTGAAGAATGTTTATTTTCACATATTATTTAAAGGACTTACTTTTTTCTTAGTTTTTTTTAATGTTTAACCATTGCGTTTTGTATATGGTAGCAACTAAAAAAAAAGCTAATTTATGGGAAGGAATATAAAAACACACATCACTAAATCTTGGAAGCAATACTTAAATGATTGCTTTATTTTCTGGAGATCCTCATGGGGCCATAATTAACCCAATCTACTCAAAACTTACACCCGAAGATCAAATTCAACCACGGACACAATTTTAACGAACTGCCATTAACAAATCTACAAACACCCAAAAACATCATCCAAAAAGCTGTCTAGCACGTAGTATTTGCACAATAATGGACGACAAACACATCCGAAAAACTCGCCTAAGAGAATGACATAAAACTCTCAAAAAACGAGCTTACCTCACAGCACTAATAAACAAAGGTTTTAAATTATCAGAAAAATACATTTAGACCAACTACGAAACCTAAAGTAACACGCAACAAGAACAATCTAAAAGTATTTAATGAAATAACAAGAAATCTAGACTTATTTAACAAGAATGATAAAATGAAAGAAGTACTAAAAACAACCATAATAATTAAAAGCAGATGCTAATAAAAACAAAAACAAAAACGTAAAAGACATAATAACCTCATCTAAATTTAATTAACACACAATACAATGGGTCAGAAAATGCAAAAAAAAGACGTGTGGACTGTGATATCATTATAGAAGGAAACTCCTACACTTTTGAAAACATCACAATAACATTCACAATAAGGAAAAACTGCAACGCCAAAAATGTGATTTATGCACCCATAATGTCATATATATGTATCAGCCAAGTACTAAACAACAGTGTTTCTCTTCACAAACGCAACATTAAATTACCAGACAAGAGGAAACTCTTTGTCGCGCAACACATAAACAAATTCAACAAAGATAAATTTAAAATTATGCCAAACAGACAATTACACTTACAAGAAAAAATCATAGACAAATTTAAATCAGCACTAACCAAAACATAAACCTGCACACATGAACACACACCATACACACATAGTGGCCAAACACACTAGTTGGACCACACACACACACACTCACACACACACACCATGCAAAAACCATGTAGTATATATAGATTTCTTTAGAATAGTATAATATACCGTATATATGTATCGAGAACGAATATATAAACACATACTGACAAAAACAGACACACTATAGGGACTACACGCGCCCACACGCACATGCTCACATAGACCCTACACATCATGGAAGGTATATATATATATATATATATATATATATATATATATATATAAGTGAACATTGAAGTCAACACTCAGAGGCGACAGGTCGTTTCATGCGATTCGCGGCCTGACGATTGCATGTTCACTTTCATGTTCACTTTTATATTTATATTTACATATGCTTTATCTCTGTTAGTGAATATTTTATCCCTTAAATATGGCAGACCTTAAAGCTATATTTCTTCATATATATATATATATATATATATATATATATATTAAATATTTAAAAAAAATTGATTCCTTCGCTACATATGAGTTCTCATGTTTCAAAAACGAGAGCCGAAACCATCAATATAATTATTAAAATTAAGTTGAATCAAGATGTCCCGTTTCATCCTCATTCCATAGTTTAATAAAAGTCTTAAAAGCTTAGCCAAATCATTAAATAGAAAAAAACCCTTTGTGAATTCGCCAAAAAACAAATTTTAGTTCAGCACAACAGGTGTGTATACGGAACAGCCATTTGAATAAACAAATAAATAAAGAGATTAACAGAGTGATAATAATAAAACAAAATCCTCTCGACACTTAACAACTTGACGTCGCGCCATGAAATATTCTTTCGCTGTAAACTAAGTAGACGGTGACCGCCTTCATTAGCTTTGAAATAGATACCCCACTCTACCTTGGCATAACCTTTCCGACTGTGACGAATCTGTAGATAAGAATTAAACTGTCTGACCACCTAACCAAGATGGCCGGCCCAACTGTTTCCATAGTAATTAATGTTGCAATGGACCATACTTATAAACACGCGAAAACCACAAGATAGCTTATTCCTAAATTTTCGCTTGAGGATGAAACGGGACCCAACACCTTGATTCAACTTAATTTTAATAATTATATTGATGGTTTCGGCTCTTGTTTTTGAAACATGAGAACTCTTATGTAGCGAAAGTATAATATTGTTTTTAAAATATTATAATTATATTATAAGCTCTACTTCTGTATGGAGCACTGTCTTCCTAAAAATAAAAACAAAAACACTAAGATAGTCCGGATTATTTACCTGACGTGTTCCTTCCTATTTTTCTGCATACTTGCGCGCACGCACACACACACACACACACACACACACACACACACACATATATATATATATATATATATATACTATTTTCTTGAAACAAAACAATATCCATATATGGAGAAGGAATGTTTATATACACATACTATCAAAAACACTGAGCGAGTAGTAAGATCAGAAACTAGTTGTGACAATCTGTTTCATGACTGGACAGTCTAAAATAACATAGATATTTTTTAACAAAAACCAAATGCACATTAATTACAAACAAGATGAATCTTCACTTAGAAATGTTATATAGATCTTATCCTCAAAAGTAACAACACACCAACAAAATCAAAACTACAACGAACGAAGATTATTTATGAGTTCAAAGTCCCCGTAAGGAACTGTATTCCTGATCAAATCGACTCTATAAATAATTACATAGGTCACATGGACTTTTTTTAATCATATCCAGACTTTATACGTTATAAAATAATCTGACCAAACTTATTCAAATCCAATGAAACACATAGACACAAACTTACCAAATTCCATCCAAAACATACTAGTAGAAAATACAAACATAATAATCTCATCTACCTATAAAAAAATATTAAAAATAATGAAATAATAATAACTACATTCTACGTAAAAATAGACTTGACTTTTACTAATTTACATTGATGCCCTTCCTGTCTGCATACAAATTAAAGCCATTATTTTTTCTATATCAGTACGGAATAAAATTACACCTTGTGCAAATTAAGTGAAACAAAAAGAATAATTCCGTTATTATTTACTCTTCTTTTCTTATTTTTCCAATGAAACATGACCCAGTGCACATGCTAATACTTCGTATGTCCATTCCACGAAGTCGTTTCTTTCAGATTGACCACAGATTCTCGATTGAATTTAAATCAGTAGAGATTCCGGGCCAATCTATAGTACTTTGATTTGCTCACTGGTAATGCTTGCTATTGTGTCCGTGCAGTGTACGCTTCCTTGGAATAACGTCCATCGTTGAGAATCGCCGTAGGACAACTAATCGACAGTCGTGACAATAGTGACTGGGCGTGATGAAAATCTGATGCAATCACGAATGATGCAATATTTTTCAAGGCCAAACAAATTTCATCATCCACCCCGAAAATAGATTCATATTACTGCGCGCAACTGCAAATGACCTAAGCCGAAGTAAAAATAGAAATCGATTACACCTTGTAAACCCAGTGGGTCTACAACTGACTGTTTGGTGAAAGAAAAGAAACTAAAGCGGTTATTTCAGTTAATTTGCAGAAGGATGTATTCGCCCGTTATGGCAAATTGATTTATAATTCAATGCTGTAGATTTCCGGTAAGGTTTTCCGAAATGTTCGTCGGATAGTGTTTTTTTTTTCTTCAGGGACATCGAATGAATGTCAGCATGCGTTTATTTTTTTTAATAGGATATTTTTGTATGACCGCTGGGAATTGTTTTATGCGATAATTCCCTCGCTTCACTTTTTTTTTTAATTTCAAGGACAACGAAAAACTACAGTATCTGTTTATTTAATGAGTGTGATTACAATAGGTTTCTAATTGCAAATCAAGCGAAGCATAAAAGTATTCGAAGCCAGAGGTCCCGTATTTGTCATCATTACCAATTGTAATCATTGGGGTGATGACATACATTTCACGATGTAATTGTAATGATTCTGGAAGATAATTTCGATTGTATTTGCCGAACGAAACTTGTCCTAAGCAATAGAAAAACGTCGTTATTTTGCTATCGGCAAATGTCTAAAAGATTGGATTCTAAATTTTAAATGAAAAATTTATCTTCCAGGTAATGAGTTTAGCTGATCCTTCTTATTCCTTAATTTTCATATCCCTTCAGGATATGGGAGATGATGACTCCCCAAAATTTCTTTGAATTTTTTAAAATCAATAATCTATGCATTGTCATGGATGTTCTTGAGAATAATTGTGGAGAGGTTTCACTGTGCTTTCTTTTCTGTTTTATTAGGCTGCTCAGAAAATACTGTCCGACATTAGAAGAAACGGTTTAGTTGTTTTCTAATAGATTATTGTTATAATAGTTGCACAAAATATATTCCTCATTCCTAGTGATTAAAAATGTCCTCTTTGTTAATTTTATATCAATCTTTTCAGTCAGTTATATGCCATGCGGGAAACAGGCTTAGCGATCATGTATCTTTCGATACATGACTGACGAGGCAGTTTTTCCGTTTCTTTCAGCATTAGATCAGATGCAATTTTATAGAACTCGGTCTGTCTTGCTACTTACCCATAGCTTAAAATCAATGCTGGCGAAATGGGGTTCTGAAATCATAAGATATTAAAAGCATTTTTTTTTTCTTAATGAATATCATCTTTCCGTTTTAAATTCAAACGTAGACGGTAAAATTCTGTCTATAGATATTAATTTCGTTTTGCAAACTTTTGAACACTGCCAGATACAAAACAAATGCATTAGGAACAGATACCGGTGATATCAGTCCATAGAATTTATAGCTATATTTATATAATTGGTGTACATCAGCAACCCAGTCCAATACAATAACGTCAGCGTTAAACAAGAGTCGTGCACCAAGAAAATAATCTACCCGATGGTAATGTTTCCCCTAATGCTAAACTAACATAGATACAGAGTGAAATAGCATATCACTATTAAACGCTGTAATTCCAAAGTAATGCTATCACTATCAATGCACCCTAAAGCCAACGTAGACATTTTTTTAAGCAAATACGATTCACAAGAGAGAATGTCCACTCAAAGTATATGGTAAGAAAATAAAATTAGAATTAAATGTTTATGGGGATATTTATTTGAAAAATAATTAATAACCCTGTAGTGATCAGAGAAGCATGCTTTTCTGTGTCGGTTCTACTAAGTAGCAGGTTTGTGGAAAAAAGGTGTTAGAGTTGAATTTACATCTTAATAGAATAGAAAAGGAGTGTGGGTTGCTCGCTACAATATGTGTGGCAAGTCGTGTCTTAGCCGTAAATATTATAACTGGTCGAACTAAGGCATCCAGTTCGTCTGAACAGTGTCCATGGAAATAGCGATAAGGCACTCTATAGAAAATCAAGTTAATAATAATTTTTTAGGTACTTCTACGAAATCGCTAAAAAAGAGCATAGCTTGATGAAAAAGACGCCAACCTTGCAAAAAAAAATATATATATATATCGTCTAAATGCTTATCTTATTATTAAGAGAAAAGACCAAATTTTCTTTTTAATTTTTTAAAATTTTTCCTTCTTTTTAGAACATTCTAAATTTTGATTAAAAAAAACTTTGTTACTTTTTGTATCAGCGGAACTAGTAAAATAGACAATTTTTAGCACGTTTTTTGGTATGACACCCATTAATTTGGAAAATCTTGCAAAAATAAAAATAATTTTCAAATGCTAATGAAACTTTCAGAAACTATTCACAAATGATCGAAATTATTATAAATATGTTTTTTTTTTATTAAAGTCCTGGCAGAAATATTTTTTTAAGATTCAGTACCCCCACCATAACTAATTTTATGAAAACGGTAGAAATTCGATCGTATCGGGTTTAGTGATTACAATAGTTAAAAGCACAAGGCTTTGAGGAATGCAAATCATGTTTTTTTTTGTTTTTAAGTAGACCCCTCTACCTAAAAATCAGCTCTGAATTGTAACATACAAAACTCAATAAAACAAAGATATTATTTAATTTCAAATGCTTTTATTTGCTTTTACTTGTTTTTAGGAATATGGACAATATTTTCTGAAAGCAAAAAAATTTTTCGATGAAAAATGAATTTTAATACAATTATTTGTTATTTCATTAATTATAATAGATTTTTACATTTAAGTTGTTAAAATATTATAAAATTAGTTAAAAAGCCGCATCGGGTTTCCTAAATCTCCTTATGAGATACATCTTTTTTTTTTTTAGCGTTGTAAATTGTATCATTTTGACTAATCAGAAGATCCCCAGTAATTAAGAAATGTAATTTTGTGTTTATAATCGAGCTGTAATTATAAAATACGGAAGACCAACCAGAATATAATTAAGTTGCGTTATTTGAGTTAAGCATTGTTCTCCGCTGTTAAGGCCTTTACTTTTTGCGAAACACGTGTGGAGAAGTTAATTTGATTTTCAATTTCAACTGAGAAGGGTACCTACAAGTATCAGTATCATCTTATGAAATTTATATGATCTTATTTTTATATTAATCTCAGTTACGACATTTTTCCATAAATGAAATATCAAAATTAATAATAAAATGAATGGAAATACAAATAACACAGTAAAATGTAATAAATGTACATAAAATTATAGTATTTTATGTACAATTCTGATAAAATTTCATAAGAAAGGTACCTATAAATTAATTAGATACCTTTCTTAAGAAATATGAAATTTAATGTCACTCTTAACAGTCTTATTTTAATTTCTTTATAATATATTTTCCATAAAGCATCATAAACGTAAAAGTGAAAGCTAAGTACAAAAAAAAAAAAAAAAATTAGAGCGCTGAAAGTTTTCCTTAAAAATAACGAGGTAAATAATTTGTTCACTTAAATGTAAATTATTTCACTTTTCTCCTTCAGTAGAACAAATTATTCTCATGGAATTATCAATATGTCATTCATCACCTGTCAAGAGACGCGAAAGTTTATGACCTGCTTTGTTTTATTTTCAAATTACATCTTTTTTGGCGCAGAAGCTAAGTTAAGTTTGGTTCAAAATATTTTAAATAAACATTATAATTTCTGATTTTCTTAAAATAAGTTTTGAAAAATGATAATTGATATTTAAAAAATTTCAAAGTGAGATTTCAGTTTTTTTTATAAAATGGAAAAAAATGGTCAATTTTTTTTGACTCAAAAAAAAAAAAATTTTTAAGGAAAATTTCAGACGTGCTAGGAACAATTAAAAATGTAAAAAAATACCCCCAAAAATACTTTGATCTTTCCTCTTGATTATAACATAAACATTTAGGCGACAAAATTTTGTTTTCGTCAAGTTTGGTGTCTTTTTCCTCATGCTATGCTCTTTTTTAGCGATCTCGTGGAGGTACCTAATTTATTACCATTGTTAAATTAATTGCAATATTTTCAGCAAGATATATGTATTTATATTATTATTTATTATATTGGTGTGGGTTCGTTTCAACAATCTTCATCACCAGTTATATTCCGTGCTAAGGGAATAAACACAACACCAGGTGGATACTAGAAGAAAGGTTTATTGTACACAACAAGTACAATGTGAAATACGGTACAGTTATACACAAAGGTCAATCTAACAGAGTGCCACTAATTAGAAGATCGGGCGTGCTTGCGTCGTCTCGCTCTCTCAGTCTCTCTTAGACCGTAGACTTTATAGATACTTACTACTTATCGTGTAATCATTCATGGGGCTGACTGGTTATTCCATTACATCATTATTTAACATCGGATCAAAGTCCCAATCATTCTCGTTATCATCAGATGTTTGTATTGCGTACGTATGTGAGTTGAATGTGTCTTTTCAGTATCCTTATCTAAAGATACCGCTTCTATTAAGTACTGCTTAATAATTGCCGTTCCTATTTCCATTAAGCCTGAATCAGTGCCAGGCCCAGGATTTCGCGATGAAGATTGTTGAACCCAAGAGTATTACCGACTAGGGGTATGTCATCTAGTTCCATTTTTAGCGTTATTTAATTTATTGCAAGTGCTGTTTCCACTGAATCTACCACTTTACTACCCGATTCTGTAAATAAAATCACATCAGTTTTTTTTTTTTTTTTTAGTAATGCTAAGTTAAAAATGTAACAGTAATAAATTTACGATAAAAATAATTTCGTTAATGAGAATTCTTTGAAAAAATGTAATTATGACTTTATAATATTTTTCCGATGTATCAAACATGAAAAATAAAATATCAGTTGGAACCACAGAAATCGGCAAAATGTATCAAATGCGTAGTTGTTTGGGTAAAAGGTCTGGTTTTCTGGCGTCCGTATAAGGATAAAATCGACAGATGTGATGAACTTGTGGCCTACAAAGAATGACGCATAACCAAATGATAACCTATATTATTGTATATAACACTGGCCTGTTCCAAATCACATACTTAGAGTTCATATATGAGAATAGTATACATTTTCTTTACTTACCTCATCTACGGATTTAGAGGAATACTTTCTTGATCTCTTTAAGCTTCTGTAGCAACTAGTTTTTTTTTTCTTCTATGTTTCTTTAATACGTGTCATGTCTCTCCACGGCGTCTAGTTTGTATCTCTTAATAAATTTTGTGTTTTGACTATCTTTATCACTCCACAAGGACACATGACACAGTGGATAAAGCGTTAGATCCAGTGACAGGTCCCAAAGAGTGTGAGTTCAATACACGTTTAAGGCAGTGGAGAACTTGGAAAGGGTTATCAACAGGAGATAACTGACATCCATTAAACATGGCACGTGGAACTAGAACATTTTAGTCCAGTGAGCGAAATAAAGGTTTCAGTTCGACATTGCAACCACCTGAAGAAGGCTGGAGCGTACAACAGCCGAAACGTTGTAATAAATACGGCGACAAACATCAGGACAATAGTCCGAATATTGTAAATAGTGCACATAGTACCTCATCTCAGAAATATAGACAGGGTATTAGCACGTAAATGAATGTAATGGATTCGACTGGGATTCGAACTCGGCTCTCCAATTTTTCAGTCCGAGCCGCTATCCATTACTCCACGGTATTGAACTGTTACGTGATATCAGTCGGCATATATGACGGAATGCTGAACAATCTCCTCAAAGATGATGAAGAGACTTGAAGTAAACAGAAATTTATAGAGAGACATTATAGCCCCTGTTCTGAATGGACACTGTACATAAAGGAAGTCATCTAGGTATGACGATAAACTATATCCGTGTCCTGGGTAAGACGATAAACTACGTCCAACAGTAAGGCATCTAATCAGGCGGTTTTGAGGAGCGTGGAACCACCTCTTAAATGATGGTGTTCCCAGGTCCACCCTGACCCAAGGTGGGAGCACATGTAAGGGTCCCAGCTATGGGCAAATAGTTAACACCCAAACTTGTGTAAAAATAGGTTTTAATACCAGAAATACTTTGTAATACTTTGAAAAAAAAATATCACCAGCAATAATTTTGGAAGGGAAAATTATTATCAGCAATACAAACAGCTATACATTTATTAAAAAAAAAATTACCAGCTATAGATTTCTTGAAGGAATAATGTTCTCAGAAATAGATTTTTGAAGAAAAACATTACCAGCAATAAAAACTTTAAACAATTGAGGTTGATAAGCGATAAAACAAAACAAAAGAAAACATAAAAGAAGAATTATCCAAATGATTTTAGACTGCTTGGCTGTCTCTTTTACTTGAATAACATTTGCATTTTAAGTTGTCACCTGGATTAGGTGAAGGTGACAGGGCTATAAGCAATTGAAAGCGAAATAAAACTGTCACTAATTTAAGTGATTTCTGGATACTTTATGTTGCAAATTCAAACATTTCCCCGGTCTTTACCATTATTCGCTGTTTGAGAAATGTCGGTAATATTCAGTTACATGATTTACACGCCTCTTGGCTGTCACTGAATGTAGTACAGTTATAGATGACATCAGAAAACTGTTACTGGAGGATATTTTGAAGTAAAAAAAAAAAATTCAAATGTTGACTCGATTAAACGGAAGACGTGATGCAAAAGGGGAAAAATCTTTAGTAAATATGTTGAGCTTGTCTTAAAGCCAGCTGCTTCTTTCCAACGAAAGCAAATTTCCATGAAGCGCTTAAAAAAGTTGATTCCAGGGAAAAGAAATCTAAAAAGCTGAAAAGGAACGTTACTCGTAAACAAAGTCAGAATTTAAGAGCAAAATATAAAAAAAAGCATAATAAATAACGACTTATTCAATGGCGCCGAAGGTTTCGAATCTCAAAGATGGCTTCGCCTAATGCGAATCTAAACAATGGAGGTAATGAGACTGAGGTTTTAACAGCTTTGCAGGTTACTGCCTCGAGACAAAATGTGTGTTTTCGGAAAACCCTGCTAAAGCAATTTTGGAGGTGGTGAAGGTTAAATAAGCAGAAGGAGAGGTATATATTGACATGGAATCCATTAACATAGGTTTGTGCAGCAGATTACCAAACGTTGAAAAAGCACGATGAATGTAATCAAGGGAGGTAACACAGCATGGAATTTAGAACACTCGTCCAATATCTCTAAATTGTCTTCTTTTTCGGTCCAGTTTCCTCGTCTTTGTTGTCTTTACAAACACGCTTCATGCTCTATCGGATATTCTTTTAATCTGAATTTTTGAAGCAAAATGATATTACTATTATGTCTTTTACATTTAACTTTTACCTCGAACTTCCATACGGGCATGACGAACGGAATCCTTTACTCGATAAGGTACGCTTGTCTATCAAATACAAGTACCTTTACGATTACATTATTTCCTTCATTCGTTTTTGCTTCAGTAGGTTTATAATTATTAATATTCAAGAAAATTTATCCACGAAACGAATATATGTTCCTTGTTAGTACGCTGAGGAGGTACGTTTGAGTAATAGATAGCGGCTTGGATTAAGGAATCGGAGAGCAGAGTTCGAATTCCAGTCGAATGCATTACATTCACTTACGTGCTAATACCCTTGGGGAAGGTGTGAATCCTCTTCTTCTCCCTACAGCTATGGATAAATAGCAATACACACTGGGTTCTATAGCCTTGGATGGTAACTGGTCTAGGAGAAGGACAACTCTTAATTCACATCCGGAGTGGAGCTCCTAAGGCGGATGGATGGCACTTTGTGCTACCTTCCAGCAACTCCTGCAACCGCGCTGGTACCAAACTGTATTGGTTTATCCCCTCCTTTGGACTCTGATAGCAAGGCCGAGAGGGGGAACTAGACGTCCGGGCAACCCTAGTTCTCTATATATCTCGTGCTACTTCATTGTCTCCCGAGACGGACGGATGCCGACGACGACGACGCCTATCAATGCCTGTCCATATCTTCTTCGGTAAATGGAAATCGGAAGCCCGAGGGGTTAGTTCATCTAAAAGAAAAGTCTAATTTTAAACCTCCTCTGCCCTGCGGTCATAATGTTTCTAAAATGCAAAAGAGTGAAAGAGGATAATATTTTGGAAGGAGCCAATTCTAGGAATTAAATACGAGAAAAACATCTACTCTTGTTCAATAGACAGGAAAGGAGGTTAAACCTGGTGATGTGCGAACTTAAAAATTTCATTATCAAACTTTTTTTGTCAACCTGTTCTGTCAAACTTTGTTACAAGTTAGCAGTTTGTCGATTCAATCTCGGGGTATGACTGCTAAAAATCCTATCCCTCAGTATATAGAGAAATCCGAGAGATGTAAATTAGGTTTTCCAACCTAAACTACCTCATACCTCTCTCTGTAGGAGATTGACAATATCGAGATTATTTGGATCGGGCTTCCGAGCAGGATAAATTCATGTTTTGTTGTTTTTCGCAAATAGAAATATTTCGAAGTAGGTAATAATTGAGATATTTTTAAAGTTTTAATGGGATTGAATTATTTTTTACCAACCATGTTTTTTTTAAATGTTAAAATATTGCTTAAAATCAATCATTACAAATATGTGATCAGGTTCTTTATAATACACACACACACACACACACACACACACATAATATATATATATATATATATATATATATATATATATATATATATATATATATGTTGAACAATAAAAATATTTAAAAATTAAAATCTTCAGACACATTGGGTTGTAGATTTTATTCGTTTATTTTTTTTATTATTATTTCATTTACATTCCTCGACTAGTTTCGACCAAAATGGCCATTAACGGGAGAATAAATATTTCTGCTTGCTGGTAGCAGTAAACTACAGAAATGAATGTCTTGATGGAGAAAAAATGAACTTTTGTCTGTAGTTTTCATTTGTTTTTTTTTTTTTTTTTTCTTTTTTAACATGAATTTTTTTAACATTCCTTGTGATGGTCAAACAGTCACTTTTAAGTTGTTATTTGAGATAAGAGCTGGATGCAGATATGCTTCTCTGAATTACCCTGGTCAGTTTGACAGTTTTATTGGTCCTGGAGAGGGGATGTGTCTCTGTTAAAATGTTTGTGTGTGTGTTATTTGGTTCTCAGGGAGTGAATGAGTATGATATGTTTGTATTGCTGTGGTTGTCATATATATATATATATATATATATATATATATTGACCAACCTATATTTAAAATTGTGTCCTCGATGTATTCTGACATATAATAAACCTTGTTTTATATACATGCCATAAAAAATACTTACACTTTTTAAAAAATTTGGCACACCGTTTGAATAATTTGCATTGCTACTGTTTGCTACATTGTTAACCCTAGAACGCTAACCATGGATGTATAGTACCCAGCACAAATTTTCCTATTTTTAATTACAATATTCAGTGCCTGATTTTCTTACCTAAATAATGTGTTTTTAAGTTTCTATTAATGTTAACTCAAAATACAAAGTTTGACGTGTCTGCATGTAAAATATTTCAAATAAAGATTTATATTTTATATGTTTTTTGATATTTTTAAAATCGGGTATGATATACCCATGGTTAGTAGTGGTGTAACTTTAATTGATGGTTAGTGTTCTAGGATTAAGCGAGGTTGAAGACTAATATCTGAACGTAAAAAAAAAAAAAATTTTTTATATGTATATGTAATTCCATATAAAAAAAAAAGTGGATTTGAATTTCTGCACTTGGACAGTGTTCTAAAATTGAATTTGCAGATTTTTTTTTATCACTGAAATTGTGTAAATAGAAGCACGCCTGCTTAATATGTTACATCAATTTGAGGAAACCTTTTGTTTTATATATGAATATGCGGGTAGTTCAATTTATAACGAAATCAAACCGAAAAATCAGAAAGCCGAGTTTGAATTCAGAGTTTGCTACCTTCACTTATGAGCAAATTTCCTTGGAGAAGTCATTAATCTTTTCTCCGTGTTCCTCCCCACCACTCCCGTTATATGTTAAATATATAGATACTTTTTATAGATACAAGTATTTAAGTAAATGCTCTGTTTATAATAAACAGTATTAAGTAAGATTTACCGGCCTGAATGTCCGAGAAATTTTCATAGAAAATATTCGTCCTTTGACAGGATTCGAGCCTGCATCCTATACGGAACCGTCATTTACGCTGACGTGCCTTAACCGACTCGACCACAAAGAGCGTTCGGAAGGCGAGGTCGAATTTACTGCTTATAAACTTCAATCTTCCATGAATCTCGTACATTCATAACTGCTCATGGCGTATCAAATGTAAACAAATGACGTCATACATTAATAAATTGACGGACTATGTCAATTTCTTAGTATATATATATATATATATATATATATATATATATATATATATATATATATATATACATATATATATATATATATATATATATATATATATTACACACATATATATATATATATATATATATATATATATATATATATATGCAGAATTTATATGAAATTGAGTTAGATAGCAATATCGAGGTTCAAATCCCCCACCAAAAAAAATAAAAGATAAAAAAATTCTCGTAAGTCCAACGACGGCAAATACCACGTCCGTAAATCAAAAAGGCAAACAAATTCAGGCCATACCTCGCAACGCAAAACCAAATCTTTACGAAAGAAAAGCTGAAAACAACAAAAAAAAAACTGTTCTTCAAGTTAGTTCATTTATTGAATTAAGAATGATCGCGAAACTTGCAACGAAGCACAAACAAATTTCGAGGCCTAAGAAAGTCGAAACCCTCTTGGTCTGGATTTTTTCTTTCGGCGGTTAGCACAATTTTTTTTTCATTTTTCGTCACCACATTAATACATGAAGGTTTTCAAAAGTTCTTGATCTGAACTCATTCCCAAAAAGGTAACGATATAAACGTTTATATGAAAAATGTTTTCAGTATATTTAATTTGTAGACAATATAAACATCATATTATACTTGTATTCGATATTTGGAGAAATATTAAATTAAAATTAGAACTAACTTAACAATCTGTCTACGCAGGGTAAACATTCTTTATTATATACTAGTAGTTCGCCTTAGGGGCACCTCGAGGTGGTGTAATGGTTAGCAAGCTTGTTTCGCTAAAACAATTACAACGAAGTAGTGAGTTCAATTCTCATTGGGTACCTCTACTTTCGGCCTTGTGCCACATCTAAGCTACGCTTGGAAAATCACTGCTAGGAGTTCGCCTAATAAAAGTTCTAAGGATCACTCAAGTTAGACGTTAACTCCGTGAGAATGTTGTAAGGGATGGGAAGTAAGAAACATGCTGCTTTCTGGGTCATCGCGTGCGGTCTTCTGCAACAAAAAGTTGCAGAAGACCGCACGCGGGCTGTGGAGCCAGATAATTTAGAAATGTTGGAGCAGAAGCTGAAACCAACAAAAAAAACGAAAAGTTCGCAACAAATTTTCCTCTTTCTCAGCAATAA
Source organism: Acanthosepion pharaonis (assembly GCA_903632075.3). Classification (NCBI taxonomy): domain Eukaryota; kingdom Metazoa; phylum Mollusca; class Cephalopoda; order Sepiida; family Sepiidae; genus Acanthosepion; species Acanthosepion pharaonis. Next base: position 93,849 of record CAHIKZ030002470.1, on the reverse strand, counting down.
TTAAATTTATCATTCTCAGATTGTGTTACTGATGATCAAAAATACATTATTAGTGTGGTTTGAAGCGGCTAATGTTTCTTCTCTAGTCTTAACTTGGAGCCATCAAAATCTTTATAGCAAAATTATATATATGATCAAAATGGTGAAACTGCGGAAGTTGAAGAAGCTTAAACTGCAATACAACAAAACGTCTAAGCAAACCTAACCTAAAAGAAAAATATATTGATGCGAGTCACACAATGGAAACTCGAAATGGGACGCTCTAAGAGACGTTTCAGTGACATCAGCAAAACATAACATTCCGAAGGAGACGGGGTGAAGAAGAAAAAAACGAATGGATGACTGATGAGATTCTCGGCAAGATGGAAAAGAGAGAGTAAACACTGCCAAAATATGGAACAGTGTAGAGAAAATTATGCAATGAAATAGGGACCAAATGCAGGCAGGCTAAAGAAGAATGGGTGGACGAAAAATGTGGAGAAATAGAAAGACTGATTACTACCAACAAAAAATACATTCACAAACAAATAAGACAACAGGACAGAAGACATTCTCATCAAGAGGCTACCTAAAATGAAAGGATGGAGCACTGATATTTTAGTTTTATGTTGAAGTTACATAGTGAAATGAACTTGCCTCGTTAAATAATTGGTGCAATCGTATTTTATGTGGGGTTGTGAGATCGATCGCCTCTTCCTCCATAAAATACAGTTATCTAAACAAAATTAACCAGTTTAATATTTTACAGTATATTTTAAAAAAAAATTAAGCTGGTTACTTTTTTTTTGTTTTAAATTTTAACAAAAAGAAAGCTAGTAAAATCTAATATAATTTTTACAAAATACCCGTGTGTAAATAATTAATTTTTAAAACAAGTTTTGTTATGAAGAAATAATAACAGAGAAAAAATATATCTTAAATTTGTATTCATTTTTTTTTCAAATGCACAAATTTCTGTATAATAATTTTGGAAAATTAGCATTCCAAAAAGTTTCATTCTTTTTTGGGTTTTTTTTGTGGGTTTTCTTACGAGGACGGTATCAACATATTTTACCTGTTATAAAGAAAACCGATTATTCCTTAAAAAATTATTTTATAACCAAGATATTCATTATTATAAAAAAAATAATAGCATAAAGACAAAAATTAAATTAGCTTTTTGTCAGCAAATTCTTAATAATGAGATTATTTGTGAATTTCACTGTTTAAAATAATCGAAAAAAGACGTAAAAAGAGAAAGACGACATTGACAATACAACAATGTCTTCTCCTTTAAATTTTTGTCGTATATTTTTAATAACTGTAAAATATTAGATTTACTGAATTTTACTTTTGACATTAACTTTGTAATGTATTCTCTAATAACTATTATTTTTCATTAATTTCGCAATGAAAATCGTTAGCTTTGTTTTCAATATATTGTTTCTGTTTATTTCCGAATGACAAAACCTTCAACATGCTTAAAAATACGTGTTTGTTCTTTTAAAGAAAAACAAATGAATCATAAACAAATAATTGTATACTTAATATTTTCATTTTTGAAGTAAAGTGCGTTCCAATAACTTAGACTGATTTTAAAAGTGTGTTAAGTTTAAACGGCTAATGATATTTTTTTTGTTTTTCTTTCATATTTCGGGGACATTTTGGCGATATTATTTTTCACACATAATTGCCATGTTTTAAATGACATTATCCAATAGAGAAATAAATAATTTTCTTTTCCAATAACACTGATTTATTTAATGCTGACTTTGATTCATCTTAATGAAACATCCTTTTATATAATAGCATCAAGAAAAATATTAATTTATATTAAAATCTTGTTTAAAGATAAAATAGATAATCATTAATTCAGTATCTTGAACTCAACTTAATCCAAAGATAAAAAGTAAAACTTTCGTTAAAAGAGACTTAATTTCTTAATCCAATTCCAGCAACGAACGTTCGTGTGTATAGTCCTGAGTAAAGGCCTGAGTTAAGGATCACTTGGTGTATTTTAATGACAAAGCAAGATGAGTTAATTATTTCGATATAATGCATAAATAAATAAATATATGATATGTGCCAAAAATATTTTAATTCACAAAGAAGTTGCTATTTTTTAGGTCGGTTCTTGTTCAGTCAAAACGTTCAAAAGAACACTTTCTCTACTTGTTAAAAGTAATGAGTGGAAGGGAAAGGAATATCTATGAATCATTTCAGGAATACCCGTATGTTTGAAACGCTTTAACAGAATAATACAGCAGAAGATTCAGTGATTTTGAAAAGCATAACGTCACCCTGAAACTTGATTTCAGCCTCACATAGTGTAATACAGGAATAAAGTATCACTGCCAACACTTGAGTTTGAACCTAGATCGCCAGCGGGCAAACACCGTCGATCCCATTATTGAATTAATAAACTAGAGAGCCATAGAAGAAACGGATATGTAGGAGGTAGCGTGTATCTAATTGATCGTTATTTCTACTCTATCCGATATTTTTATACGGACTGCTATTCTCTTCTCTATACTATTCGGATCACTATACGGATTACTGTTCGAGCGAGTATTATTAAGCAAGTACTATTAGTGCGAGTGATATTCGAAGTCGTCTGAGAGCAGTATTGTTCAATGGCGTTACTGCAGTTGTATCTGCAATTATTATGTCTCTACTACAACGAGCATTACGAAAGTGTTATGGGGTCCTCCCGTTTTTCATATAAGTGGACACGACCAGAGTGTTACTTGGACTGCTACCGTTAAATACCCAGAGTCAGTCAGAATATATATAGATAGAGAGAGAGTGAGCAGACATTGTGATTGAGTTGGAGGTAGAGTAATAGTGTGAGGTAACCGCTTGTAGAAGTCAGTTACAAGCACGTAGACTCTAAGGAAGTCCTACTTCGAGACTGTATATATATATATATATATATTATTGCTACTAACCGCGTTCCTGGATTTACTAACAGTATTACACTGTATTATTGTGTAAATACATTTAATTTCTTATATTTAATTCTTGTGTTTGTCATTTATTGGAGACCGAATTTCATCTCGGAATCCACAAAAGAAAGTGTCAGCGAGTATTAAATGACATCCCAAAAGTGGCAACGAGTGTTCGTTGACATCACAAAACGCATTTACAGTATCAGAGGCTGACGATGGGTTAAAAATAGAGCTTATCTAGTTGTCTCCAGATAATATCCTGAAAACTCTTTTTGACAGGAAGAAAGATCCCATTGAAATTTGGAAGAGGGCAGTAGAATATCCTAGCCTTCGTGAATATGCACACCGACTTCTTCAACATACAGTTGGGAATCCACATTATCATACTTGACACAAATCAAGAATTCGTTCAGAACACAGTTGACAGATGAGCAATTGGAAGAGCAATTAAATCTAAAAATCACAATGGTAGACACTGATTTCAAAATGCTATCTCGATAAAAGCAATGACAAGGATATCACTAATTTGATTAAAGGTGAATAAAGTATTTGTTTGAACATGTCTTCTTTTTCAGTTTTATAAGGTCTGTTTTTATTAGATTATATATTTATTAAATTCTATTTCTAGCATTATTTAACTAAGATATAATATGTGTAACTGTAAAATAATCACTTTGTAAATGCGGCCTCAATATGAGGCACGACAAATTTCAATGCATAAAAAGGTTCCCCATCCCTGGTTTAAGGACTTCTCGGTGATGATGAAATGTTACTAGTTTCTGGTCTAAAATGTAAAAAAAGAGAAATATAAATAGGGAAACGACAATGATAAAAAGAACGCATAGACAAAGGAAAAAATAAAATAGGCCTTGTTAAAAAATAAAAGATTAAGATAAGAAAAAAAATAGCGACATTTAAAAAGAAGCAGAAGACAAATCTTATGAGCGGGAAAATGAAAAGAAGGAACGTCCATAACGAAGAAACAAAAACAAAATGAAAACGAGGCAGGTGTAATACAAGAAAGATACAATTTGTTTTAAACGTTATCTATCTTTATTTTTTATATATACATTTTAAACTAAATGTCAAGGAAGTGTCAACGATGACGCTGCTCGATGTCAGAACACAATATCTACACTATAAGATGCACCTAAGCAGATAGCCTAGTGAAAATTGCAGTTAATATGTTTGGTGATTATTGACCCCGAGATTATTCGACTATCTTATTAAAGCACGGGTTTTAAGGTTACTTCGAAATAGGCATCTGTCAATAAATTTTAGCGAAGAAAATAATGGCATCTCCAATTTACAACCGTTAAGAGTGTTCAAGGTCTTATCTAAAACTTTGTAAATGCCTTAAATTGCACTACCGTCGGCGAATTTAAAATTAAAAACGTGTAAAAAACAGAAAGCATGAATTACTAGGAGATGACGTTGATAGTTATAACAATGATAGATACTGTCCTCAGAAGACTAAAACTAAACAAGTAATTAATATTAATATCGGAGTTTCACAGAACAAGTTAATAGGTTTGAAAGCAATAAATATTATGGAAATATTTTTGTCATCAATAAAAAAAAAAAATGGAAGAAAAATATCCAAAGACATTGAACGAACAAAAATAGTTTTCACCATCAACATTCAGTTAGTTATGTGCATGCGAGGAAGATTTTTTCACGCATTCTTTCAGTTGCCATCCAAGGCTATAGAACCTCGTCTGGCCAGCTTCGGGGAGAAGAAGAGGTGTCCTACCTTTCCCAAGGGTATTAGCTCGTACGTGAATATAATGGATTCGACTGAAATTCGAACTCGGCTCTCCGATTACTCAATCCGCGCCGTTATCCATTATTCCATCGTGCGTCCTCGCTCTACATTATATATATATATATTTGAAGAGTTTGGAGGATTGCAGGAATTTCCTAGGTAAGCAGAAGACCAGGTTTCCTTTTTAGAGGACAGATAAGAAATTTTTAAGCACATTCCCGCATAGGGATCTTCATACTCTTTACTTATCACCTTTCTCCGCTCTTTTGGCGAAGACGGCTCTGAAGGCCGAGCCTACTCCTGACGAATCCTGAGCAGAAGTCACTGAGAATTGTGAACGTAGCTGTGTGATTCGGAACCTTCTGACACAATGTCACAGAAGGACGTCATAGTGAACATAAACAAGAAAATATGGAGAAATTAAGTTTCTGAGATGATTTTTTATGGATTATGCAAAATGACTAGAGATAAATTTGTCTACCTACCATCAGGATGTCTGATGCTGAACCCCAGGAGAGCAAAACTCTACACCGTCGTGACCTCACGTTTCCCACTGAAAAGAAGTGAAGCGACAATAATGAGTCAGTTGCTACATCTGCTGCAAGAAATGTTGGTACACTGTATCGTGTAAAAAATCCACCCTGTATATCAATAAATCTACCATTGGTCCTTGCATTGAATACTGTTGCCATATCTGATCTGGTACTCCTGTTTTGTAACACAAGATTCCCGCCAATATTTAGAGAAGACACTGCAATACAATCGATTCTGAGCAATCATCTCGTCTCCAGCCATTTTCCCACCGACATGACGTTGTTTCCTCTCTCTGTTTTACAAATATTTTCATGGTAACTGATCGGACAGGCTTTTCTACCTGGTGCTCCGACTATATGAATTTGAGCGTGCTACTAGATTGGCAACTAGGTCTCACCCTTTTTACTGGTGAATTAACGAGATGTAAACGTCATTTCTACAATAACAGTGTTTTTATTCGCAGTTACCACCTGTGGAACTTCTTCCCGATTTATTGCTTCACTGATAACTACAATATTTAAAACATATAAAAGCAACATAAGTCATCTTCGATTAAAAAAAAAAACATTAAAAAAAAGAACGATTGACAAAAAAATCCTGTGAGAGTGAGAAGTCCTACTCGGATTAATTATTGGCTGCCACAATGCATACAATATTATATAAAGATGACATAATGTTGGTAGCAGACACAGAACGGAGTTAAAAGTTAAGCAAAGTATTAAGAAAGGGGAATATTTTATTAAAAACAAAGAAAAGTGTATTGAACTGATATGTAATGTTAGTATTCCCATATGACAGTAAATGCTAGACAATCACCTCTAAATTTTCAATATTAATTCTCATTCAATTTCACTTCATGTAATCATCTGCATTTTAGTAGCATCGTCCCCTTACTGGAAGTAAAACGATTAATAAAATGAACGTTTGACAACAAATACCTGTGATAGTGGGAAGTCCTACTCGGATTCATTATTGGCTGCCACAAAGCATACAACATTATATAAAGATTACATAACGTTGGTAGCAGACACAGAACGGATAGTGCAGGAACTACTACAAAGGAAAAGCGAAAATAAAACATCAACTGTAAGAAGACACAATGTATAGTTGTCAGAAAAGGAAGTGTCATATCAGAGGACAGAAAACGCGACACTGAAATACGAAGGCGCGTTGACATAGAGAAAGAAGCCTTCCAAAAAGCTAAGCAAAGTATTAAGAAGCGGGAATATTTGATTAAAAACAAAGAAAAGAGTACTGAACTGATATGTAATGTTAGTATTCCTATATGACAGTAAATGCTGGACAATCACCTGACAGATAGACAAAGAGGCTTGAGGCAAGAGAAATGTGGTTCTACAGATGAATGTTAAGAATATGATGGGCTGAAAACCGACGACGTTTTAGAGCAAATGAAAATAAAAAGGACACTTATATTTAACATGAGAATGAGAGAGTTGAAATTTCTAGCGCGTATTAAGAGGACAGAGGGCCTGTAAAATTTGACACTCACAGGACAAATTAAAACCGAAAGGGAAACAGCCCGTATCATATCCAACGTCCATATATAAATGGTTTGAAGAACAGCGGTTGTGAGATGTAGCAAAAAGACAATATTTATTAAGGGCGGGAAAAGATAGGATCAATGCCATGAAGAGACACGACACATAGTACAACTTACGTGAAATACAGATGCAAGATTTCTTAAATACTCATTTTATTTGACGACAAGGGTAAATTATTATATATTTCTATATAGTGGTCAAAACTGAAGCATAAGTTAAACATGTTATATAATACGTAACAAAAATATCGCAGTTCTAGAGGATTATGGCTGTCTGTGAAACTGTTTCTATTCACATATTAGTTAAGCGTTGAATGATGATTCTAAAAATATAGGTTAATCCTGAGTAGACACAATTCAATCCCCACGATTGCTATAAAAGGACAACACTCGTTTATCTGTCTTTCTCAAGAAGTTACTTTCTCTATCTCTCTTTTATTGTCGTTTATTTTCTCTTTGGATATTTTATTCTTTGTTTCAGTCTCATTCTCTTCTCATTTTGTCACTTGAATAACGGACATCATGCTAATGAAAAAGCGACTGGGATAAAACTAAAACTATAAAAAAAATAAAGATTATACTTTCAGGAAACTATCAACCTTTCAAGAAACCACTGTTTCTCTAAACTTTTTTGCTTTGTGGGCTAAAAAGTTATTCTCCCTGTTGACCTTCATCATGCTGAAAGATGCAAATAAAAAAGAAGTTTTTTTTTTTTTGTATTTGTTCATGACCTTTACACTAGACCGTTTTGCAGAAGACACTCTAATCCTGATACCCACGGCTCCAAAATTACAAAGCCGAAAATCAGAATAACATCGGTCAACACTTGGTCCCAAACGCCAATCAGGCTGGTCACTTACATTCTGAACCCTCGTCTCATCATCTTCGCCGACGTCAACCTTGGCATGTCTATGTCCACTCGTCTAGTTACTTTTACAGATTATACAAACCGTTCTTACATTGTTAATAATGCGTAGGTTGCGAACTACGAATTTGAGATGTCAACATCAAACTGGTACAGAAGTAAGTAATCAATTTTTTATGGTAATTTACCCCATCTAAGATACAGCACGGTCTTTCCCAGCTATAAATAACGGAAAGTACTTTCCAGATTTCCAGGGGTTTATTTTTTGGTCTATATCCATCCAAGATAAGGCAGCAATAATACGTCATTTTTAGTCTAATTTGACTGAAAAATAATGAATGACAGATAGAGTCGAGTATTTTCCGGATTTCCAGCCCAGATAAGGCAGCTAAGATAACGAATAACAGATAGAGTAAATAGTACTTTTTTGGTCAGATTTAATGAATGACAGCCCAGGTAATACGTCATTTTTTTGACTCTTGGTCTGAAATTGACTTTCCGGATTGCAAAAATAATGAATGACAGATAGAGTCGAGTACTTTCCGGATTTCCAGCCCAGATAAGGCAGCTATACGTCATTTTTGGTCTAATTTGACTCTTGCAAAAATAATGAATGACAGATAGAGTCGAGTACTAAAAGTTAAAGAACCAATCAATTATCGAAAGGCGTATACGTCCTGTTGAATCAGATTTCTTAGGAAAAGTTATGGTAATTTACCAGATAGAGTCGAGTACTTTCCGATTTCCAGCCCAGATAAAGGCGTACGCATGGATTCTCCCAACTCCATGAATAGGGGTCAGGTACTGCATTTGGAGACTAAAAGAAAATTTATCGAATCCTGTTGATCAGATTTCTTAGCAGTCAGCCTCGTACGCATGGATTCTCAACAGTCGGACCGAACATTCTTGCTGTAACACTCTTGTTTATATATGTTTGTATTACTGTTTCTGTTAATATATTTGTTTAATTCAATTCCTCTGTTGTGAGTTTATTCCTGGCCCTAACAAGGCCACACCAGTACATTTGGGGTGTTTTAATAAAGGGTAGAAATTGAGAAGCAGAAATTCGAACATGTATTCGAATAGCAATATCTGCATTCTAAAAGACACAGGACACACAGGGAATTATCTTAAGAAACAAAGAAGAAAAATGAGGAATTGTTAAATAATTTTAATTTACTTATAAATCAATGAATGGCGGACAAGATTCTCACAAAGTAAAGTCCAAGAAGTGACATCCAAATTAGAGATATCAAAATCAAATAAGTAAAGACGTTTCAATATATGGGAAATGCTTAAGAACAGGATGGAAATGCGACACCGGTATCAGAAAAGGCACTGGATTAGTAAAAGATGCTTTCCTAAAGCTAAGTACATTACACTGGTGAACCAAAAAAAACATTTTTTTGAAATGGTGTCGAGAGGTCAAACATCATTTTTAGCTAATTTAAGGACGCGGAATCTGAAAATGACATTACTTTTTCTTGGTTCGGTACCGTTTTTGCTGTACAGAAATGCCTCATTTTGTTTTAAAAAGTATTTTTTTATTTGATTTCTGTATATATAATATTGACCGATGGCAATATTTCTCAAAATAAAATCGTAGAAACCTCGCAATTCGTATTTAAACCAACAAATATTGGTCTACTTACTGAGAAATACTATTCTTAGAAAAATCATACTTAATTATCAGGTTTACTAAAGTGTATTACTGATAGACTTTATCAATTAATTTGATTGTTGGCGCTAAATAAGAAAAAATTCGATATTTTTATTTTAAGGGTTTTGACTCAAAAACTCTTTTTAATTATAAAAATAGTTTATTTCAGGTAACTGACATAAATCGCTCGGTCTACCTGAACATTTATGGGTTTCTACGACCTTTATTAACTACATTTTGTGATCAGCTGAGATCGTAAATTGATCTTTTTTCCCTAGAATGAGCAATTTCAGTACTGCAAAACGGTAGCTATGAAGAACTAAGGACATTTTCGGAATCAGTACCATCAAATTAACTAAAAAAAATATGCTTTTTATCTTGGTAACAAAAATCGTGTTGACCATTGTTAATAATAAACAGGAACTAAATGTTTGCTAATACAAAACTTTCTATCTGGCAATGAATAACCACACAGACGAAGAGAACAATGGAGGCAACAGAACTGCGGTTTTACAGAAGGATGATGAGAAGCGAATAAGCAATGAAGATGTGTTCAGATTACTGGAAACATAAATTACACTTGTGCTCATAATCTGAAATATGCAGCTGGAGAAATACTGAGGAAAGAAGGCATGGGAAATTTAATACTCACAGCACGTATCAGGACCAAGACAGATAGGGGAAATCAGCGGGTCACTTACCTGACAAGCTTATGGGAATGAATGGTGAAACAGGGAAGCAACATAAATATTGTTCGACAGAAGTTGTTTTCTCCATTTCTTTATTTGTGAGGAAAATGTCCATTATTCAGTGTCATCTAGGGGAACATATATCACGTAATAGTTCAGTACACTTTTCTTTGTTTCTAATGAAGTTTTTTTTTTGTTTCTTAATACTTTATTTAGCTTTTGGAAGGCATCTTTCGCTATCACAATACGCCGTCGGATGTCAATGTCGCATTTTCGACGCCGTATTAAAACACTTGACAGATTTTTTTAATTTTTCTATTTGTTTGAATTTGTTATCTCCTATTTATAATTTGCATGTTGGTCTGTTTCTTTTGCTAAGAATCCATGATTCCGTATTTTTGCAATAGATGTATAGTCACTTTTATCCGCTTTTCTTTAATATCTTCTTTAGGAGTTACTGTAGTGTTCCTGTCTGTGTCTTTTATCAACACTGTATCGTTTGTATCCATTATTTTGTTAATATTGTGGCCGCCAATAATGAATCATGGTAGAGTTTCTAATTCTCTCAGAATCATCACACTGTATAGGCTGAACAAGGCCAATCTTTCAGCATATATTCAACTTTTCTCGCTTACCATCATTTGTCTTTCAGTTTCGCTTCCACTTCGTCCACGAATTTAATGAAAACAAATTTTGTCTGGAATTCTGGGATAAGGAATTATCATTATTTACATTCGGGATATTGTCCTCATCTTTGTTATCACAACGTTTTGACCGTTTTGGCCTCCGGCTTTCTTCAGGAGTATATCGACCTAGGTAACCCACTGGGAAATCCGAAATGAACACTTTATTTAATCTACGAAGGTGGAATATTCATATATATCGATATCTCATCGAGTTCGTATCTATATTCCTGCTCAGTTATTGCTCCCCATGTTTCAATTGCCCGAAAAGTAAACAGCACTTGTACAACGTGTCACGTACATCGTTGGGACGATGTTTCCCTAAAGGTCCCAACATGCATAAAGAATTAATAACATTAATACTTGTCATGAGGAATTCGACTACCACACAGTACATAAACTCAGTCGAATGAGTGACAGTACAAGAGTGTGTCTCCTTTCTGAATAATATTTTGTACGACGATAAACTACATCCGGCAGCAAGTTTGGATCCAACTTTTAATTGGTGTTGCCCTAGTTCTGGTAATTTTATTATAGTTATTCTTGGCAATTTTATTATAAATAGATATTTGTCTATATTTCTGAAATTACGTATTATGTACACTATTTACATTATTCGGACTATTATCCTCATCTTTGTCGCCATATTTATTACAACGTTTCGGCCGTTGTAGGCCCTGTCCTTCTTCAGATGGTTGGAATGTCGAACTGGACCCTTTATTTCGCCCACTGGGGTAGACTGTTCTAGTTCCACGTGCCATGTCTAATGGATGTCAGTTATCAGTTATTTTCTGTTAATTTCCCTCTCCAATTTTTCTAGTGACAGGACCCAAAGTGTGTGAGTTCAATACCTGGTTAAGTCGGTAATAAATTAGTAGTAATAAATATGGCGACAAAGATGAGTACAATAGTCCGAATAATGTAAATAGTGTACATAATACCTCATCTCAGAAATATAGAGATATGACGTCTATGTTCATTGTTTCTTCTTTCGCATGTTGAACTGTCTTCCGGCTTCCCCTTTTTTCATCTTCACAAACATAAATACAGTGTCAGACTTTTTTTCCACTACTATCTACAGTAACTTAAGCTTAATTTAATCTTTTTCATCGAGTGGCTCCCGGGACTTGTACAGGATGAACCTTACTGTTAAAAAAAAAAAACTAAACAAACAAAAAAACAAAACAAAACAGGAAAGCTTATCTTAACCGCCGCGTTTCGTCCTCTGACGGATAGGATATTGGAGGATATTATTTTGCAGCAAGTACTTTAAAAAAAACAAAAGTAAAAATGTTTTCAAAGGGATGATCATATATATTCATCACCTTATCTGAAGTACATTATAGTGATGCCAAGTGACGTAATTTCCAGTCTAAGTAACGAGATTATATCGTTGATTTTTGTTTCAAGTTTGTTTATTGTGTTTTTTATTTTTGTTTTTTTAACTTCATCTCATTTGCCTTGATAAAGTCCATCAGAATAAGAAACGTGACCAATGAAAAGTATTCCTTATGTCTTTATTCATATCTTATAACAGGTATATTTTCTTTATATTTGAAATAGTTACAAGTATATATATATATATATATATATATATATATATATATATATATATATATATATATATATATATATATATATATATTCAAATAATCAGGTTAGAAATGACTGGCCCCTACTATTAGGTTCATGTGTTTTCACACAATTATCAGGTAGCCAGTAATATTTACAGACCTCTGTACGAAGTGGGATGTGGCACAAGGCCGAGTTTAATGTAGGACAAATCCGAGCCCGTAGTCTCGGACAGAAATTTCCCGTATACCCCGCATCAACGGGTTCGGGTCTGTCTAACTGCAGAAAGGCAGAATCTCGTCCGAGTTCCTTTCTACCCGAAGGCAGAGTGTTCGACAATAGCTAAGAGTTAAGCACGCGGCTAGCTCTAGCTGCCTAACTGTTCTTCAGTTAGTTACGTTAGTTACTTGCAATAAGATGAATACCCTATATATAACCGGGAAAGTTCAATTTGACAAGCCAACCAAACCTGCACGGTTGGAGGCAGGATAAATCATCCAGCCAAGTTCTAAAATGGCAAAACAGCAAAAAATGATTCCCACCTGAAAAGGCTTATCACAAGCCATACATTTTTGAAGAAAAAATTATTAACAGCAATGTCGGCATTAAATAACCCATTGATGTTGATATGTCGTAAAATAAACCCAACCAAACCAAACCAGAAATTCAGACATATATAATAGTTATTGCTATATATCTTCACAGTTAAAAAGAAAGCATGAGAAAAATTCACTAAAAGACATTGTGACCCAAATTAAAAATACACGTTTTCTTTGATAACATTTTCTAGATGGAGTACGTAAAGTTATAAAAAACGAATGTTTTAAGGCCTTCTGATTCGATCACTGGATAGCTCTAAATTCTTCATTGCGAAATGACATTGATAAAATCAAATCTAGTTTGTTGTCTTTTTTTTTACGTAAAATGAACCTTTCTTTTCGACGAAGTTTTATGCACAGATATTCTTCAAGCAGGTTACTTTTCTTTGAAACTCGACACTTCGCTTTGGAATATTTAATGCCACGGTACGCTGCGTTGGAATCACATTAAGCCTTTGTTTAATTGGTTCCATTATGTAGTAGCGGATTTAAATTTTATATGAATGAATGGTGAATTATATTAGGCCGAAAATTCTGTTGTCGGTGTTTAGGAAAACGAAAGAAATGAGAAAAAATCTCATGTTTAGCCGACAGTAGGCGATATAGGTGAATCTGAATTCAAGTTGCTGAGATGATTGAAAACATGCCACTCATTAAATTTGCCTAAATGAATAATCTTTGCTTTATTAGTACGGGATGACAGAGAGCGATATTAGAGTAAGGAGACGATCACGTGTGATAAAATCATTTTCTGAATTCTGGACATTTTGTTCAGGTGATATATCCTATGATGATTTACAGAATAATACTGAGAATGCCATGGATATAACACGTCAAAGAAGAAATTTTAAGGAAAAAAATCGAATAGAAAGGAACACTTACAGTTGGAATCAGAAAAAAAAAACTGTTGAATATTTTGGGACACATAATGCGTAAAGATGGCTGGGAGAATGTGACATCTCGGTTTCAATGTCTTTCCCACCAACGTAAATTAATTTCACTGTCTCTTTTCCAAAGTTTAGAAACTTGTACACGATACAATTTTGCATTTCTGGGTCTTTGAAAAAAACAAACAAACAAACAAACAAACACACACACAAAAAAAAACCCCAAAAAAACATACAATCACAAAACGTCCGTTTTTATATAATTTTTGATAATTCCATCATGAAGTAGCGGTGTAGCGTCAGAGATTTACCTTTTCCACTATATATCCGGGTCAAGTTTATCCTGCTCAAGAATAACGTTCTAAATAATTTCATAACTTCGTCTGAACTATACATTCACCGGTCAGTTTATACATATTTTACTATTAGTATAAAAATTCCTTTTACATGTAAATATTCGGTATTCAATGGACGAGTTCTTCTATCGTTTGATAAAATCTTTCTCTTGAAACAACTTTTCAGGTAAATAGGTTTTTCAAGATCATTAACATATATTGTTTTATTCAGCATTGATGGGAGTTTCCTTCCTAACCTTTTGTTTGAAGTATCGTGGAAGATCAGCCTTTTGATTATGTCATGATGTTCTCTTGGAGTTACATGTATTATGCATTTTAGTTGTTACTTTTGTTTAAAGTTCTAAGGTGATGTAATTTCTCATATTTGGTTATGTTCTTTGTTTTTGATTCTGCTGTGCCAGTCAAAAAGGAGGATGGTCTTTGCCAAAACACACAGGTTTCATTCACTCAAAGCCCTTTTTTATCCATTGACCATAAAAATCGTTAATACACAGCTGACAGTTTAGATGTCTCTCAACGAATTTACCTCCAGGCTTGACATCCACGTGGAAGTCGCGATCAGACGAGGCTATTTAAGAACATGACTCGTGTTTTTCGGCTTGAATCAATTTGCGAGATATGTGACTTCACTGCTTTCATTCAATTTCCGCATTATTCTTTCTGTTTTTGAAATTTTTATCTTGAGCGCTATTCTTTGGAACATATTAAGATGGTGTTGATTTTTTTTTTGTACATGCTCATACTTATCGCAAATACAAATACGTATATCATAGACATAGAAACCCGAATCATTTATACATTGACCTCGAAATGGACAGCCGGAACGCTTGTTTCATAATTAAAATAAAGACCCATGAACAGGCACTTTGGGCACAGAATGTAGTTTATGAGTTTGGTAATTGAAAATCTTATTACACATCGAAGACATCTGTTTTCTCACAGATTTATGGCCGTAGTGTTCAGTTTTGCGACATTTATTACACATGAGATCAAGAATAAGGCTGTCATGGCTTTTGCAAGAAGTATTGCATATCTTTCTGTTGGTTTGTATTGACAGTTTTCACACTATTTTATTTAAGGTTTATTACTGCCTATTCATACTTTACATTATTATTGGCAACTACTAAATATAAAACTCGGCCTGACAGAGTGGGCCATATTTGCACTGGAAATTTTGCAACTTTTACGGAAAAGAAACTGCAAGAAATTCGTATGAACGTCCCTACCCCTCACAGACTAGGTTACGGAAATAGAACCTGTAATAATTTTATGGAACTTTACTATACACACAAACAGAACAATCAAAGCTAATCACCCTGACATCGTGATTAGAGACTGCAAGGACAAAATGTGCCTTCTTATTGGCATGGAAGACTGCAATGTATCTTTGAATATCTTCAAAATACCATCAAAATACAAGGACCTTGAAATTGAAATCTCAAAAATGTGACAATTGAGTACATTAATAATTCTAGTTGTAGTTGGAGCCCTCGGGTTGATTGGAAAAGATTCCAATAGACTCATTGAAGGGATACCTGGTAGCTCTTGCATTAAAGAAATAAAAAGAAAGTACTCACAATACAGCCCACTCTTTACGATGGGCTTTATTTATGTAAAATATACAAAACAACTCAGTGGAAAATGTTATGATGCCATTTCTGACATT
This sequence comes from Acanthosepion pharaonis, assembly GCA_903632075.3. Classification (NCBI taxonomy): domain Eukaryota; kingdom Metazoa; phylum Mollusca; class Cephalopoda; order Sepiida; family Sepiidae; genus Acanthosepion; species Acanthosepion pharaonis. The sequence continues at coordinate 78,085 of CAHIKZ030002470.1, read as the reverse complement.
AGTTCTCTGGTCAGGACTCATAAAGAAATAAATATACACCAGAAATCAAAGGAAATAATAATAATAATAATAATAATAATAATAATAATAATAATAATCGAAGTATAAAGACTTGGAAATTAAAATAGAGAAAAAATATCGAAACTGAAAACAAGAATAGTAGGTGCGCTTGGAATGATAAAAAAAGGAACACAACACATATTGAAAAAAACCCAGAAAATCCCAGATTAAGAGAAATACAAAAAATGTCTTCATACGTTCAACACACGCACTAAGACGAACTTCGTCCATGTAACGCTAGAAATGTTTTGGCAATTAGAAAAAACAAATCCTGAAATGTAACCATAACAACACACCACTGCCTGCTTTAGGCCTCTCCGCAGACTCGGTAGGTCGTGTGGCTGCAGCAGAAATCGAAATATAGTGTTGATAATAATAATATTAGTAAGAATAAGAATAAGTATTAATGTAAAGGGAAGGAATAACTATAGAATTTTCCAATCCACACAGACAGAAAAAAATTGATGCAAATAGACCAGATATAGTCAGATGATACCACTTTTTATCATAGTAAATCGAAATATAATACCGTTGATAATAATAATAATAATAATAATAATAATAATAATAATAAATAATAATAATTGATGTCATTAATAGCGAAGGGGTAACTATAGAATTTCCCAATTCTCACAGACAGTAAAATCGATGGAAATAGACCAAAGATTTTTAAAAAAAGGAACCGGTTAACTAATTGATATGCTTTGCCCACTGGATTACAATGTTTATAAAAAAAAAGATTTTCAGAAACTGTCAAATGGCCATATCACTTTGAAAGAGCAGTTCCCGAACGATCACGGAAGTTCAGCAACGTCGAGTTTGGCCAGTACTTACATGGGTGACCGCTAGGGAATAACATTTGCAATAAGCTAGGATGTGCGGTGGTGTAATGGATAATGGCTCGGAATTTTTAATCGGAGAGCAGAGTTCTAATACCTGCTGTGTTCGATATATTCACTTATTCGCATATACACTTGGAAAAGGTATGAGTCCAACTATTCTCTCCCCAGCTACGGGTTAATTAGTAATACTTGTATCTCTAAACCGTTATCTCCAAAATAATAAAATAAAATTGCTGACAATATATTTCGCTTATTTCATACATTCTGTCATAGAGATTTATATGCTGCAAAAAAAACAAAAAAAAATCCAACTTAGAATGGACGATGTCCAAGTGAGACGAGCTAGCTGTCGACGGAATATATGTTTTGTTAGAGGTTCTTTTATGTCCATTTCACGCTGCTTTTTCAACCGACCGTGAAGAGTCGGTTGTGTTGCACTAAAAAAGCCCCAGAAAATGATAGAGAAAACTAATGAAAAGTTTCTAATTCAAATAAATCATCTATGAAATCCGGGCACCATAAATGGAATTGAATATGTTTTTTTCTCGTAGGTTACGAAATCATAAACATATGTCTGGGTAATTACCGACATTTGCTGATATCCCTTATCGCCAAGTTCCAGGCTATGTTAAAATAAATTTGATTTTAAGTTTTTCAATTAGAATTCCAATCCCAGTTAATCCCTTGTAATTTCCCCGTAAACAGTACAGTTGAAAATTATGTAATTGTTTCCACGCTCTGTTTAACTTGAATAATTTGTAAGTATATTCTAATAGCTTTCTTTTTTCTATTTCTAGACACTGTCAAGTTTATCACTATCCCTCACACATACGTAGCTGATAAATGTACCATTCCGTAATTGATAGCTTTCCACATCATCTGGTAAGCCTATTAGTTGATAGTACCACATTTTTTTTCCGAAAAACTTCAAAAGCTAGTATGCAAACTAATATCCCATGTAAAGTAGGTTTATAATTCTTACCGGAAAAAAAAATTAGTGCCACTCAATATTATGTTGATCTTTGAACTCTAAGGATTGCAAAGACGCTGGGCATCTTTTTAGGGTCTTATACTTTTATGGTGTCATAATATATTAAATTTTGGTAACTATTAAGTTATATACCGCTTTGCCGTGAAAGAGAGGAAAAGGTGTTTCCGGAATGTCAGAAATTTCTTTTGACAACCTCACGCAGTTTTACTTAGTGGCTGTGTGAGTGTTACTCGTGATAGATCCCAAAAGCACTATGTTTACATGCTCTGAATTAGAAAGTTGTTTGTTGGAAAAACAAAACACGACATATATATATATATATATATATATATATATATATATATATATATATATATATATATAAACCTCTATATTTGATTTTTGTATGAATGATTCATGTAATTATAAATTAAACAGCACCTATAATCGAAATTAAAATAACTGATCCAAAGTGCAACTTTAGGATAATAAGTGTGACTTTCCTGCAATTATTGCACAATATAGTTCATGCCACATTGACGGAAAACTTACCAGTACAAAAGACATCTCTTATTACTTTATTTGTACAAAAACGCACAACCTTAAAATTTAAAATTCAAACTCAGCGTTGCGACCGCACGTTCCAAAATAATAACACATTTCTCATAGCATTTTTTCGGATTATATCTCTATTTTCGTTGTCCTCTTATTACCGAGAAGAAAAAAACAAGAACAAATCTATTTCCATACATGAGGATGTCTGTAGGAACAGACGAAAGCTTGTAAAAAATTAAAAAAGACCTTATGAAACTGGAATTTATAAACAGAGATCATATCATTCATATACAGGTTCGGGGTTAGTGTATCTTATTAAAATTGTTTGCGAGGTTGTATTCTCGCCATTTAAATCACTAACCTCTATATTTGCTTTTTGTATGAATGATTCATATAATTATATATATATATATATATATATATATATATATATATATATATATATATATATATATATATATATATAAGTGACTAAAAGGAGAAGAAAGTGGCACATGATTAAAATATGAAATTGCCATAATCAAGGTTAAAAAGAAAATAAAAGTAAAAAAGAATCAAATTAATAAACAAACCTGCAAATAAATCAGGAGAGAAAATGCGGAAAAGGAATAATGCCCCAAACATACCGGGTGTAAAGTCAAAATTGTCCAAATCGTGTAATAGCATAATTGTCGATCCCACAAAAAGTTTAATATCTAAAAACAACACTAAACTAATTGAGTTACTTTTTTCTTGGTTTTCAGATAAGAGGTTTAACCATCTTGACACCATTTTGTCGTAAGAATCACTAAAATGTTATTTAGCTAGAGAGACGAAAAATTTGCTATCGTTTTGTGTCAGCCACACTATATCTTACTAATTGAGCAATGGTGATAGGAAAAGATCATTCAGGGCTTCATGTTACCAACATTTATACTCTGGCTTCTATCTTCATAGTCCATTCAAGAACCATCAAGGGAAAGATGAATAAGTTTTAAAAAGACTGAACAGTAGAAAGGATAACTGGATCAGGAGATCTCAACGGGAAGAGGGATCATCATTTCAAATTAGAGCTAAAGGGATCAATTAGAAAAGATCCAACTCATTCGATAAGACGTTTGGCACGTGAGAGAGGAGTTTCAGCTCTGACAGTCGAAAGAGCAGTGAAAAACAAATTGAAAAGAAATCATACGTGTGAAGCACCTTGTTACTCCAGGACAGATACTTAGAAGTTTAGAGATGGCAAAGACACACACACACACACATTATATATATATATATATATATATATATATATATATATATATATATTAACTGCTTTAAAATATGTATTTCGCTACACAGTAATAACCATGTTTCAAAAATGGAAGCTAAAAACTTTTAATTTAATTATATAATTAAATTAAAAGCGTTAGTTCTGTTTCATCTTCAAGCGAATTTTGGAATAATTGATTTGTAAATTTACTGAGTTTTAAACGCACATATATTTTCATAATTTACCGTTTCCAAGGATACAGAGAAATCCAATCATTCAGACATTATTAAATCAGATCTTATTTAAAGAAAAGTTTTGACGGCACAAAATAGCTATTTCCTTTCTCTGATTCAGTAAATTTTTATTTGTTATAAAATTGGTATCAGATCTTTGTTTCAATATATATATATATATATATATATATATATTAACTATTTGTTCAGAGACGAACAAAGTGCAAAAAATGTCTCCTTTCTTTAGAACATCATCAGACAAAAATGATGTTAATTTGATACAAATGTTTTGCAAAGGAATGTGGACGATTTTTTATAAAGTTGACGCTGAGAATTTTAAAATTCATTTTCTTTTAATTATAGTCGAGTTTGTGATATTTTTTCCCTGCTCCACATTTCAATTCATCTTCTCACCTTAACATTTTTAACCTACCCAATTCTCCAAATCTTGTACTTGTGATTCATATGAACGCTTTTAATACGTTGTTTATGGTAACAGTTTCATAATAGTGCCTTTCAGGTACGAGCAGTGACACTTTATAGCGTCACATAATAATCATATTGGAACTACCACTACATACCTATCAATAACATTAAAGTGATATCTCTCTGACCATAGCTCAGTTAGGACTCATATAAACAGAGACGGAAAACTACCAATCTCAATCCACAACGTACTCCGAGAAAATTTATAACAGCCTCCACATATAAAAAAGGCTAAAAAATAATTGCAGCATTAATAATAATAATAATAATAATAATAAATTGTTATTAAAGACCACAAACAAAAACGGTGCCTACTTATTGATATGGCAATGCAATCTGACTGCAATGCATCTTTGAAGATATTCAAAAAGATGTCAAAATACAAGGACCTTGAAATAGAAACCTCGAAAATGTGGCATATGGGAACATCAACAATCCCTGTTGTAGTTGGAGCCCTAGAACTGGTTGGAAAAGATTGCAGTAGACTAATTGAAGGGATCCCTGGCCTCAAGGAGATACAAAAATTGTTGTGACAAGTACAGCCCACACTTTACGAAGGGCTTTATCTATGTAATTTTCTTTCTTTTTTTTTTGTCAGTGGAAAGTGTCATGATACCATTTCTAACCTTAGGTCCCTGGGCGGGACCCGGAAAGATATGTGTAAACACCAGAAATCAAAGAAAATAATAATAATAATAATAATAATAATAATAATAATAATAATAATAATAATCCAACGCACAATAACTTCAACTATAAATTCAGCCACAATGTTCTGACATGTGTTGAGAATAACATACCTATGATTCGTTGTTTTAAATATATTTTAATGTTTTTACTTCTGTTCCCTATTTACATTATTCGGACTAATGTCCTTATCTTTGTCGCCATATTTATTACAAACTTTTCGGCCGTTGTAAGCTCCGGCCTTCTTCACGTGGTTGGAATATCGAACTAAACCTTTTATATCGCATACCGGGTTGGACTGTTCTAGTTTCACGTGCCATGTTTAATGGATGTCATTTGTCAGTTATCTCCTGTTAATTCCCCTCTCCAAGTCCTCCACTACCTTAACCGGGTATTGAACTCACAATCGTTGGGTCCTGTTTGAATTACAAAACATGAACAAATACAAATATAATTGATGTATACTATTTTAATTGATTTTTAAATGAATGTCGACTGATATTGATAAAAACCACTGGCTGTTAACATTATCCAGGTTTATATTAAAATTTTAATCCGTATTAAGAAGGGAGCAGGAAGTATAATGGCTACTGGCGCTGAAATTGAAATCGGCGTGCCGAGTAGAATTCACGCTCAGTTATGTCATTTAATTCGCACTAATGGAAAAGTGATAAATCCATCTCTCCACAGTGACAGGTTAAAGAGCAAAGTAATCTGCAGTCCATCATACTTCTGTCTCTCTGTCTCTTTCTCTCTCTCTCTCTCTGTCTTTCTATCGTTCTCACTCTCTCTTTCAAAAAATATACAAGAAAGAGAGGTTTTAATTCATAACTAGACTGAAGAGGTTTGTGATCCCTCATGACACCTTCCTTCAGATAATCAACTGCTATGGCTAAACTACATGTGGTACCCCAACTAATGAGTTACGTGACTCGAAATCTGCTTTAAGTATACAGAAATTGCCTCCCTCTTATTTGCCCATCATTATAGGTTAAATAGCAGCAGTGGCAGGACTCTCTGTCTGTATGTCTCTCTTTCTCAGTCTCTTAAAACAAAAATCGGAGAAGAAAAACTCTGACGTAAAATTACAGGTGCTCCGTCGAAACATCACCCACTAAAGTATGGTGCTATAGATTGAATATCTGTAGTGAACCTTGTCATAGATTACGGGGTTCGTGATATCTGATTTAAATATACGGCAATTGTCTTAATCTTATTTTTGCCCCCAATTAGGTGTTAAATAATAAAGCAAATTGCTCTCTCTCTCTGTCTCTCTCTCTCTCTCTCTCTATTTCTTTCTGTCTTTTTCTTTCTTTCTCTCTTTCTTTCTAATTCTCTCTTTCGCACTTTCTTTCTTTTTGTCCTTTTTTTTTATTTTACAGCAAAACTATAAGATGGAAATTTTTGAATTCAAAACTAGCCTGAAGAAGGCTATGATCCGTCAACCCATAATCCTTCAGACAAACATAGCTGTTCCAGCTGAACTAACTATCGCGTTACGGGACAGGAGAAGTCTGCTTTAAATATAAAGCAATTGTATTTTCTCTTGTTTTTGCTTTCATCACAATGTTCTAGTGTTTAAGCAAGTGACACTATGACAATCGATTTGGACTGCATCGAAGTCCATGTAAGACGATCCGTCGAAATAGCTAAAGTCGAATTCTAGTGTCAGCGCTAGTTATTTCGTTTCTGTGCATCGAAAAATGTAAGTACAGATTGAATTCAATTTGAAGAAAAGAACACTATTTACATTATTCGGACTATTGTCCTCATCTTTGTCGCCATATTTATTACAACATTTCAGCCATTGTACGCTCCGGCCTTCTTCAGGTGTTTGGAATATCGAACTGAACCCTTTATTTCACTCACTGGGGTAGACTGTTCAAGTTCCAAGTGCCATGTTTTAATGGATGTCAGTTATCTTCTGTTAATTTAAGTTCTCCACCCTCACTATTGAATTCACACTCTTTGGGTCCTGTCATTGGATCTAACTAACGCCTTTATACACTGTGACATGTGTCCTTGAGGACATCTATGTATGAATTTCTGGGTATTTTAAACCTCATGTCTTCAGCACCTTTTTTTTTTACCAGAGCTCATATTGCAATTTTTTGTTGTTATTATCTCTGGCACTCTTTATTACTGGTTCCCATATTGTATTCATTTCTATGCTTGGTCGGCTCAGGAGATTTTTGTGGCCTAGCATATGTGCTGATTCCTTAGGTTTACGAATTTTCCAATGGTGTTCTTTTCAATGGTCTATGATCTCAACCTCTACTACAGTATGCGGTGATCTCCCTTTTCTCCCCAGATACTGAAGAAAAAAAGGCGCTAATTTTTTTGCCAAACGAGAACCGTTTATGAATGAACAGTTATTTAACTCCGGCAGACATTTGCTGAAACATCTTTCCCAATGATTGACGATATTTGCTATCAACTAAAACTGACGTGCCGCTTCGAGTTGAAATCTTCGATGCTTCTGCAATAATAACTCCGATCAATTTCATGCAATGAATAGATCAATAATCATACGATTACTTTTCGCTGGTCGATAGGTGCAGACATCTGCGCCTCGATCTGAAAACCATTTGGAATATGATAGAAAGCAGTGACAATTCGTCGGATAATCGGAATACTTCGGTTTTCCCATGTGAATCATCGAAATGGGATTAGTGTTGAATTGGAAACACCGAACAATGGCGACATTAGCTATCACCAGCAAGATGTTAATCGAAACATGGGATAGAAGCGTATGGAAGGAAGCCTGGTGATATATAATCTGCAATTTAATAGTTACAAAAAGAAGAAATGATTTCCTCCAGCGTTGTATAAGATATGAAATATATCGATGACAAAGATTACCGATCTGAAATATTTGAAAAGTTAATCGATTTGGCCCGGCGGGGAAAACGAAACATATCCATATAGACATTTCTGTTTACTTAATTTTCATGAATTCCCTCATACAGTAGAAATGACAAAAAAAAAAATTCATTTTTTCTACATATAACATTTTTTTTATGCAACCCGTAAATCTACCAGTAGGTTCCTTTTCTTCTTCTATATCACTTCATAACGTGGGCGATCATGGTTTTCCACAACTTCCTATCGTTTGTAGCTCTTAACAATGTTAGTATTTCTATCCATCCCACCAAGACTCTGTCGCCCTGCCGGCTGTGGCTTCATATTAAACTGACTGCACCTCAGCAGAGAGGGAGGACCCCTCTAAATGAGGCGTCATTGGTAAGACAATAAACCACGTCCGACAGCAAGGCCTCTGATAAGATGATTTTGAAAAGCGTGGTCTGGCCTCTTAATTGTCGGTGTTCTCAGGTCGACCCAGGGTGGTAGCACATGTTAGGGTGACAACTGTGTAAATAGTTTGCCCTAAAACTAGGGTCAAAAAACTATGAAAGTATAAAAATAGATTTTATTACCAGCAATAAATTTTTGAAGAAAAATTATTACCAGCACTTCATTATTACCAGCAATACATTCTTGAAGGGAAAAGATATTACCAGGAATATACAAATGAAAAAAAAAAGAAAAACATTACCAGTAATAAAAAAAAAATATTGTCGGTATTAAATGACACATTGAGGTTGATATGCCGTAAAACAAACCAAACCAATCCAAAACTCTATTTTGCCATCTATTCACATAACTTGGTCAGGTAGATGGCCCGCAGCCTCCACATGTCTCACCTGCTTTTGTTATGAGTATCAAATATTCCAAGCGCTATTTTCTTATTATATGTTCACGAAATTTCAACTTTGTCTCTTTCAGCTGCTAAAATTTTAGTGAAACTTTTGGAAAAACTTTCCGCCTCAGGTCTGTTCTTGATTTGTAAGAAAATCTTTTGGCACTTACTTTCATATAGGTCTATAGATAGTGCGGTTCATCACCTCTTTTTTTTTTAACAGACTTTTTGCATCTCTTGATACTTGTTTAGTTTCTGACGGCATATTTTACCATTTCAATGCGAATTCATGTATCGGTGTTACAAACATGATTATTATTCTGTGTCAAACATGTTATTTATTACACTACTTAGACATGGGTAAATAGCAGGAACTGGGTTCTATAGCCTTGGATGGCATCTGATCTAGGAGAAGGACAACTCTGAATTCAAACCCGGAGTGTAGCCCCTAAGTCAGATGGACGGCACTTTGCAGCTGCGCTGGTACCAAACTGTATTGGTTTATCCTCTCCTTTGGACTCTGATAGCAAGGCCGAGATGGGGAACTAGACGTCCTGGCAGCCTTAGTTCTCCGTATATCCCGCCCAGGCTCGTAGCGTACCGCGCTTATCCATCGTCTCTCGAGACGGACGGATGCCGACGACGAGATAGTTAAAGTGGTGTGCCTGTTTGATTTTGTGCTTAGCTGAAATTAAAGAAATGATTCAGACGTTACGTTTAAAATCAGGCTATGGTTTTGATATAATATTCGAGATAACAAGTGACGCTATTGAAAATGTTTTTTTGTTCATAAAATTAGAAATAAGCATAACAGAAAAAATATACATAGGATGTACAATGTAAAGCCACTGGAAATGATTTTACGATGAAAACGCACTAAAAAGGAGGAAAAATTACTGATGGTTTATGTTAGGAAATATATAATGGAATGAATTTTACTGTTGAAATGCACTAAAAACAAGGTAAAAAATTGATGGCTAATAGTGAATAAAGATGCAAGAGTTATACACAAAATGAACTGTTAAATATCTAATTTAAAGTCATTGTCAATTATCCGACACTTTAAACACGTTAACGATCACGAGGGAAATGTTTGCCTAAGCACAGAAATGAAGACAATATAGTCACGGATAAGATGGGGCTATTATTTCTCCACAGGAAAAAAAAAACATAGAAATCTAAAAGAAAAAAAAACACAGAGATCTAAAAGAAAAAAAAAAAACACAGAAATCTAAAAGAAAAAAAGATATGGTCAACGCCACAGGAAACAATGTAGTCGCAGTCTAGGAGGCTAACACTTTCAAGTAAAAAAGGGCTCAACAAAATCCGTCCCCAAAGACACCTACGGCAGAGCTTTCTAATATTAATAGAAATAAATACATCTTAAAATGTGTCTGCCGTAAGTGTACACAGGAAAGAAAAAAGAATTCTCAATGACATAAAATGACAGAGCTTTTCTAAATTACAAATTTAATTTCAGGCGTCCAGTTTCTGTTCACCACAGTAAGTTTCATTCTTTTACTCAATCGACAGCGGCGGGGGGAATACAATTGTGTGATTACGGCTGTATTTCATCTTGGCCGGATGGGTGCTTTCTCCCTTCCATGTCAGTTTGGTTGATGTGTGCATGGTGTATACGCACCGACGATATATATTTCCTATCCCAGATTTACATGGGGAAATAAATGTTCCTATTCACGCACTACAGCTGTCGACCGCTTGACGATTGCGTAAAACCATGAAACTTACAGTAGTGATCAAAACCTGAAATTTAATCCGAAAACCACTGCCATTTTTGTATGGCGGTGAGCAAGTTTTCTTACTGGTGTGCAATCATTTTAAGAGTTACTTATTATATATATATATATATATATATATATGTATATATATATATATATATATAACTTTGTATGGACATAAACTGATATGTTAGTTTATTTTTCATATTGAGCACATTCCGTTAAGTAAATGCAAATATATATATATATATATATATATATTATATTTTTATATATATATATATATAATTTTTATATATATTATATGTGCGTGGTACTTATTGGAAAGTGCTCAATATCAGTGATACAGCTAACATATTTTGTTGTTGTATGGATATGTCTTTGTAATCCTCGATTTCACGCTTTTTATTTTATCGGACAAAATCTCGCGTCCCTACATTCCTCCCACCTTCTCTTCTCTCTCTCTCTCTCTCTCTCTCTATATATATATATATATATATATATATATATATATATATATAATAAACCTAGTGAGCCAGAACCTATATACCAAGGTTTCACCTGACATATATATATATATATATATATGTATGTATATATATATATATATGTGTTTGTGTTTGTGTGTGTGTGTTTATGTATATAGATAGATAGATAGATAGATAGATAGATAGATAGATAGATAGATAGATAGATAGATAGGAGAAAGGGAGAGATGTCGAATATAAACGATATTGTCAACGGAAAATCATGTATTCTGTATTCATACAGTTAATAGATATTTCTTTTTCGGCTATCTTTTGTCATAGCTCTTTTCAGTTCTGGTCTGAAGCTAACTTCCATGCAGTGTCTTCTGGACAACGCACATTGCTAAGGTTTCAATACATGCTTATTTTATAAGCGTAGCTTAAATATAGCACAATAACGATGGTATGATGTACCCGGCTATCCAGTCGGTATTGATCTAGCGAAACAAGCTTGCTATTCATTACAAGCCGTCGAAATGTCCATTGTCGATTTACATAAAAGAAACCGAAATATCGACTTTAAAAAAATCATCACAAAAGAAAAAAAATCTTGTAAATTAGCCGAAGAACTATAGGAAATCGTATTGCTTAAAGTAATTAAGGGTGGTGAATATAAAGCTAAGTTGAGTAGAAATGGCGTGTGATTGAAATAGACAACGCACCCTAGAGGACAAAAAGGAAAGTTTTCTGTTTGTACGTTTTCTGGCAAGATATTTTCTCGGAAAATTATTATACAATAATATTATGAATAAGGAAGATTATTATACAATACTATAATTAACAAGTTTCACAGATTGTACAAAATAAAACTTAAAGCATTTAATAAGTTCTGACATAATTATCTATTTGAAATGCTAGGAAAATGTGACGTATTTGGGATATATATATATATTAGAATAATCTATAATATTGTAATCAGAAAAAATGTCTACCCTAAAAAGTAAACGAGATAAGCATGTATAAAAATAAGAGACAGTGATGCGACGTATCACTTGATTCATTCAACTTTTAACGCGAAGTGGTATGAATAAAACTCGAAGACCTAAAGAGATTTATTATCAGCGGTACAATTAAAATAAAATAAGTTATGCAGCTTCCTGCCTTCCATTAGCATGGCTGATGCTAACCTCCACGCTTTGCGCTTTCTTGTGCCAACATTCTCGGCTGACATGAAGCGGAAATCGATATTGAATGCATTGCAAGGTCAACTGCTAAGAAAATTGTTTCACGGTATCGTTGTAGACAAATGTTCTCCCCAGAATCTATCTTACATATGTATAGGTCAACCAATCGCCCATGCATAGAGTATTGCCGTCACATATGGTCAGGTGCTACTGTTTATGTGGATCAACCTCGTGCCAGTCCGATAACATCAGGAAGTTTCTTTCCTGACAAATCGACCATGGTGAGATTCGAACCTGGGTCATATGGTCAAGAAGCGAACGTTCGGCCCCTTCTTGTTCTATATATATATATATATATATATATATATATATATATATATATATATATATATATATATATATATATATATATATATATATATAGATAACTAGACTCGTTTTGAAAAACCCTCGAATTTTTTATTTTGCTAATTAAATCAATCTCGATTAAAAAAAAGTTTTAAAAAAAGAAAGAGCTACAAACATGAACTTCTGTCGACAAAAAATCGCACAGATGCAGGTCTGAAGCCCAAAGAAAAACCCCGATACGAGTAAACAACTAACTAACAAAAGAGCTCAATACAACCGTAGAGCAGACCTAGATACACCTAGTGAGCCAGACAAACCTACCTAGATTTCACTAAACGGATCGTCAGGGGGAATATATATATATATATATATATATATATATATATATATATATATATATATATAATATATATAATATATATAGCCCTATAATTGGTCGTACCATGGCGTCTTTGTTTTCAGTCAAATTCTTAGCGCAATAAGGTTGCTCCCCTGTGATATTTCTATAAATATTTTCATGGCAATTATTTGGCTGATCTATTCTTTATGGTACATAGACTTTATGAATTAAAGATTAGTATTTGATTGGCAAAAACGTCTTATCAATTTACCGTTCAATTAGATAGTTGTAACCGTAAGTTCTATGTTAATAGATTCTTTTCTTGCATTTCTAGGTTGTCGAACTCCATTCCGACTCCATGCTTTCCAGCCAACTTTGATGCTCAAAAATTAAAATGCATTGTCAAAAATTATCTACGGTCTTCCTGATTGCTCTTCTATTGTTCCCGCCCATTACTAAGGTTTCTATTTTTAGTTTTTATACCCAGTAACCCCTTGTGGTAAATTTGATTAAAACAAAAAAGAATATGGTGTTTTGATGGCTGACTAAAAAGGAAACTGCAATATCTAAAAAAAGGTTGGAAAGGAATTCGAGGATAGAGGATTAAATATAGTCTGTAGACATAATATATGATCAACTACAAATGGGGCAGTCCAACATTTGAGTTACACATTGTACATAGCAGTAGCAGTTAGTTTTAACTATCGAGGTTCTTTGGTAAAAGTGGAATAGCCAGAAGAACAATCAAAATCTTACAGACGGAAAGAGAGATCTGAATTATCGGAGAAAGAGAAGAAGGAAAAAAGACATTGGAGAATTCAACACTCGCAGAACATAATGAAGACAAGATTGAACAAAACCTACATAATGTGTTTATGTAAATGGATAATAGCAGGGACAGGGTGGGAAGAGGAGGGGAAAATATTCTTCAAGATGCAAAGGACACGAAACTGGGGAATTAAATTGTTTTGCAATTTGTGGAAGATCATAGAATATAAATGAAAAAAAAATACAGGTATAAATTCTCATTCCGCTACCAAAACACCCGTTGATGCATAAACTGAAAAATGCCCTATCGCAAATATGCCACAATATTTGATATACGAATAATTACCTGTAATGGGGAAGGTGACGAAATAACTCTTCAAAACTTGATCAATACCAGATTAAAAGAATTTTTTTCATTACATCTCAAAAAAGCCAATAACGTAGCTGCGGCAGAAATACATCCCACATATTAAATTGTTATTTTAGTGTTGCTTGTCAGCTTAACATGTCACAACGTTTTGTTTTTTTTTCATTAACCTAATCTCTTACATTACGTCGGAGCTATTTTGCTGAACCCTGTAACTGATGTCTTACCATTATTTACATTATTCGGACTATTGTCCTCCTCTTTGTCGCCATATTTATTACAACGTTTCGACCGTTGTACGCTCCGCCCTTCTTCAGGTGGTTGGACTGTCTCCCCCAGTGAGCGTAATAAAGGGTCCAATTCGACATTCCTACCACCTGAAGAAGGCCTGAGCGTACAACACCGAAACGTTGTAATAAATATGGCGACAAAGATTAGCACAATAGTCCGAATAATGTAAAAATGGTCATAATAATGTATTATCTTTTTTTTATAGAGAAATGTCTTACCAGTATGTAGGAGGTATTTCGGCTACACCCTGTATTTAGCATATGTATCCCAAAACTCAAAATATATCGACGAATCAGCTGAATCCAACAATCAAAATTTGAAAGTTCATCTGGCTTTATAAATATGTATAGCACACTGTATATCAATATTTTCAATTCTGTGGTTCGAAACGTGCTATCAACTTGCAACACGGACCTTTAAGAGAAAGGAGGGTGTTCGCAAGATATATCAACTCCTTTCAGTCATTTGTTTGGATAGATCTTTCCTGTATAGACGCATTCACCAGGTTAAACTTGTTGGACGATAACCAAGGTGGTTTGCTGTCGACCTTTCGACTCCGATAGGAAGAACTATGGTCTTGCCTAACATGATGATATTTTGAAGATGTATTTATTCGCCATGTCTCGTGAGTCTGACAGGTCGAGTCAAAGATGTCGGACAAAGTTCTTTGAATGAAGCCGTTTGTAAATTATTTTCAAAGCAACTATAGGCTCTTCGATGGAAGCACCGCAGATGTATAGAGATTGTCAGGCTTTCTTGTAAAGACAATGTTAATAGGGAAAAAGAGAGCTAAGAGTTAGAGAAACCGGTAGATAAATAGAGGAATAGAAGTCGTGTAACCGAGAAGAAGAATAGAGACATTTGAGAAAGATATATATACATACATACATACATATATATATATATATATATATATATATATATATATATATATATATATATATATATATGCGCATGTCACTGTATTTAAAGAAACACTAATTCCGTTTATTATCCTCAATAAGTTCATAAACAATATATATATATATATATATATATATATATATATATATATATATTATATATATATATATCTATATATTGTCTTTATATATATATATATATATATATATATAAGAAATAAAGGAAAATGGAGAGAGTTTTGAAGAGATAAAAATAAAAACCAAATTGAAAAGAGGGTGAAAAGTAACATTTAAAGAAAAAAAAGTTAGAAATGGTATATATATATATATATATAAATATATAAATATAAAATATAAAAAAGATTGAATCATTTATATATAAATATAAAAAATATATATATGTATATATATATATTTTTATATATATATATATTGTATATATATATATATATATATATATATATATATATATATATTGCCGATATATATATATATTTCTATATAAATATATATATATATATATATATATATTATTATATATATATATTTCAAATATATATATATATTGTCTATATATATATTTATTGTCATATATATATATTGTATATATATATATATATATATATATATATATATATATTTTGATGAAGTGAGTTGAAGATAATACGAAAAATTTCCAAATTAAATAACAGACTGTAACATTTAAAGAAACGACGGTTAGAGAGAGAAGAGAGAGAAAGAGAGAGAAAGAGATAAACAAAATCGAAAATGAGAGTGAAACGTCATTGTGTTGAGAAAATAAAGAAGAAATAATAAACGATTTTAGAAAAGAAACCCATAAGGAGTGAGAATGAGAAGAATGCAGAAAGGAACGTTGTTCGTTTAGTTCAGGCGTCATGGCCTAATGGTTGGAAAGTTTCTCTCGCTCGATTTATTGCGACTGAGCAGTGAGTTCGTTCCTCACTCGATGCTTCACAACTGCGCCCTTCTGCCACAGCTAAGGTACATTTATAAAAATCATTTGAGGCTCTTCAACGTGATGTAATAGTTAGCAATATTTTTTTCGCTAGATCAATTACGATACATTAGTGTGTTCGGTCCCAAATAGGTGTTCCAAATATTCTTTCTTCGTTCACATCGAAGCTACGCTTACAGAACCATTTTTGGGAACTTCGATGTAGTGTAAAGATCAGCAAACCTTCCTTGCTAGGACTGAGTTGTGATTTTCATCCTTACTGTGTGCCTCATATCTTCAGCTTAATGCCGCATCTTTTCTACCCTTAGAAAAACATTTTGGATACTTCGCCGTTGTGCAATGGTTAGCACACTTGTCACGCTAGATTGATTACTTTTGAGCAGTGACTTCGATCCTCAATCTATGTTGTCCATATTTTCATAGACAGTGACACAAAATAAAAGATACTTAAAAATGTGTTTAGTTCATTTATGTAAATATTGGTAATATCTACTTATGTTTGTATGCATTCGCTTTTTTTCATGGGTTGTTAATAACAGTCGATTTCACTTTAGTCAAACAACGGCTACTTGGTATGTACCAAGCCAAATATATGTCGTTCATAGTTGAGTCAGAGATCATTTACTTCGTTTTTGGTTTTCAAATAATGGCCCTTTATATTTTAAGATTGTCTTTTACTAATTTAAATGGAGACAAATAATATATATATATATATATATATATATATATATATATATATATATATATATATATATATTATAAAAAACAGGGATCATAATATTCATCTAGAGGTTAATGTAATTTTAATAAATTTGTTTTCGAAGATGTATTCTCGCATGTATATCATTAATTCACTATTCTGTTCTTTGTATGAATGATTCATGTAATATATATATATATATATATATATATATATATATATATATAAATTTTATTATGATTCCATAGAAATGTATCTGGGTCAAGAATAAGTCAAAATCAGTCGTTTGTATGAGGGTTTAAATGTAATTACTTGGTTCAACAACGGTAAATATTGCACGTTTACATTTAGATTTCTAAGCTACTTCTGGGGTTTGTGACACGCGAAGGTTGTTCGTTTATAAATGTTTCCATGACAATCCGCTTTGCTCAGGAATGTGTATATTTTTTTATGTCCTCTTTTACGGTATCGAATGTTAGACGCTCTCTTCAAAGATGAAGAAGATACTCGAGCTAACAGAAGAATGGTTCTGCAGAAGGATGTTAAGGATTCCATCGACCGAGCCTGTGAGCAACGACGAGGTTTTGAAGAGGATGCAAACAAAGAGACAGCTTATACTTAACGTCAGGAAGAGGCTGCTGAAATTTATAAGACACGTAGTGAAAAAGGACGGCTTGGAGAATTTGATACTCACAGGTCGAATAGAGACAAAAAAGCAACGAAGTGGATATAGGAATATGCCCTGGGTTAGTAGCAAAAGGACAATACTTATTGAGAGCTACAAGTGATAGGGGGAAATGGAGAGCCATGATCGTTAAGTCACGTCTATGGTTTAATAAATTTTCATTATTTAGAAACTTAATAATGTGTAGTTTTTCATACATGAATTAACTGTTTTTTGCCGACATCAACAAATTTTCGCAGTAAATAATTAGTAAAAAAAAAGAAAATTTCATAGTCTAATAAAAGATTTAAAAGCTTAACCGAATCATAAGATAGAAAAAACCCTTTATGAAGTCGTCAAAAATAAAAAAAAGAAGTTCAGTGCGACGCGTTTATGTACGAAACAGCCCATTTGGAAAAAAAATAAAATAAAATTCTTTAGACACTTAACGACGTATTATGGTGCCAACAGCTATCTGTCGCTGTGACTGACCAGACGATGTGCGTATATGAATGTCACCATTCGCTTGAAATGTACACCCCGACCTTCTTTCTTTCTTTTGACCTCTTTCCGAAGGTGACTGATATGTGTATACAAATTAACTCTTTGCCCCTTATCAAAATGTTCATTCAGGCGTTTCCATAGTAACTAATTTAGCGTATGAAGATGCTTATAAAGATGCGTAAATTTCAACATTGGTTATTCCTAAATTTTCGCTTGAGGATGAAACAGGGCTTGATACTTTAATTCAATTATATTTCAATAATTAATTTTAGGTTTTTGGCTCTTGTTTATGTGACGTTCCTACAGCATTCGCTTGCTCCTCGCTGCTTCGTTCGGGTGTCGCCGCTCCAAACGTGACGTCCGCCTGTCTGCGTCAGTCGTGTTGTCCCGTCCTGTGACAGCCAACTGGCGTGGTATCGGTCGCAGCACCCAAATGTGACGTTCTAACCTTTTGGTGATTCGGATGGGAATCTGGTCAGATCCGATATCAGCCTCGTCGTTCCCAACTCGCTTCCAACGTCTGGTTACCAAAGTAACTGCGTTGATCTCCAGTCCGCCTTCCCACGTTGTGAATTGATCTTAGGCAGACGAAATCAATCAGTCGTTGGGGCCGTAATCCAAGTTGAGTTCAAATGAGGGTGGTATCGCACAAATATATGTAAAAGAAAAGAAAATAATAACTCGAAAGTTCAAGGTATCAAAAAAAGGATAATAATACTTTATATCTGGTTGCTGGATACATAGGACTGCGTCTATCTCCCGACCCGCTATATGGATTGTGACACGTTGTTTTTGTTAGGTGAGTTTTAACATCTTAAGTTGTCTGTTCTTTAAGAAATTGGTTCTTGGTGTGTCTTCAGGCGATAGTCGTAAAACTTATTTTGGTGGTATGGATCTAAGTCGCTCTTCAAAAATAAATTGTTCTTGGATTGAAGATGAGTTCGGAAGTTGCGCGAATCTTTCAAGTCAGCTAATGCGAGGCGGGACCCACTTCAACTGCGAACTGGAAGCTGATCCGAACTGGACTGAACTGGGAAACTCTCTCGGAAACTCTGATTTTCGCTCGCTGCGACTTTGCTTATATGGACGCCGACCAAAACCGGGGTGGGCTTTGTTGGGGTTTGAGGTTCCTTGATAATTCCAAATCCACAATCCCCTTTTTTGTTTTCGGTCAGGAAAATTTATTATTTCCATTTTTGAAGTCTTCTCTTACCCCTACCTTCAGAGGGCGTCAACGATCCTCCCACTTCTTCGCAGTAACATCTTATACCTATCCTCTTTAAGTAGCAGTGGCAGGCCTCCTCCCCTGCATCACATGATCACCTCCGCCTGGCTCTCGTTAACATTCATCCAATGGTCGATCAACAGTGTGGGCGTGACCAGACTAGCCTTGTTTCTTAAAAAAAATATCTTGCTCAAAGAAAAAAAATTATCTCTTCTTTTTTCTTTTTTTTTTTTCCTTTCCTTCTTTTCTTTTCTATTCTCTCTTCTTCTCTGGCCAACAGAAGAACAATGCGACCAGTAGTGTGATAACCTCAATTCTCATCTGGACTTCGTCAGTCAGATTTTCGCCAATTATCAGAATGGGTGGTCGTCCAGCAATTACGGCCAACCCTTCCGATAATATTGTTTCGCTCTTATCGCTACATTCTAACAAAACCCAGACCTTGTCTAACGGTATCTTTCCCTCGACAAAGACTTAACCTATTTTCCTTTTGTTTCTTTAGTTCGTGGGTGGTCAGGCAGTCCCGTGACACAGTTAAATCTTTATCTATTCTGACCCGGAGTTTAGCTAGCCGATCTGGAATTTGTCAATTAGATTTTCGCCAGCACCAAGTGGCTGTTATCTATTCCCGATAATATAAGTCCGCCATCACGACACAGTCAATTTTTATCTATTTATAATTTTCTGCAATGGCAATGAAACCTTTCACCATTTGTCACTATCAAAATTTTATTTCTTTCCCTTCTTTTCTTCCTTTTCTTTGCGTCCCAAATGGTGTCACATTTATGAAACATGAGAACTCTTATGTATTAAAAAAAATAATTATAATTTAAGCTCTACTTCCGTATGGAGCACTGTTTTTTTTAAAATAAAAACAAAAATACAAACAACCCCGGATTATGTACCTAACGTGTTCTTTCCTATTTTAAGTGGGAAATGTATTCTTATGTCGTGTTTCGTCTTTTCGGACTTCATGGACACGAATACGCATGCGCAC
The DNA here is from genome assembly GCA_903632075.3 of Acanthosepion pharaonis. NCBI lineage: Eukaryota > Metazoa > Mollusca > Cephalopoda > Sepiida > Sepiidae > Acanthosepion > Acanthosepion pharaonis. Next base: position 57,846 of record CAHIKZ030002470.1, on the reverse strand, counting down.
GAAAGGAAAGGGACGCTGAGAAATTTGAATATTCTGCTTTTTTTTAAATATATGATTTATAAATATTTAATACATATTTATGTTATCTATATAGCTTAAGTATATGTCGAGTCGATTTCCTGTATTACCCGATATTTTCATTCATATTTCCTTCAGCTTCAACTAATAAGTTTGCTTCAGTCCCTTCCATATTACGCATGCGCACTGATCTGGAGTATTTCCTTCCCTACACAAATCATCTGGTTTCTTTTCTAAATCTTTGCATCACTTTTCTTATTAACAGTTCGCGGAGCTATTAGAGAGATATGATTAAGTATAGTTTAAATTTTTTTTAAAAATCACTATTATTATTGTTTGAGAAATGAACATTATAACATAGCAAGAATAGCTATATACAGTGTAACCCGGATATAAGAGACCCGGATATAAGAGAGATTTTCTCTGGTGCCAAATTAGAGCCTGTGTTAATGTATATAAAATAGACCAAACCCGGATATAAGAGAAACCCGGATATAAGATACTTCTTCTCCGGTCCCGACAACTCTCTTATATCCGGGTTTCACTGTACATAATTTTTATGTATTCATGGTTATTTTTTTAATTCTTAATATCTGTTAGCATCCCGTGGAAAATGACTGATATAAAAGGATTAATGTACTATTTGAAATATGTTCTTTTGTTAGAGATATTTTCAAAAATATTATAGCCATTTTCAAGGATTAAATAATTTAACTGTTAAATAAGAAAATATTTACTCCTTGAAAATGGCTAAATGTAAAGACGAAAGCGCTCGGATAGAAGGAACATTCGGACAGTTTTTATATAACTGATCATCTGGAAAGAAAAAAATATTGGATCGCATGAGAAATTGTATAAAAACATAAATAAAATCCTTCTGTCTGTCGTATTCAATGAAATATGCATGAAAGAAGGACTGTTGTTAAAATGCAAAATGTGGGACATATATATATATATATACGAACAGACAAATGCAAATTGTGTGTGTTTGAAAATAATGTATATATATATATATATATATATATATATATATATATATATATATATATATAAATATTTACATATTGTATGCAACGGTACTTATTAAACAGCGCTCAAAAATCAGAGATAGTGTACATATATGGTCAAATATATATATATATATATATATATATATATATATATATATATATCTATTATTCATACTTATATATATGTGTGCATGTAGTATGCATGTATGTATAATTTAATTACTGTTAATAGATGTCCTTTTGATTTTTAACACTTTACATGACGTTTATCGACTGTGCAATAATAAATAAAACGAACTTCCCTGAAGGCTTACTATCTACCTTTGTAGGAAAACCAACATTTGAAGTAAAAGATTTTTTCAGAAAAAGAATAGACAGATACACACACACACACACACACACACACACACACACACACATATATATATATATATATATATATATATATATATATATATATATATATATATATAAAGTTATAATATTTCTGTCATTGTCATATTAATTTCGAGTTGTATTCTCGCTTCACTAGGCATATGTCATTCTCAGTTAATATCAGGTAAAATTTCATTATAACATATTAATTATGTACGTGGTCTTTCTGATGGAGTAATATCGTCAAATTTAATATTCTTATAGGTATTCAGTTACAGTAATTTCGTATGGAATATGGATACAAGATTTAGATGAAACAAATGGAAATGTTTGGCTAAAACATTATTTGAAATATTTGTGTGAAACAGAAATTGAATTTTTTAGGTAAAACTAAAATTGAAATATTTGAGCGTAACAGAATGTCCTTTACTGAAAAATTGAAGTATAGTGTAAAACAAACCTTGACAGATTGTGCTAAAACAAAAATTGAAATATTTGGTAAAACTGTAATTGAAATATTTGGGTGAAACTATAATTGAAATATTTGAGACAAACAAAAATTCCTATACCGAAAACAGATATTTTGCTGAAATCACAACTAAAATTATAAGAGAAATAGTCAAACAAACGAAAGTATTTACTGGAAAAATGAAATTGTTTGCGGACACAGAACCAGAATTATTTTCCAAATATATTTGTCAGTTAGCAACGGAAACAATTTAATCAGAATAAAAACTGAAATTATATGACAAGATGGCAAATAAACGAAACGAAAGTATTCGCCAAGAATGAAATGATTTACGGTAAACGAAGCAGAATTATTCATAAAAAAAAATAATTTGACAGTTACAAAATCCAAATAATTTAATCAAAACAATCAAAATGATGACAGAAAGTGAGACGAACATATGAGTTGAACGTTGGCCGGAATTGAGTAAATGAAAAAGCCAAACGGATTATAGAAAGTAAACAAAAATTGAAAAAAGTAAAACAAAATCATTTGAGATAAGGAAAGCCAAAATTAGCATCGAATAATGCTTTAACTTAATTGATAAATAATATAAATAACCCAGATCAAACAAAAGCTTATTTTCTACATTTTTTAAAGTTTATCGACAGCAGACGAACACCACATGTGGCAGCGGCTATATCTGTGTGGTTTCACGAATTAATAAGAAACTTAAAACAAAAGAGATACCGTTCTACAGTGATATATCCCGGAAAGGGATATATTTGTTCGAAGTAGCAAAGTGGTTTTGGACTACTGTAACCGAGTAGGACAATCTAGCAGGTAACCGTAATGGACTGTTTCTCGTCGTAGTCGTAGGCAATTGGCGTAGGCAATAGGCGTAGCCAATAGGCGTCCTCCTGTACCTACTCATCAGTCTGTATTTATGGCTGACACCAGGGGGAACCCAGGTGTATGCATATTCATTACATCATATAGAAAATTGCTCAGAATACCATGGACAAAATATGTGATCAACGATAATATTTCAAGGAAAATGGAGACAAAACTGTCGCCTCTATATATATATTCAGAAAGAAAGTTTCTACGACACATACTTTAGAAGAATTTGACACTCACTGATGGTAAAAGCAAAAGAAGGAAACATCGAGTAAGATCGCTGAGGATTTTGCGTGAATGGATGGCAGAACACGGAATGGAACCGTTAGTGAAAAGGCAAAGCTTACTAAGACTTACAAAGAAAAGGAAGTTGGTGAGAACCATGATTGCCCACCTCTTGATTGTTGCAATAGAAGGATGATAGCATAAATGAACTTGTTCTTAAGAATTAACATGTAATTTTAAAACATAATCCAAATTTAGATTCAACGTTTTCATATTTTCATGAATTTGCCGCTTTTCGAATCTTAAAGGTCTTATCCATAAGTTTATTAGCGATAATCCCAATGAATAAACTTTCCGTCTTCCGAGCTGTAGAAACACAGATGAATTCAATAATCAGCTTTAACGCTTGTCCAGTGTTCCAGGACCATGCCTGGGTGAACATCTTTATTTGTTCACTGTCAAATTTGAATCTCTTTATGCATGGTCAGTTTGTGAAGAACGTACTTTAACCTGATTCCTAATTTTGGTACGCTGGTTTACGCTAGCCACGGTTGGTTCTTCCGTAATGCCCATTTAGCGTTCAAATGAGTTTTTATCTCCGAAAAGAGTCCTGCGATTGTTGCGGGTGTTGTTTAGTTCAAACAAAATTTGGGAAGGGAACGAAATCATTCAAATCAGTGGGCATGCGTAAGAAGGATGGGAATGAAGCGAGCTTATTGGCTGAAAACAGAAGCAAATAGGAATGAAAATATCGGGTAATGGTAAAATGAAATGGTTGCGTTAAAAGTGGGGAACGGTTAGGAGGAAAGAAAGAAAAATATATGAGTCAAGTAATTAAATATGGTCAGAAGAATAAGTTGAAGAAATATTGATGAAAGACAATAGAAATGAATGAATGTAAATAAAAGTGAGGCAATAACGGAGAAAAAGATTCTATAAAGGAAAAATAATAGAGAGAAAGACAAGAGACAATAGAATGAAGGAAAGTAAAGAAAAGTTGAAAAGAAGGAAAATATTACAGTCCAAGATATAAAAAGTCTTAATGTTAAAAGAAATAAAGTGGATAAGTGGTGTGGACTCAAAGTTGGGACCACGGAAGGAAAACACGGATTAGAGGTAAGAAAGATACATTAAACAAAAAGGTTACAAAGATAGTGTAAGCAGAGCTTACTATGTGCTATGTCGTATACGGCTGATACTACGGTAGTAGAATCAATCTCTCTCTCTCAATCTCTCTCAATCTCTCGCTCTGCCGCATACTTTATATAGTCCTGGAAGAGTCCATGTTGTAGGTATGTAGGTCTCACAATAATGAGATAATCAAATTTCAACATATATTTATAAAAATATATTTTATATTTGAACGATGACTAACAAAACACAATCGAGAGTAGAGAAGAGTCAAAAGAACAATAAATATAAATTAAAAGGAAAAAGAGTGGACATTGGCTTGCAGAAAGACCCACATGTCAGTAATTGCAAAAATAAAAATAAAAATAAGAAAAAAAATATGTAAGGGTAGGAAAATAATAATTAAAAAAGAATGATGACACGTTAAAAAGAACGCAAGAAAACAAGAAGAATGAAAAAAAAAGAAAAAAAAAACAAATATATATAAATTTGAAAAGGTAACACAACCTCAAATATGAAAATAATAGTCGATGTAGTAGGGACTGGAATATACATAAAAAAAGATAAATAAGATGTCACCCGGATTCAGAGTATGAGTCAATATACACGGTGGTCCGATAGTCTTGTCACTACCTACTAAAAAATAATGAGAACAATAGAACAACAAGTAATACAAAGCACATGTACTGGATTCAGTTTATTCATTTTCATTGACGCTGTCACACATCGGGCAGGTCTCTATGAACACCAAAATTCTCGTGGCACAAAATGATGCGGTGTCATGTCTTGTGTCATATTTTACGAAACTGTGAATTGTGATATTTTTTTTCAAACGCTCTCCGAACAGCGTCCTTCAACGATGGGTATTCTGGTATGATTCACGTGAAACTTTCTCCTGGATAATACCCTACATTTTGTTGTTATATTATGTATTGGTGACAAGACTTTCTGACCAACCTGTAGATAGGTTAATGCAGAAAAAAAGAAAATGGGAGAAGGTAATCGATGAAGAAGAAGAAGAAAAGAAGAAAGAAAAGGGAGGGAGAAATTGATTTAAGTCAAGTGCTAGCCGATAAAGCATACTTGAAGAAGAAGAAGAAGAAGAAGAAGAAGAAGAAGAAGAAGAAGAAGAATGATCAATTGAAGAAGAAAAAAATGAAACAGAGGAACATGAAGAAGAAGACATGAAGAAGAAGGAGAAGATAAAAAAGGAATCATTGAGGAAGAAGTATAAGAAAAATAAGAAGAATTTGAAGAAGCAATGAAAAAGAAAAAAAATCTAGTAAATGATGTACTTGAAGAAAGATTTTAAAAAAAGAACTAGAAGAAGAAGTTGAAAGAAAAGGGAAAAATGAAAAAAAAGTGGACTGAAGAAGAACAAGAAGAAGGGGGTAAATGAACAAGAAAAATAACTCAAAGAAAAACGTGAATAATTAGAAATTGAAAATAAAAACATGTTGAATAAATGAAAAAGAATTTGAACAAGATAAAAAAGAACTACTTGAAGACGAAAAAAAATGAAAAATGAAGTATTAGAAATGAAAAAGTTGAAGAAATTCACAAGGAGAATTTGAAGAAGAAGAAATGAAAAAGAAGAAAAATGAAGGAGGCGTAGAAATGAAAAACACGAAGAAAAATAAATGAACAATAAAGAGAAAAACTCGAAGCCAATTATAATAAAATAAATAGAAATGAAAAAAGAGAATTTGAAGAATTTGAAAGCAATAAAGAATATGAACTTTAAGTGAATGTCGAAATTGAATAAAAAGATTGACTTGAATTTTATGAATGTGTTGATGAGGGAGAAGAACAATAATTAAAGACAATGAAAAACATGAAGACGAATAGATAAGGCCTGGCGACAAAGAGTGTGGGCAAGTAGAAATAAGGAAAAGTGATTGATAATGACGTAAAGGCGAAAAAGACAAGTCAAAGCGGGAAGAGATTTGAAATTGGGATTCCTCGCCCTGGCTGACAATAACTTAAAGTCCAGCAGCATGATTTTGTTAATCTTGTGTAGAACCAATATCCCAACCAATAAAGATGACGTGTCGTCTTTGAAATTGGAGATTCTAAGATTATACGTCACCTGGATTCTAATCAAGGAGAATACGAGGCTTAGAGTACGGAACAAAATGTCACGGTAATAAAAGCGGCGACATTAATGAAAGAGAAAACAGAGAGAAAAGCACCGACGACGAGAAAGACAGATATAATCCTGTTTATTTGGGTTTTTTTTTTTTTAATCAAAAAACATAAATTAAAATCACTATTTACATTATCCGGACTATTGTCCTCATCTTTGTCGACATATTTCTTACAACGTTTCGGCTTTTGTACGCTCTGGCCTTCTTCAGGTGATTAGAATGTCGAACTGAACCCTTTATTTCGCTCACTGGGGTAGACTGTTATAGTTCCACGTGCCATGTCTAATCGATGTCAGTTATCAGTTATCTCCTATTGACATCATCTTTGTTGCCATATTTATCACGTTTCGGCCGTTGTACGCTCCGGCCATCTTCAAGTAGTTGGAATGTCGAACTGAACCCTTTATTTCGCTCACTGGGGTAGACTGTTCTAGTTCCACGTGTCATGTCAAATGGATGTCAGTTATCAGTTATCTCCTGTTAATTCCCCTCTCCAAGTTCTCCATCTCCTTAACCAGGTATTGAACTCACAACTCTTTGGGTTCTGTCACTGGATCTAACTAACGCCTTTATCCACTGTCCCATGTGTTCTTGAGGACATCTGTGAGTGAAAGATGAGTCGAATTCTCAGTCGATATTCATGAACTTTGGTCCTACTGAGCAATTAAAAACAAATACAGATATACACATTCTGCACATATCGGCCTCAATAGTAGAATTGCAAAAAGAGGAAGTACACCTAAAAATTTGAAACAATGCATGCTACTTGATTAATGATTGTCAAACGTAGCTACGCGAAAGTTTAAATATCCGGGACGCGTTTTAACTCAGGACGGTAAGTAAAACACTGATATCCGTAGACGTATTGGGATGGCCAAAGATGCATTCCAAAAGCTGGGCTGAGTATTGCGAGACAGGAGGATATCTTTGGTAACAAAGAAAAGGATACTGAGCTAAGCTTTATTCAACTGAGAATCCAAGGTTCGCGTATAGTGTCCTTATATAGTCTCAATAAACAGAAATAGCTCTCTCAAAGAGGGGAGTAACAAACTTGATTATTCATAACATTAAGTTCATATTTGTTTATTTTTCAAAATATATACGCAACCCCTCAGCCGATAAAAGTAAGTTACTCAACGCTTTTTTTAAAATCACTATTATTTTTCATTAAGCGACAACAAAAGACAGGTGAAATGCTGAAATAATATGAATACGTATTTTTCATGTATGACTCAGAAATCTGTGCCCTTTCTATATATTTTTCCTTAGTACATTATTTTCACATATCATTCACGCAATAAAAATTCGAAATTGCGGTCATTGACTAATACACTGAATGTACTGTTTTTATTGATCGATTAATTTGTTTTTACAGCTTACCAATCCATTTTACAGGTTATTTAAAACCGGAAGATATTACAGATTTTAAGAATTTTTTCATTTTACAGACGATTTTTTATCTTTAAATGTTTTTTTTTTAATGAAACCTAACTGATTAATCCATAACTGCGGGGAGAAGAGGGGAAATCATTCTTTTTCCCAAGGGTGAATATAACTAACCCGACTGGTATTGGAACTCGACCCTCCGATTACCAATTCCTAGCCGTTAACCATTGCACCACACACTCATCGAAGCTTACAGCACCTGATATTCGCAAGCGGTCACCCACATAGGTACTGACCACGGTCGACGTTGCTTAACTTTTTTCGTTAAATTCAACCAGCAAAGTTGTCTATTTAATGCTTTCTAATCTTATTCTAGTAAGAAGCTGCTTATCAGGGTTAAAATTATGAATAAACTGTCCAAAGTTCATGTTTTTCTTGCTTTGTCCAAGTATTTTTGAGTATCTCAGTCATTGTCAAGAACGGGGTCATGTCAGTGCCTTGAACGATTATCTATGACTAAATCCTGGCGTTGTTAGGTCGCTAGAATTGGAATTGGGATCAAGTCAATAGGACGTCACTTGTGCCTGTTAAACGGAAAAGCATGTGGCTAATATTAATACGTACAGTTATATTTGTATGCGTAGTAAATATTTCGTAAGCTTATTAAATATCTTATAAGCATATTTTAGGATATATCCTATGGATAAAATCATTTTATTTAATGGGGATGCTTCTTTTTTGGGTTATAATGACTTCCCGATGATGTCGGTAAATGGAAAAGAGATTAACAAGAAAGAAAATCCAGTAAAAGAAAGAAAGAAAGAAGAGAGGAAAGAGATAATGAAAAAGAAAGAGATAAGAAGAAAAAAAAGGAAGTGAAAACATGAAAGAGAAAAGAGTCGATAAATAGAAAGAAGAAACAAAGGAAAAAAGTAAATCAGAAAAAAAGGGAAGAGGAACGTGTAGAGAGAAAATGTTTAAAGGAACGAAAAAAGATAAGAAAGAAACGAAAAGAATTAGCTAAACAAAGAAAAGGAAGAGAAAAAATAAGAAAAGGAAGAGAAAAACAAGAAAGAATAAGTGATGAAAAGTACGAAGACTAAGAAAGAAAGAAAGAAAAAGAAACGAAAGGACGACAGAAAAGACAATAGGATATAATCAAAAAAAGTAGAAAATAAAGTTTAAGGTCGAAAAAAAAAGAAGAAAGAGATCGTGAGATAAACAATGAACGAGAAAATAAAACAGTAAATAATAAATAAACAGACTATAGAAGAAACATAAATATAATGAAAAGAGGATAAAAGAAATAGATAAAGCGATAAATATTTGCATATTAGAAAGTACACATCAGCTCAAAATAAATTATATGAACGAATAATTGGTGTACACAATAGCGTAAATAAGAGAACACGAAAGTTAGCAAAAACGAAATGGAGTCACCAGAATAGATCAGGAGAGATTAGACAAAAATCATAGAAAGCAATAATTTAAGACTAAGAGGGAACCCCCCCGCCTGAAACCAGGAGAGAATAATAGAAAAGAGAAAGATAAAATACGGAAAGAAAAGTCACTCCAAAAGAATTGGGGACGATGGAAAAGGCGGGAATAATTTTGAATGTGAAGGTAATGTTAAAGCAGAGGGGGAAAAAAGCAGAGAAATAACACGGTACGAGGGGACAGACAGTGTGTAAGTCAAATCGTGGTAAGAGAAAAACGAATGCAGAGGAAAGAAGTTAGAAAATCAAACTCGTTTACCAACGCCGAAAAAAGAAATGAAATGTTCGATAATAGAATTTTCTCCGGCTTACGATCGGACAATCTTATTTTCTGGTGAACGGAAAAATTTCCACCATTTTTGCCTGCAATAACAAACACTTACAGTGCTTGGGTCAGCGATAGCTCACCTTTGCTACGTGTCCCTCGCAAAGGAGCAGAAACGAGCCAGTCCGAAGGGGTATGAGTCAGGAGGAAAGAAACAAGAGTGGAAAAATATCCCTGGAATCTTCTCCTTTTCCTTTCAGTCCCATCTGCTCTTTCCAAACCTTAAGCGTTACCCCAACCCACAAGGCAGGTGCTCCTTCTTGGTGAGAATCATCAAATCCTATAACTAGATTGTGCGGCCGAATGGTGAACATCTGGGCACACAATCTCGCATTGGTTCTAAAACAAAAGAAAGTTGGCGTAGATGCAGATAAAAAATGATGAATCGCTCAAGCAATGAAAATAAACAATCAGAGAGAGAGAGAGAAAGAGAGAGAGAGAGAGAGAGACAACAACATGCAAAAACAAAACAAAATATTTCCCTAAGAGGGCATTTCCCAATAACATTATTGGCTTTTCTAAGACTTTTTTTTTCTTTTATCACGTGAAGAAAACCTGATGATTATTTTCTTTTTTTCTCTTTTAACCCGTAACAAATCGATAAATTCCCTATTTGGGACATATTCGCAAGGACATTTTTATGGCCATTGTCATTCGGATGTATATATTTTTTTATGCATTCAAATTGTACGTTCTTAGAATACTTACGCAACGGAGAACTGAAAAGTTCTCAACCAGACCAACTTGCCAAAATCTGTATATTTATTTTGTATTCACTTCTTGGTTGTGGCAAAAACATGTTTCAGTATTCCCTCATCAAAAACAATGCACTGACAAACAGACTTATTTATCTATACTAAAGTTCACCCGATATAAGGCTCAAGAGACACTTGTTTAGGTGTTATAGACTGAAAGGCATGACTTGAATATGAGAGGAGGTAGAAAGAATTGAAGCTTATTAGGATGAGGAGGATATATAACGATTGATCTTCAAATGGTTAAATTTGTTGTATGCAGGTGGAAAGAAACAACGGAACACCGCGGATAACTCAGGACCGAGACGACTCAGCACCAGAAAAAAAAATTATTTTTTTTATAACAGAATAAATGTAATTTATTAAGGTTTAAATCTTAATTAGTCAATATTATTCTTCAAATAAGGAAATTGAATAAGCATTAGGTAAAATATGAACAATGATTTTTTTTGTTTTTAATTATTTTTCATGAAGTGATGAAAACAAAACTCTGAGTTAAGAAATTTTTAAGGAAAACTGCTGAATTTGGTTGAAACAATGTCAGATTTTCTCGTGATGTGATCAGGCTGGTGCGCTTTTGATCAGGTGTAAAAGCCCCAAGTGGTGAACACTATCAATGTTTCCTTCACCGGTAGCAGTTGGATGACATCCAGACCTTGGGTTATTTTCTAGACTATCACTTCCCCTCTTAATTTCAGCTGCCCACATTTCTACTGTTGATAAATCTAAATCGTCACCCTCGAATGTAGCATCTATGCCAGCATGGAAGTCCCTCGGAGACCGAAACATGTTTTGGTTTGATTTAGTTTGGTTTGTTTTACGATATATCAACCTCAATGGTTATTTTCATGCCGACAAAATTTTCATTGTGGTAATGTTTTCTTCAAAGAATTTATAGCTCCGTCTATATTTCTGAGATGAGGTATTATGTATACTATGTACATTATTTACATTATTCGGACTATTGTCCTCATCTCTGTCGCCATGTTTATCACAACGTTTCGGCCGTTGTACGCTCCGACCTTCTTCAGGTGGATAAACGAATTTTTTACTGGTAAATTTTCTGTCAAAGTGGCATGAACTATATTGTTCAATAATTACAGTAATGTCGCACTTATTATCAAAAAGTCGCACTTGGATTAGTTATTTTAATTTCGATAAACCTGCAATCAATTTACAAATTCATGAATTATTCACACAAAAACAAATGCAAAGGTTAATGATGAAAAAGATCCTTGTTTCTATAAATTTCTGCCAGTAAAAAATTCGTTTATCACCATATTTGTACATGAACGCACAACTGTAAAAAATTTAAAATCAAACTCAGCGTTGCTACTGCATGCTCCAAAAACATTAACTCATTTCCAATAGCATTTTCGGATACAACAATACATATATTTTCGTTGTCCTCTTATTACTGAGAGAAAAAACAAGAACAACATCTATTCCATACCTGAAGATGTCTGTAGGAACAGACGAAAGCTTGTAGTAAAATAAGAACTAATACGGCAGAAATTTATAGAAACAAGGATCTTTTCATTCATAACGGATTCGGAGGTTTTTGTATATTATTTGAATTGTTTGCGATGATGGATTTCTGCCAATTAAATCACAAAGACATCTTGCCTTAAATACCTTAAAGAATTCCTGAAAAATCAGCAATTTTGGCTTCAAAAGTTTCTCAAATTAACACTATATATATATATATATATATATATATATATATATATATATATATATATATATTTTTGATCGTACATTTATTAATAATGTATGTAATAAAATAAATATGACTGTGTATTTCTAGGTGTAGTTGTGTGTAATATCTTTTATTATATATATATATATATATATATATATATATATATATATATATATATATATATATATATATATATATATATATATATATATATATATATATATATGCATATATATATAACGCCATAAATTTGTAAATTGCCTTAGATATACAAAAAACATTCTTAAACGATCATTCTTGACCAACACTTCAGAAGAATAAAATGTTCTTACCGTCTCAAATACACAAAATGTAAGAAATTCGCACAGCAAAAATGAAGTATATACAATAGGGTTTAATGAGGAACGACGGCTAATATTAAAATATATTACTAACACCAAAGGAAAAAGGAATAATGCAATAAACAATCGCATATCGTTTCCTGTAGTGTATAAAATAGGAAAACATTTATTGACAGTCGTCCTAATAGAAACAAAGAACGAACAAATTTCCCTTTCTGACTCCACAAAGACGGTCGACCTAAACTTCTATATACGCTGCTTCCAAGATTCGAAAGTCTTTGTTTCACCGTGCTCTGCATAAAATGGTAAATGCTGTATCCGTGAACTTGATAGCATAACCTTGGTTATCTATCAAAAGCCGTTTGATTCACGCTTGTGCTGTTGTTTGCAACACCTCGCCTAATATTGGCACGAAAGTCTTGTCCTACCCTTGTTACAAGGCATTGATTGGTTTGTCGTATATAGCCTCACACTGACATCAAAATTCATAAACAACAGAACTACTTTGAAGGTAGTGAACAGTGTCAAAAGCAACACGTAATTTAACAGCAGGAAAATATGACGTGACACATACCGAAACCCTATTTGCAACATATAACTATGTAAGTTAATTTTCTTACTTTAGAAAACTTCTACCGAAATTTCGCAAAAAACTTATCTCAGAACCTTCTAATCCCACAAAAGTGCACACACATATAAACAAGGTTCATTCCAGAAGTTTTGAATCTTTTTCAGGAGAGATATTTATTAAGTTCAAAGAACAAAATCCTAATCTCATTTACAGTAGGAAACTCTGATTTCTATGCGCTTTTTTTTAAATAATCCAGCAATTGCTTGAAGTCCTCAGAAGTGAGGGTGTCCCAAACCCTTGTCACAGCCTCCTTCATTGACTTAATGTCTTCAAAACGACTGCCTACGAAGTTCTCCTTCGGCTTAAGTCACAGGGAAGAACGTCTAGACTCTAGCGTGTGTGTGAAAGAATTTTGACATCAATCTAGGACAATAAAAAAAAATTGATTGCATAGATAGTTTCAATTTTGTCTTCACTTCCTGACTGCATTCTATAAAATCATCATTGCTAAAAGTAATGTTTTGTAGGGTGTTTTCGAAGAGCAGTTCCAATCGTCGCCTTTAAACTGGTATGTAATCTTCATAGAAGCATTTTCATGATATAACAAATAAAAATTATGTAATCAGTTATATCTAGCCCTCGTAACAATTTTCACAAAATTACAATGATGCACTTCGAATATATAAGTGTTTACGTGGGTTTTTATAAGTCTATATATATCGAAATTAGGTATATTTATGGGGGAAATATGCTCAATATCGGGCCTAGTGTGTGTAGACATAAAATTAGTGTAAACATTAATATCAAAACTGCTTTATATTTGAAAGGTTGCCATCCATACAAAATGTCAAATCACTGTTGATATTTCTGCAGGGGAGCGCCAATTATTCTCTAAAAAAACATTCACGGACATTAGGTCAAAAATAAATAAATATACTGTTTTATTAAACGGAGCGCCTACTCCAATACGAGTATCCATTTAAAATGGCGTCATAAAAATATGTCGGATTAATAAAACATCCATTCTAAAATTATCACTTATATCTGTTCTCTGTATTTAGACAGGAAATGTTCTTTCGGTCATATACTATTCCAAAACAACATACACTTTGTGTCGATTAATTTTAATGACCAAATTTTCCAAGTTATGAATAAAATAGTGCTGTTTACACCATTTCAAATTCTTACTAAACCCACGAAATGTCTCCACATGCACCGACGATGGATTAAGAAAGTCGAAAGCCTGAACGATATTTTTTCTACACATTTCTTCTGATATAAACTAAAAATAATTACTGACGAAAATTTCTCCTTGTCTTTGAAGGATTGTTCGTAATTTGAATATACGATTATTACAGTTAATCGACACACACAAACACTCACACACACACACACACACACATATATATATATATATATATATATATATATATATATATATATATATATATATATATATATATAAATGTATATTTTGGCAGAATGCCTCATTAACTAATTTAGACAATATCTGTCTAGATATTTTCAATAGTATCATCAAGGATCATCATTCAGGGATCAGCTTTTTAGTATCTTTAATAAGGGAAGAGTATCAAAATACATATTCATACATATTAATTTTATTCCGAGTATTTTCAACATTAGCACAGTGTCATCATCAGAGTGTTATAAAAATAAACAGAAACACCGTAAGCTCAACATTATATGGTTTAAGCCATATTTAATTGTAATGTTCAAACAAATGTGGTAAAATATTTCCTAAATTTAATTCATAAACACGATAATCATTCACTAACCCTAAAAAAATAGTTTTAATAAAAATAATATTATGATCTGCTATAGCTGCGTTATCAAGATCGATAAATCTATATATTAACAGAAAAAAAACATTATATTAGATAAATATATTTCAAACAATGACAAAGATATTTTTTAAATAAATGCAACTGTCGAAAAATTACGACCTGTTCCTTAAACAGTCAATGTATGACCGATAATATTGCATACCGAGCTACCATACATTTCAACAACGATATTATATTTTATTTTGGTCCAACAGAAAACTGTTTGAAATTTCGTTTCTACCATCATCGAATGAATTAGGCAATATAAAATACATAAAGAAAAATGCTCGCTCTAAATATTTCTGGCAATTAAAGAATGGCGGTAATAGACCTATTATCATATGAGATATTGCGGCAAGAGCCAAATCTTAAAATCGGAAAGGCAATAGATGTAGTTTACGTCTTAGCTTTATTTTAAAACTTCTACAAAACCCTAGCTTATTAAGCAAGAGAAATGAATTGATGGTTTAAGTGATGACTTGTAGGCCTAAAAATAAACACCTGCTCAAATATCTTTCAAAATATGAGTATTAAAATTCCTGAGCTTTTCATTAGATTGATACAGAAGTTATTTACCTTTACATTCTCCACGGTGATTTTATTGAAACACCAATTCTAGTTAGCTAGACGTTGACGCGTCTAGTTTTCTCCCGCTCTTTGATAGATCTAAATTTTCTAATTATTTTTTTTGTTTTATATATTATGCAATATATATATATATATATATATATATATATATATATATATATATATATATATTCCTCAACGATAACACTACTGAGTTTCGTGCACAGCGCAGTCTTCAGGTGCTGAGTCTGCACTGACCGTTAAGTAAATTAAATTCTAATAAAAATATCTGTTTATCATAATGTTAGCGAAGTTGTATATTATATTGTGATTACAATTTTAATTTAAAAATATATATTTGGAATTTTAAAATAAAGGTTTATATATATATATATATATATATATATATATATATATATATATATATATATATATATATATGTAAAATAGATATTTTATACACATGGATATTAATTTTTGTATTAAGTATAAAGAGATGTTACTTGTTCTTTAAAAAAATAACTATAATTTGCATTAAAAATTAATCTGGATGATGAGACAATGATGATGATGATGATGATAGTGGTAGTAGTAGTAATAGTAGTAGAGATGTAAAGCCGTATTAGCATAGCACATGTAGTAAGATAACGTCTGTGGTAAAGTAGGAGAATGGCCGCTATAGTAAGGTATAGTATAGGAAGTTGACATCGAAAGTGCTCGCAATGATCCTTAGTAAACCAGCTTTACAACTTAATACGGACTCCGTATTCTACCTTGTATATGATCTCGATTAAGTTTATCGCTTTTAGTAAAATAGTCATCCAAACCAAATCTCAAATTTCTGCATTAATCAAATCGTGTTATGCACCCAGCACCTGTCCCCTACATTCATCTCCCTGTTCAAGGAATCCCTTTTTTTTAATTTGAACGAAAAGATATTTCGATTACTGGCCCTCCATCTTGAAATGGGCAGACGACTAATCGTTAATTGCGATTAACTCATTGAGGCGCCGAGTTACTCAACCTGAAAACAGATTTCGTCGATTAGAATCAGTCGACCATTTTATTAGTTCATTCTCTCTTTTTCTCTCTCTCAAACACAAGCACACAATTTAGACCCCTCTTTTCATTCTCCTCTCTAATCACCTCTTATAAGCACTGTCGTACTCAAAACATCTATTCTCTCTCTCTCTCACGCACGCAATTTACACTCCTCCTTTATTTCTCCTCTCTAATCACCTCTTATAAGCATTGTCGTTCTCTCCCGAAGACGTCTATTCCCCCCTCTCTCTCTCTTTCTCTCTCTTTCTCTCTCTCTATCACACATACAATTTAGACTCCTCCTTTATTTCTCCTCTCTAATCACCTCTTATAAGCACTGTCGTTCTCTCGCGAAGACGTCTATTCCCTCTCACTCTCTCTCTTTTCTCTCTCTATCACACATATAATTTAGACTCCTTTCTTTCTCCTCTCTAATCAACTCTTATAAGCACTATCGTTCTCTTCCGAAAACATCTCTTCTCTCTCTCTCTATCTCTCTCTCTCTGTCTCTTAAACCGTACCTTCCACACATGATTTATTTATTATTCTTTCACTAACACTCCCACTTAATTTTTAGCTCTCTCCTTTCTTTCCCCGTTCTCTTTCCCACTCATTACTTCTCCCTATGCCTGACTCTTTCTCTTTTAACCCTCCTCGTCTCTTTTAATCAAAATTCGTCACTCCCCTCTTTTATTTTTTACACTCTCTCTTTCAATGTTTTTTTTTCTTTTTCATTTTCGTTTTCACTCTCTCTCAAACCTTATCTCCCACGCATTCTCTCTTTACCCCTCTCTTTCCTATACATTTGTCCTCTTCAGTTGCTATTTTTACTTCATCTCTTCTTCAAGAGGCAGTGACAAGATTTGGGATCAAATCAAACTTTGAAATTATCTTTTTTCCATTCTCTCTCTCACCTTCCAGGCCTACGCCCATATCACGTTGAAACATTGGTTCCCGTACGATAAGCGAAGTTAAACAACGTCCAGACTGGTCAGTACCTATATGGGTGACCTTTTAGGAATATCCGTCGTTGTAACCTTGGATGTGCCGGTAGTCTAATATATAATTGTTGGAATTGTTAATCGGAGAACCAATTCCCGTTTGCATCGTTATATTCAGTTATGAGTAAGTACCAATAGAAAAGGTATTAATCCACCTCTTCTCCCATAATCTATTGTCAGTTAGTAAGCATTGTATCACTAAATTCTTATTATGTCATCGAAAAAATTCTTAGATTATAAAACTATGTTCTAGCTTTAAATAACCTGTAAAGGGTCGATAAACCGTAGAAAATGAATCATTCTAAATCTTCTCTCTCTATTTCAATTTACTTCTCGGTCTCTCTGGGTCATTTTTCTCAAACTAGTGCTCTTCTCGTTCTTAATAATTGTGTGTTTTTGAAAATTATATCTGGTATGTTTATATATAGGGTTCCTCATTGTACTGTCCTTTATTTCTTTCTCATTCCAAATCTAAACCCTTATCATGAATTGTTTATTCTTTTTTACTTTCTTCTTATTTTCTCTTCCTTCAATCGTATTTTATTTGTTTCATTTTTATTATTTGCATCTTTTCAGAAACTCCATAATTATAGCCTATCTAGGATAGTGTGAATTCAGAAATAGCTTGCGTGGAGTGAGTAGCTATGGTAAAATGCAAAATAAGTAACAGAACTGTACAAACAAACGAAATTGAAAAAGTTTGCAATCCGTAATGACAAGAAAAGAGAAGAACACGACAAAAATAATATAAAACAATATATGCAAGACAAATCAACAGTAATAAGATAAAAGAACAATAATAAGTAAAAAGCTCATAAATGAATAGAAGTTAGCACACAGAAGTTAACAGAGCGGTCAAGTGAAGACAGACTGGACTGAGTCAAATAAAACCGAGACCCGGGCTATTTTATGGTTTATTAAAAAATCCCAGAATGCGTGTGTGTGCTTCTGTCTTAAAAAAAGGGAGAGAAAAGTGTTTGCAATCATTCACTATGAGATTTCCTTCGTCGGCTAAGGGACAGGGCGCGCAGAATCGTTTTCCCTGATAGTGCTCGAGCGAGTGTTTCCGCGTACCCTGATGACATATCCAATTTTGTGTCACGCTGCATCGACATTGAGGTGGCACAGAAGACGCTTGAGCAGTAAGAGAAGGTTAAAGGAGCGAAGTTTAACAAAAACATGCCTTCTGGCTTGCCGGGAAGGAGTCACCATTTCGATGCTCTTTAGCTGGACTGACCGACCTGTCCATATTCTTGGAGTGTGGTTCGGGACCGGGACACTGCTGAAGAAGAATTGGTCAAAACTACAGTCAAAGGTCGGAGCAGCGTAACGAACTTAGCTCCGAAGGTGGTTGTCTGTGAAGGGTAGGGCTGAGGCATACGCCAAATACGTCTTTCCTTTTATCGTTTACGGCTTGCTCTATTCCCTCTTGTGTGGTGGTCGTAAGCATCAGGATCGCATAGAGGTGTTTATCCAGCATCGGTGTCATAGGGGCTGGGTATGTCACGCTGGCGAGTCATCGACACGCATCGAGGTTGGTTTTCCTATGCCGCATGTTGCCAGAGGACTTAATCTTGGAGTGGAGTATTAGGGATGCTTTCCCTAGCATTACAATAAATCAACATTCCCTATGAGATTAAAACTAATACCTTGAGTCCTATTTCGAGGCCATTCTTATTTCAACTATGAATACCTATGTCGTCAGCATAGCCACTCCCATATCGTCTCTTCTTTGTTTAATTTTAAATGTTTGCATCTCTCCTTACTAGCCGGCCATTGCATTAAAATATTTCCATATTTTCTCTCTTCTCACTTTCTTTTCTTTTACAATTTTTCGTTTTCTCTGCTATTCTTTTTTCCTTCTTACTTCACATGTTCTTCCTTTTTCCTCCCTCTTCATTCACTGAATATACTTTCTTTTCTCTTCTTTTCTCGGGCATTATTTTTTTGTTCCATTTTGCTTTCATTCGTATTGTGCCCCTATTTCCGAACTTCATTTCATTCGGTCCTAAATGCCGGGCAATTTTCAGGAAAAACGATCCAAAGAGAAAAAAAAAACAAAGACGAAGAGAGTCATTTTTTCATGAGCTGATGCAAGCAGATACATAAGTGAACAAGCTGTGTCACCGAAAATGACACCATTCAACACATCATTTACCAAGCAGAAAGCACTTCTAAAATCACAATTAGAGAATCCTTATCTATCTATCTATCTATCTATCTATGTCAGTCAGTTCTAATCTATCTATCTATGTCAGTCAGTTCAAATCTATCTATCTATCTATGTCAGTCAGTTCAAATCTATCTATCTATCTATCTATCTATCTATGTCAGTCAGTTCAAATCTATCTATCTATCTATCTATGTCAGTCAGTTCAAATCTATTTATCTATCTATCTGTCTATGTCAGTCAGTTCTAATCTATCTATCTATCTGTCTATGTCAGTCAGTTCTAATCTATCTATCTATCTATCTGTCTATGTCAGTCAGTTCTAATCTATCTATCTATCTATCTATCTGTCTATGTCAGTTCTAATCTATCTATCTATCTATCTATCTATCTATCTATGTCAGTCAGTTCTAATCTATCTATCTGTCTATGTCAGTCAGTTCTAATCTATCTATCTATCTATCTATCTATGTCAGTCTGTTCTAATCTCTATATGTCAGTCTGTTCTAATCTATCTATGTCAGTCTGTTCTAATCTATCTATGTTAGTCAGTTTTAATCTATCTATCTATGTCAGTCTGTTCTAATCTATCTATGTCCGTCAGTTCTAATCTATCTATCTATGTCAGTCAGTTCTAATCTATTTATCTATCTATCTATCTGTATATATATATATATATATATATATATATATATATATATATATATATATATATATACAACAATCTGTCCAAATCTATTGAAATCTGTCCTCATCTATCTAAATCTGTCCCTATCAATCTATTTCAGTTTGCTTCTATCTATCTATCTATCTATCTATCTATCTATCTATTGTAGCTTAAGTACAGACGATAATGTGTATATCCCCATACACATAAATACAGTAATAAATATTTTATGTTTATCTGCAGTTGGAGCGTCATTGGGCAATTCAATTGACTGACTTCTAGCAGTTGACTTCTTCTTTTACGTGCCGTTCTTATGTTCTATCGTTAATTACCTTCGTTTGATTATTCTATTCAGTAACCTTCCCTAGGTTACAACACTATCTATCTATCTATCTATCTATCTATCTATCTATCTATCTAGCGGTAGCAGTAGTAGTGTGTCTTAGGCAAGATAGCCTGACTGAGTCCGACCCTCTCCAGGCTAGTGTGAATTCAGGAATACACTTGAGTCCTATTTCTTCGAATATTTTATAGAGGATGTTGATATTCCTTTTTTAAAATCGTTCTTATTTCAACTATGATTACCTATGTCGAAAGCATACCCGCTCCAAGCCATCATCAATACACTGGACACGGGGGAGTGGGGAAAGTTCGCTTTCTTTCATTAGTAGAGTCGTTTAGGAAGTGCTATGGAATACTTAAATGTAGATGGTAAGACGGAACTAGTTACTTAGGGCAACAGTAGTCGGGAATTTGTTGAGAGCCATGATCGCTGATGTTCTGAAAGGGACTTGACACATAGCAGAAAAAAGACGTATGATGATTATTATGACGATGATGATGACGATGATGATGTGAAAATGCATGTGATTATGACACTTCTTGAAGACGTAATTAAAAGAAAGATATGAATTCAAATTATAATAGGAAAATAACAGTTACGACAATACTCTAGTAAATGATTATTATATAATGACTATTCTGTAATCATGACGATCTCAAATGAATCTTAATCACATGACTAAACGAAAGAGAGGCAGAATGAGACAAACGGAGGAGAATAGGCTGAAATATGTCGAGAGGAAGACGGAAATGAGTGACGGGATAAGGCCTCTGTTTTAAATGAGAAATAAATCCTATGCATAATGACGGGCTAATTAGCTTCCGTATCAAGTCGGCCGTAATAAACTGATTAATTAGAACACGCAATTAATTTTAGCGCAAATCTATTTCTCTAGAAAATGAAAATGTGATTTCCAACTGGCATATATTTGTTACCTTCTTTCAGAATTTTACTAACAACGACTATTCTGACTAATTAGTGCTACAATTAATGCCATTAATACTACTGCTCGTATAACTTAAGCTTTAGCCTGGTGGCATATACGATAATTTAGTACACTCTGGTAGGTTATTGCTATTCCTAATAGAGCTCAATAAACTGAAAAGGACGAAACCCAAACACGTCTTACTATTGGGGTGTATCAAAATTATATTCATTTCGTAAATTCCCTGGAGCACTTGGGTTTCATCGAGATTTATTTAATACTCTACATGAACACTGTTGATAGTATATTTAGTTACCTCTCCCAAGAGGGTTGCATGTGGCACAAAGTCGTTTTAACGTGGGTTCTCCGAGCCCGTAGGCTCGGCCAAAAATATTCCCTTTCGAACCTGTATAAACGGGTTCAGAGGCAGTCGACCTCCCCGAAAGAGACCCTACCCTTCGGCGGGGCCTTTTCCGGGCTTCTCTCTGTGCGACAGTGATGATAGCAGACACAAAAAAGCTAATAGATCAGACATAATGAGTAAAGACTTTTAATAGAGATGGTAATACCATTAGCTAAATATATGTGAGTTTAATACATGAATAAATGAGGATCATTTAACTGAAATTGAAAAAAATGTCACTTTTAAGTTTACGGTTATTCTTATAATAGGATACGATGAGAAAATTTAGAGACAAGGCATTTTAGAAATCAATGGCAACTCATATTTAGAAGACATTTACAGAAAAATAACTACAGCGGGAAATGTTAATGTTGACAGTATGGATATTTACTTGACCCTACACTGAGTCAGGTTGTGAGACAAGGTCAGGTTTTAACGTGGGGACCGTAGTGTTTTCACTCGGGACGCTGGTCTAATCTGGTCTTAGCTGGTCATAGCTTGTCCTAGCTGGTCAGAGCTGGTCCAAGCTAATACCACCAGCCCAGGGACGGAGCCCTGGGCAGGGAAGTATTAATGTTGACAGTATTGTCAGTAACTACTGGAGCACTGGGAACACTCTAGAAATTCATTGAAAAAGCGCAGTTGGATGCTACAATAGGGAGAAGATTGTCGGGCGTTTTTTATATACATGGGGTTCACCTAATCAGCATTAGAAGTCATTAGATAAGATCGAATCACATTTATCTTCATTCTATTCCAGTTTTAAAATGAAAGTTATATCCAGGTTTTTTTCTCAATAACCCTTAATTTGTAGAACAGGTTTCTGGGTAGATTCTATCTCGAACGCTACGATTTTATCCACTTCAAGATCAGGGTTAATCGTTATCTATCTCCCTCATATTCATACTCTCCACTTCTTACCATCTTTGTTTCATATCACCAAAATTATTGCAGCTATTTTAAAAGAAACACTCTACCTTGAGTGGTTCGGGCGACCATTTCATAAATAAAATATTCTCATAATACATTAGATGAATCTATTTTCAATGGATTAT
>CAHIKZ030002470.1:0-30000 GCA_903632075.3 Acanthosepion pharaonis | reverse complement strand
TATATATATATATATATATATATATATATATATACCATACATTATATATATATATATATATATATATAAAGTATATATATATCATGTGACGTCCGCATCTCATATATACACTATATATAAACAAACCTCTAAAAACAGTTACTTCTGAAGAAAGATCAAGGTCGATCTGAAATATCAAAACTACATATATATATTTATATATATATATAAATAAATATAATATATATATAAAAATATCAATAAATACATTCATCAAAAACATTGTTATTTTTTTTAATTTGTAACTTTTTGTTTATATATATATATATATATATATATATATATATATATATATATATATATATATGGGGACATCTGTGCGCTTGTGTATGTGCGTTTGTGTGTGTGTGTGTGTAAAGGGTAGTGTACCGTCCTTTCGTTTTTCAATCTTGGCGCATCATAAACAACCTGAATTAGCAGGTAGTAACTATTATAGTTACACGCGATTAAAAATTAAATAAATAACAAATTTAAAGCTAAATTTAATAATCTAACAGATTGTTTAAAAAACAAGTTTTAACTTTAATTTGACTTTTCGTTGCTATTGAAATGGATATCGTCTAATTAAGTCGTCTGATTAAGCAAGGCACGGTAAGTTGCGCATATTTTTTTCCCTTTTTTAGCGTGTGTTCTGTGAAGTTTTCGAAATATTACATAGTTTGAACTGCATAATATCATTTAAAAGTGGCTTTATATGAAGGGATCATAAAGAATAGTGATTTCAAAAGAAATAAAAATTGCGCGTAAAAGAAATGTAAACAAACTACAGACATCACTTGAGTATAGGAAGAAAGATTACGTCGAATAAGGTTAAAATAGTTTCATTATTCCTAAAATCTTATAACTTTTACATACCTAGGACGCTGAATGTAAAAGGCCGAAGCCCCGAAAGTCCTCGGAAGATATAGAATCTTTTAAGGCTTTCTGTGTAATTAATATATATATATATATATATATATAGTACCTTGTGTATATATATATATATATATAGTACTAGTGTATATATATATATATATATATATATTCTTAAATATAATTGAAGAATTTTATCAAGAAAAACTTAAATTAAATATCGAAAATACTTGAAATATAAACAAACTACAGAGATCACTTGATATAGGAAGAAGGATTATATCGAATAATGATAAAATATTTTCATTATTCCTAACATTTACATACCTAGGACGCTGAATGTAAATAAGCCCTGAAAGTCCTCAAGATATAGACTGAATCCGCCCGTAAGGCGGCAAGTTTCAGTGTATATACATATATATATATATATTTATATATATATATATAAATATAGTACCTAGTGTATATATATAATATTTTAAATTAATTGAAGAATTTTATCAAGAAAACTTAAATTAAATATCGAAAATACCATAGAAATATAAACAAACTACAGAGATCACTTGAGTATAGGAAGAAGGATTATGTCGAATAATGATAAAATAGTTTCATTATTCCTAAAATCTTATAACTTTTACATACCTAGGACGCTGAATGTAAAAGGCCGAAGCCCCGAAAGCCCTCGGAAGATATAGACTGAATTCGCCCGAAAGGCGCCTTCCAAGCTAGTATATATATATATATATATATATATATATATATATATATATATATATATATATTACCTAGTATATATATATATATATATATATATTTACATATGCGCTGAAGGAGAATGTTCACTGAATTTTAAGAGTATGTCTTTTTTTTAAATATGTGTTTTCAAATATAGTCTAGCCTATTTCATAAATAAAAAAAATTGAATGAACAAAATCAAGTAAAATTAAGTAATCCAAACAAATAAATAGGTAAATAAACTAAGCAAATAATAAACAAATTAACAAATCACATATGCACAGAAGAACACAAGAAAACGTATTAACAACAACCAACACTAAAATAAGCATTAAAACACTATATATATATATATATATCTGTGTGTGTGTGTACGTCTGTGTAATTATACGCGTGTATGTGTGAAAGTTTGGCTCTGTGTGTATATATGATATACGCAAGCGATTTCTTAATATAAATTTAATTTCTGTAGACAGGGATATTTAATTTGAATATGTTATTTCTAACAAAAGCAAGGAGTTTACATGGGCGGTACGCTTGAGTCATCAGGGTACTTAATTGAATTAGTGTAGGTAATCACTGGTTAAGGGTTATTTGAATTTTCATTGGTTGCTAGGAAAAATTGTGTCCTCAAAATAAGAGAGCGGCTTATAAAGCCGTGCTTATTATATACAGAAAAAAAAAACACGGTATACACAGTGGCAGAGGGTATCCCCAGATGTGGCTATGTCCGTAGAGCAGACTCTCGTTTCGGGAAACTGACTCTGTTTTTACATGGCCTATATGGAATTTTTTCCCGAACATACGGGACCAGATACCCCACTTTAAAATTGGCCTTTTGCCACATCTTGCTGCTTGAGGCAGCGGGTAAATAATTATAAATTGGCAGATTAAATGGATATATACGTGAAAGGAATATACTGATGCGAAATTATCAAAATGTTTTCATAGTCGCAGCATTGACATTGAATAGCACGAAATCGGGAGAAAAACAGATTCACAGATCACAGGAGCAAACATTAAAAAGAATTACCGATGAACTGACATGGGCAGTATATAACTAAACCGCAATACATATGAAGAGCAGCCTAGGACATTAACATTAGGATGTCTCAACACCAAAACAATTAATGCAAAAGAAAACAGAGTTTAGACCAAAAATGGATTGTATCTGGACTAGAGTAGACCATATCTCACCATTTATGGAGTCGAAATCCAAAGCTGAAAAGAATCAAAACACATAGAAATCATTGCATTCTATCTCGCTCCAGGATGTACCTGACAACTTCAGCCATTGTTTACATTAGTCGGACTATTGTCCTCATCTTTGTCGCCATATTTGTCACGACGTTTCGGCCGTTGTACGCTCCGGCCTTCTTCAATTGGTTGGAATTTCGAACTGAACCCTTTATTTCGATCACTTTATCCACTGTGACATGTGTCCTTGGCGTTGGTTAGATCCAGTGACAGACCCAAAGAATGTGAGTTCAATACCCGGTTAAGGCAGTGGAGAACTTTCAGAGGGAAAATTAGCAGGAGATAACTGATAAGTGACATCCATCAAACATGGCACGTGGAACTGGAACAGTCTACCTTAGTGGTCGAAATAAAGAGTTCAGTTCGAAATTCCAACCACCTGAAGAAGGCCGGAGCGTACAACGGCCGAAACGTTGTGACAAATATGGCGACAACGATGAGGACAATAATCCGACTAATGTTAATACTGTACATAATAACTCATCTCAGAAATATAGACAAACTTCAGCCATGTTTATATTTACAAGAATCAAATAACATCAAAAATGAAGTATTGTGGCCGTAATTGGACTGGATCCTTACTGCTAATCCTTTATGTAGTAGGTCTGAATTTATTAAGCAAATCATGTAAATCCTAATAACTCAAAATTTGTCTACATTTCTGAGATGAGGTATTATGTACACTACTTACATTACTCGGGCTATTGTCCTCATCTTTGTCGCCATTTCACTCACTGGGACAGACTGTTCTAATTCCACGTTCCATGTTTAATCGATGTCAGTTATCAATTATCTCTTGATCTCTTTTTAAAAAAGTGGGTTAGATCCAGTGACAGAACCCAAAAAGTGTGAGTTCAATACCCGCTTAAGGCGGTGGAGTACTTGGAGAGGGGAATAAACAGGAAATAACTGATAACTGACATCGATTAAACATGGCACGTGGAAATAGAACAGTCTACCCCAGTGAGCGAAATAAAGGTTCAGTTCGACATTCCAACCACCTGAAGAAGGCCGGAGCGTACAACGGCGGAAAAGGTTGTAATAAATATGGCAACAAAGATGAAGACAGTAGTCCGAATAATGTAAATAGTGAACTCAAAATTTCTTTTACAATTTTTTCTCAAATTTTAAACGATTAACTTTGACACCAAAAAAAGATTGAGGTAAATCCGTTGGTAGTTCTAACGTGCTTCATTAAGGTTATTTGATTTATTATAAAAACTGAACTCTGAAGTTAGGCAAAACCTGAAAATCATTTTTTACTTCAATAATAAGGTAATACAATCCTCAAAAATTGATTACCATCTAAAATATAACAAATAATAAACATATATTTGAAGTATTTACATCTTAATATAGTGACCTTTCTTAATAACGGCCAGAAATCGATTATCCATTGATTTTGTGAAAAATTATTTTCCCAGGTTTAATTCCGATATATTGATTTTAATTGCTTCCCCTCTGTTTGTTTTGATATCATACTGTTTGCCACCTTCAGATGATTTCATCTTCACAATTGACCATAGATTTTCAATCGGATTCTGAGCGGAACTTGACTGAGGTCTTTCTATTATCTTCTCCCCTGTAAAAATTACGCTCAAAAATTCAAGAATAACCATAGATAGATGAGAAGGAGCATTTTCAAGCATAAATACACACTTCACTTTGAAACTGCCTGG
The DNA here is from genome assembly GCA_903632075.3 of Acanthosepion pharaonis. Lineage (NCBI taxonomy): Eukaryota > Metazoa > Mollusca > Cephalopoda > Sepiida > Sepiidae > Acanthosepion > Acanthosepion pharaonis. The sequence continues at coordinate 25,438 of CAHIKZ030002470.1, read as the reverse complement.
CTGGGAGTTGTACCATTCAAAGAATGTCTTGCCCATGGAATCGCAATAGCTAACAGTTTGAACAGTGCAATAACGATTTAGTCGTCAATATCACCACACTGGCATCCTCCTTCCTGCTTTCTATTAGCCACGGGCACATCTGCGTCTGATAAAACCCATTGGCACCATCGAGTGTCTCTTGAGATTCGTCTGCGAGAATTACTTTAGAAAAATCAATATTCATGTATTTCTTGGCCCAATTTTGTCACTTAAATATGTTTGCTTTAATGAGGGGACTTGGTCTAGAAGATCCTATTTTGCGAATTATTCTACACCTTTTTCCCTTCTTGACTTCCTCAATTCCAGCCTGTTCAAATATCTGAGCACAAGGCAAATGATGTTTCGCTAAAACCCACTTTAATTTACGTTCCTCTCGAGGAGACAAATTCTTGAAGCTTTTTCCTTTGCTTCTTGTTACCAATTTATTTATATTTTCAACAGCTCTCTTAATGATAGGATATCTATGAAACTCCTTTGGTATCTTCAATGTAGACATTCAATCCATCAAATTGTTATTTTTTTTGTTTTTCCTTATGTTTAGTTCCTTTCTATTACATACCTTTGAACATATACTATCAAACAAAAGAAAAAAATATTAATTGATTCTGCATAATAAATTCAGACTACAGATTTTATAATCTGTGGTGGAACAACTACATTGTATCAATAGCTTCAACTACGACAAGAAAATTTGGTTCTCTTTGTCGCACCAGAAGCTTTTTCTCGCCTGAGTCCATCCTTCAAATCTACAAATCAACCATTCGTCCTTGCATTGGATACTGGTGTCATATATGGTTTAGTGCACCCACTATTCATATCGAGCTTCTCGAAAAATTCAGAGATAGATATACAGTGTGATAGGTCCTGATCTGGCATCTCGTCTGTGACTTCCTTCTAGCTTTTCTACAAGTATTTTCCTGGCAACTGCTCAGACGAGATTCTTTCACTTGCACCCAAACTGCATTAATTTAAGCGTGCTACTAGTTTGGCACCTCGGCCCCTACATTTTCACTGTCGAAACGGTTAAATATAGCCATATCTTCTACTCCAACAGATTATCTCGCACTTCAGTGGAAGTCCCTTCCTTTTAATTGCTTCCCTGACAGATATAATCTTCAAAATATTCAAATAAAATATCAATCGACATCTTCTAATACCTTGGTCTTAATACCCGTCCTTCTTTTTATTCTTTCTCCAAACACATAACTTTTCTCTTACTTTCGATCTCGCCAACCCACCTTAATTATTATGTGTGCGTCGCAGTTGAACAATAGACCAACAAAACTCCTTGTAACATCAAAGATGAAATTAAGGCAAGGATTATGGCAGCATTCACCAACATATACAAGGAGACCACCCAGAAGTGTTACTGGAGATTCCGAAGTCTTTTGGAGGCCGTGGTTGAATCCAATGGCGATTTTATTGTATGAATTTACTCTTTCGTATTTCATCATATTTTTGTGTAATTTTGGTAAATATATATGTTAAAATGAAATGCCACTGTTATTTTTATTGTTGCGCAATTTAGACGACAATTCATTCATCACACTATCTATCTATCTATCTATCTATCTATCCTGACAAATTAAACGACATTTTTTCCATCGCAGCTTGCATATTGATCTGGAATTTGAATGAATTCAGTGACGTCTACTGCACTGAATCCATCAGAAACATTCTGTATGTGGAATTCTAAACAGTTGAAATACTTCCGTTTTTGGATCAGTTATCCGAAATTTAGTGCACGAGAAAAGGAAATTTAACATAAAATAGGCTTGGATTAGTTTCGCTCAAGACCGAAACCTTAACCTAAATCTCAAATGCGATTCTTAAGTAGTTACGTCATGGGGATGCCATGCTTGACGCTAAACTCGTTCAGAGATATCCAAACAGTGTTTATTATAGAGACGCATCCTCCGAACCATGCTTAGAAATGGCTTGAAGTGAATGAAACATGTAGGTTATAGCGACGACCATCTTTATTTGAGCCTTGGAGACTGTGATTCGAAAACAAACAAGAGTACAAGATAACAGACGTTTACGTCACTTGATCGCTTTCAACAGCGACAACTAAAATGGTTAAAGCGATGAGAAAATATTGATGTAATCATTTTGATTTGTTATCATTTATGGTTGCAAGCAGCATAATAAAGCATTGCTAAAATATTTATTAGATTAATATTTATTGTGATCGATTCAATCCTTTAATTGTGGTGTCTGCGCCTTTTCAGTCTCTACTCTGCCACTTATTCACTCGTTTCCCAGGGTGATATTGCTAACCGAGAAGAACTTTTTTTTTTAGTTTGCCCCAAGCAAGGCAATACAGCCACTACAACTCAAATTATTACTGAATGTTAGAAAATAGGAGACAAAAGGCAATACAATAAAAGAACAAGAATTAAGATGACAGAAGATAACGATTGATATTATGCATACATTTTTGAAGATCAAAGTTGACTTGGAAGGAAGAAGCCGAGAGAGAGAGCTCCACAAAATAGAAGTGAGAGTCAATAAAGTGTTAGCTATATCAATTCTAAAAAGATGAAACCTTGTCGTCAATCTAGTACTGCGCTTAAATCCATAAGGTCGAGGTACCATAGAGGAAAGTTCGTCAGATCAATTGCTATATAAAAGGCAGAGGGAATCTATATTTTGATCGATTCAGTCTTTTAACTGTGGTCTTCACTATTCAATAACTAGTTCATTGTTTGCCAATGTGGTATTGGTAAGTGGGAAGAACATTTTAAGCAAGGTAATAATGTCACTAAGACGCAAAGGGTTACTGAGTGTTTAAGAATATGAGAAAATAAGAAACCATTCATTAAAGAGAAAATTAAAAGGACGTGAACTAATGAAACGGAAGATAACAACTGAAATTTCATTAAAATTTTTGAAGATCAAACTTGACTGGAAAGCAAGAAGCCGGAAGAGAGTTTCACAAGAGAGAAGTATGATAAAAGAAATTTTTAGCTTAGAACCTACGGTTACATCTAGCCATTTCAACAGTAAAATAATGAGACCTAACCGCCAATCTAGTACGGCGCTTAAATTCATAACGTATAGGTACAATAGAGGAAAGTTCAGTAGAATAATTACCATAAAAGTATTTGTTGAAAATGTACAGAAAACTACATTACGGTAGCGGGAAAGTGACTGAAACCGAGTTGCTAGGACAGCACTAATAATATTGCAGGTTTTTCATCAAGAATCACTCAATATATAGTAGGAACAAATAAGACCAGCAGAGGAACCGTCCATATTCAAAGCAAGGACGAATGGTAGACTTATAAATATGTAAGATAGATTCTGACAAGAAAAAACTGTCTTGCATGAAACATTGATTCTACATATTAGCGGAAAACATTATTCCATAAAGGAGTAATGTGTCACTTCAATGGAGGTTAGCATCAGCCATGCCGATGGAATTTAAAACGGTTTCCTACCGATGATTAAGCAGAGGTTGTCAGGAGGACTCGAGACAATTGAATTCAAATTATGATATGCAGAAATCATAACACATAAATGTTGTTTATAAAGATTACATCAAGTTTATTGCTCAAAGTTGACATTAAAATTACGCCCTGTGTAAGACGATAAACTACATCCGCGCCCTGGGCAAGACGATAAAATACATCCAACAGCAAGGCCTCTGATCGGGAGGTTTTTGGGAGCGTGGAATCAACTCTTAATTGCTGCTGTTCACAGGTCCGCCGTATCCCGAGGTGGTAGAACATATCAGGGCTCCATCTATGGGCAAATAGTTAAACCCTAAACTGGGTTCAAAACACTATGAAAGTGTAAAGTAAGTTTTACTACCAACAATACATTTTTTGTACAAACTATTACCAGCAATAAATTTTTGAGGAAAAGATTTTACCAGTAATACATTTAAAAAAAAAAAAAAAAGAAATATTACCAGCAATACATTTTTTCAAGAAAATATTACCATCTATACATTTTGGAAAAAATATTACCAGCAATATATTTAAAAAAATTACAAACAATATTTTTTAAAAATATATTACCAGCAATATATTTTAAAAAAATATTACCAGCAATACATTTTTAAAAAAATATTACCCTCTATACATTTAAAAAAATATTACCAGCAATATATATTTTTTAAAAATTACAAGTAATAATTTAAAAAAAAATATTACCAGCAATACATTTGAAAAAATATTAACAGCAATACATTTTTAAAAAAAAATATTAACAGCTATACATTTTTGCAAAAAATATTACCAGAAATATATTTAAAAAAAATTACCAGCAATACATTTTTGAAAAAAAATATTACTAGCAATACATTTTTGAAAAAAAATATTACCAGCAAGAAAAATTTCTGCGGCATTAAATGACCCATTGAGGTACATATGTCATAAAACAAAACAAACGAAACCACACCAGACATATTATAATTAGCTCCTTTGTTATTAAAACAAACTAAATTCATTCAATTAGACCCCAAGGGATTTCCCATTTAGAGATAAATAAAACTAATAACTTAATTTAAGTTCATCAACCTTAATTTTTCCTTCGGCTTACTTTCACCAGGTTTGAAAAAGAAGAGTTTAAGATGGATTTTTTTTTTGTGTGTGTGCGTGTGTGGAGGTTGGGCTGCACACACTTACGTGCTCCAGTTATCAAAAACATGTCACTTTTGGCGTGAAGTAAGGTATTTTAATTTTATGTAAAAAAAAAAACAATTAAAAAAAATTATAATAGAAATTTAATTAATGATGATTAATCTTACCGGCATCATCTCCCAAAGGATAGCCACTTGTCCCAGACAAATATTCTATGTTCCAGGCACATTATAATAAAAAAAACACTGGTTCCCATACGATCACCGGTTAAGCAACGGCTGTACCTATATGGGTGACCGATTTCGGAATACCAGGTGTGGTACTATAAAGGGTAACGGCTTAGAATTGTTAATCGGAGAGCTGAGTGCCAATTGCGTTTGTTATATTCGTTTACACGCAAATACACTTGGGAAAGGCATGAACCCGCCTCTCCCCTTTATCGTTATTGGTTAAGATTCACTAAACTATTACTATATAAAAACAAAACAAAAAACTTTTGATCTAAAAATAATTTCTGACTTTAAATAACCTGCAAAGTTTGATTAACGTAGACAACGAATCCATCAATTCGCTGTGAAATTCATGTCTTGAGTAATACATACGAGAAAGCTGAAGAATACTATGTCTGGTAGTTGTTGTTAATAAGAGATAAAATTGCAATAATAATGACAAATTTACGTAATATTAGTAAAATTACTAAAATGATAATCTGAATAAAGGTAAATAGTATAAACAACGTACAATACTGGAGAGCTAAAACATTCAGAAAATCCAATCAACAATAACGAAGAGAAAACTTATGCATACGCACCTCAAGTGAATGAAAAGAAATCTTGCCAGACGTGTATTAATTATGATTCAAGACAAAAAAATCCTTTGCACTCCTAAGTCTATAGCATGAACGAAAACGACAAAGCAAATATTTCAAGGAATATTTTCTGAATATTAATATCACGTAGTTCATTTGGGCGAATAATTCTTTTCAGAAATGAGGATTATTAGGACAATATATATGTGACGAGCTCTATTCCAATGTTAGGAAGATATTAGAAGTGTATTCGCTCTTTTTTCCTATTCTTTCACACTCAGTAATCCCTTGTGTTTTAGTGACTTTACTGTCTTCCTTGGGTGAAATGATTATATATATATATATATATATATATATATATATATATATATATATATATATATATATATAAAATGGCATTTGCTAAATTGAAACTATTTTCACTGGTAAATTTTGCCGTCATGAATTTAAACGTGCTACTAGATTTTCGCATCTCGCGTCATTTTTTTAATATCGAAACTTTTAAATGTAACCGCCTCTTCTACCCCGACAGCATCTACTCTCGCACTTCCCGACGGTGGAACTCCCTTCCACTTACTTGCTTCCCTGATAAGTATATTCCTATTCAAATGTAATTTCAATCGACATTCTCTGATGCCTTGATCTTCATCCCCGTTCTCAAACACCACGCTTTATTCATACTTTCACTATCTGTAAACCTTTGTGTGTCAATGGCACTCCTGCCTTGCTTGGGGTGAAATACTTTAAAAAGATTCTTTCGATTTATTAATCTTAGTACGTCGTTTAGAAACCTTTGAAAGGATCTGGTTCTATCAAGTTTAAACAACGATCTTGCCTGGTTAAAATGTTAGGTCATTTTCTAGAATAGTGATCCATATTACGATTTCAGCATCTATCCTGAAGATGAGGGATAGGCGTTTCACTGATAATTCATAATTTTCTCTCTCTTTCTCTCTCTCTCTCTCTCTCTGATTTTTATGATTACATATTGATATTTAAAGAGCATATTTTTGTCTAACACGGGGTCCAATTATTGGAGAGCAGTAATTTAGAGAAGAGTAGGATATTCCGTTACGTCTGACTTCTCAGTTGAAACTGCTATCCTTCTTTCAGATTCTGCATCCAACATGTCTACGCAGATTTAATCGGTGGCCTGTGGCGTATATTGCAAAAGGTAGCATGTTTAATAAACTATAAGACTGAAAAGTGATCTTTGCGAAGAATAATTTATCAAAAATTCTTCTGAATAAATATGGGCAAAATTTCGAAGTGTTGTGAGGGATAACAGATGGTGACAAAGCACGAAGTGAACAACACATATCAATGCAGGCAATTAACGGAATATTTTCCACCTTATCGGAGCCCACAAAAGTGTTACTATCTGTCATGCCATATTACCTATTCTATTGTAATGGACTCTCCCACTTCATATTTTCTGTAAAAATTTGAAAAATAAATAAATAAAACTTTTTACACCTGCGGAGTAAAGTTTTAGGTGTGTGTGGGGGGGTGTCATGCCATATTACCTATTCTATTGTAATGGACTCTCCCACAGATAATAAGTAATAAGTAGTAGTAGCAGTCGCCAGTTCGGCTCAGTGGTGTTGAGCCAGTCAGACGATATCGGACATTGAAGTACCAACCATCACAACTAGATTGCTGCGTCATTAACTCTTATTTTCCAAGTTCCTAACGTTTTGCACGTCGAACTTAATTTAGGACGACTTATTGAAATACAAGCCTCCACTGTGAAAACTACTCCACAACACTATCGCACATATTTCAATTGTTAATGATGGCAAAAAAAATTTTTTTTTTTTAAATTAACGTATTACAACACACACTATATCTATTTTTGTCCAGTGTATCACTGTGTACGGTCCTGTAAAAATACTCAAAAAATAAAGTCCATCGCCGAAAAGTTTTTCTCGACTGAGTCTATCCTTCAAATGTATAAATCAATCATCCAACCTTGCATGCAACAGTCCTGCCATATATGGTCTGGAGCCACCACTGCTTGTCTTAAGGTCCTCGACAAAATCCAGAGAATGATATATAATATAATTAGCCCTGATCTGGCATCTCGTCTACACTCACTTTCTCACAGACGTTCCATCGCTTCCCCCTGTCTTTTCTACAAATATTTTCACGGTAACTGCTCCGACGAGCTACTTGAGCTGGTTTCCAAACTGCATGAATTTAAACGTGCTACTAGGCTGGCATCTCGGTCCCACCCTTTCACTGTCATGACGGCGAAATGTAGCTTTCTCAATACTCCAAAATGCTCATGTCCCGAACTTCCCATCTGTGGAACTCCTTTCCTCTTTTATGCTTTTCTGATACCTATTATCTCCAAATATTCAAATGCAATGTCAATCGACATTTCTAGAGGACTTAATCTATTCCCCGTCCTTAAATTCATCCTTTCCTTTATCACGCTTCTTTACTCTTGATCCCAATCCTCTGTAACCCTTATGTGCTAGTGGCACTCTCGTCTTGCTTGGAATGAAATGCTTAAAAGTAATATTCCTGAATAAATGGAAAAACAAATACAATTACATGTTTTGAAATTTGTCGGTGTTGAAAAAAGACGAAACAGAAACAGTATACAAGCAGTGTAACTTTAATGTTTTTATGCATTAATCTTCTTTTTTTTTTTCATGTGCCGTGTCCCTTCAGGATGTAGGCGATCATGTCTCTCCACAAATACCTTTTATTTGTACTTCTTAGCGATATTTGCACTTTTATTTTTCCTTCCCACAACCTGATCTGCCGTCCATTTACACAAGCTTCTCTTTTTATACGTTGATCAGCTTGATTTCAGTGTTAAATTCTCCAAGCCCACCTTCCTCATTAATTATCAGAGAAATTCCAGTCACTCCGCTCTGACTATTTCTTGATAATGACTGAGATAATCGAAAGTATATGGAAAACTAGACAGAACAAAAAATGAACTTTACAGAATTTGTCCACAATTTTGATTTCGAAATAAGGCATCTCATTCAAAATTGGTAAAATGCCATAATGCTGTAGACACACAAAACCTCTCCGTTGAATTTGGGAAGATTAATAAATGTAGAGTTTGCAAAACGAGGCGTGCGTCGACGATAGTCACAAGCCATATTAATTCATTGTATACCTTACACGGGCGTTAACACTGAGTGATTTCTCGTATGAATACAATCCTACAGTGATAAATTATTCCACGCCATTTTCACCTGTGGGCGCAATATGGAAAACAGTTTAGGCGAAACAAAGCAAGGAGGCAACGTCGTCCCATCTTGTGAAGTTGCTGAACATCGTCCAGCGAAGGTTGAGTAGCATAGGCATCATAGTGGCGGGTATTATACTGCTGAAATAGTATCTCGGTATCCCGTTTGCTGGAATGACAACAGCACGCGTTCAAAGATTTTGTAGACGTAAAAGACTGCTGAATATTCATTCTACAAACAAATAACATTGAATGGACACTATGACATAGTATTTTAGATAACGATACTGTGTGCTATGATCGAATATGCTCTGAAAGTTGTCGCCTCCGTTGTCTTACATCCAGTGTCGTCTTTGATTGTGTTTCGTCAGATGCCTACACTTCTTCTTAGACTGCAACAATAAAGGAATACTTCTTTTTCTTATCAGTCTTTATTATAAAAGAACGGTCGCGTTAGCATCGTTTCTAGGAGGAAGCAGGAAAGAGATGGCTAATGGAAAGGATACAGACTCCATAGGTCAGCATTTCGGCGCGTTCTGTCTAGCTTCACTGAGAAATCTGGGTGCGAAAGGCACGTTGAGACTTCAAATTTTTTACAGCCGTCCACCTGCCTTTACACCGTTTTGGTCTTATATGAAAAACATAAACAAAGGCAATTCTTCATTGTCAAAAATCCATTTATATTTAAAAATCGGACATTTTTTAAAGAATTCTATCATTTTAGGCCAGCCAATGCTAGCTAAGATCTTAGTTCTTGTAGCGTTCGTAACAACCATTTTTTCATCTGCCATTACACATTACGACGAAGTAGTGGGGAGGAGATGAAAAAATTATGAAATTTTCCAAATAAGTAACAATAATGGACTTAATTTGATTTCCTTAAGACTGCATGGAATTATTTCAAGCAATGAAATAAGAGTAAGTGTGTTAAATAAAATGTTATTATTATTAAAAACATCAGTAAATTATTCAAATGTTTATCTCATGTCCAGATTTACGTGCCTATGCAAAGAGTAGGAAATTCAAATGGACTTAACACAATAACAAAAATAGCTTTATAAAATATATGTCTTACTGAAGATATTGTTTATACAGAAATTTTAAAAAATAAATTTTGTGAACAACTTAATTTTCTCTGTTCATTGAACGTGTATTTGGCTAGTATATAAAACACAAAACATTACCGGTTTGTATAATATATTGTTGCTTATAATTGAATTGATCCGAATTATTGCAAAGGAATAAATTTATTCGTTCTCTTATTATTGCATTTCAATAAACAAATAAAACATTTGTTTTTACAACGACACTTTTAGCAGTAGCGTTATTATTAGTATTATTATAATAAAATTTATGATAGTTTTTAAAATTAAATTCTTACATTTCCAAACGAGGCGAAAGCACTATCCAAGTGAATCCCTTTCTGTTTCTACTTTGTTTTCTTGAGATAAAATATTAAATAAAATTAATGATGAAATTTTCGATATTTTTATTTTCATTCAATTATTCCTTAATTGTTTTGTCTTCTTTCTTTTTTTTTGTATTGTTCAGAAAACCCATCTTTTCTCCCAATGATCAATTTACACAATCCACTGGCAATTGCCCGCCTCCTCTTGTCAGCGCACACCTCTTGAATTCTACTTTAAGCGTTTTCAATATTTTCTGGCTTCCATTATTAAAATCAACATTCTTTGTGGCATTTTCTCCAGCACACTCAATCGAGAATTAGCTAAACAGGGCCTAAAAGTGGCATATAGCCAGAAACAAAGAAGTGAGGTTCTTATTAAAAATCCCGTTGTCACGCCGTTACCCTGGCAACGGCAGGAATGGCATTTAGGCTTGTATAGTTATAGCACGATAATGATGTCTGCGTTAAGTACCCGGATGTTGAACCTTTAACTGTCGTCATCCAGCGCCGGGAAAACGGCTCAGCTGGTTTTTCCAATATAGAGAATGATGGAATGTTTTAATTAAAATATTTGACGAGTGAAAGACTGCTGTATTAGGGAACGTAAGTGAATTTCAGGACCTGGTTGTTAAGGGAATTATAAATTTGAATTAAGTAGGTGTTTATCATTTTGCTTATTGTTTAACAATCAGGAGTAACATCTAATGCGTAGGTAATTAGAGAATATATAAACTTTTTGATGGTTATTTGAAACCAGAAAATATTTTTCAATGTTTTTGAGATAATATTAATGATTCAGTGATACAAGTAATACTAATTAACCCATAGCTGAGGGGAAGAAAAGGTGGATTCATACCTTTCCCATGCGTATTTGCGCGTAAATAAATATAACGAAACCAACTGGAATTGGAACTCATGTCTCCTATTAACAATTCCGAGCTGTTATCCATTACACCACCTGCACATCCAAGCTTACAGCATCTTCTATTCCCAAACAGTCAGCCATACAGGTACACAAAAGGTTCGACTTTGCTTAATTTCAGTGATAGTACGGAAACGTGATATCTTCCTTATGGACACATGGCACAGGGGATAAAGGAGTTGGTTAGATCTAGTGACAGTGTGAGTTCAATACCTGGTTAAGGCAGTGGAGAACTTGGAGAGGTGAATTATCAAGAGATAATTAATAACTGACATTCATTAGACATGGCACGTGAAACTAGGTCAGTCTACCCCAGTGAGCGAAATAAAGGGTTCAGTTAGACAATCCAACCACCCGAGGAAGTCCGAAACGTCGTGATAAATATGGCTACAAAGATGAGGAAAATAGTCCGAATAATGTAAATAGTGTACATAATACCTCATCTCAGAAATATAGATGGTTTATATTGGGATTGAAAAGAAGATTTATGGATTTATTTTGTCTGGGATTTGGACAAATAATATTTGATATAAACGGTAAGAATTCAAAAGAGAGCCGCAAGAATAGTGTAGCGTTGATAGGCTTCCCCCACCAAAGTTCGAAAGACCGGCTAAGACAACCCGCAGAAGGACGCTAATCCAACGTTCGACATGTTATCCTGTAACTTGATTCCTCTCGCCGTTTTTTAAAATTCAAGCTACCATCTCTGTCTCTCTATTCTAATAATAACGAATGGGCAAAAGAAATCGTCCTTTTCCTTAATACCGTTTTATGTAGTAGTGTGTGGAAACAGAGGCGACAAAGAACGCGACATGTTGCACTTTGTAAGTCGGTACTCTTGGCAACGCGGTAGTCTCTGTAGATATGCCTTCCACTAATCGATTAGGCAAGAAAACCCTATTCACTGAACGTCATTTGTGACTAACATAATAATTGAGATTCGTTTCGTGATTTTCTTCACTATGCTACATGGAGCAAAATCTAAAATCGTCCTGTAGACAATTTTGCCAAAAAAGAGTTCTTCCTCGATGATAACCGACATGAAATTTTTCGTGCCATCGCTGCAAAACCAAATAAACCCTAATCATCTCATCAGTTCACTCCTGCCTCTTCAGTCACTATAGTCCACAGGAATCACTTATTCGGGTTATACCAACCTGATAATTCGGATAATAACAGATGCTTCTTTTATCTACCGGGAATAATTTTAAGTATTTCATCAACAAGGCTAAGTCACTTTTTGCTGATAGAATAAGAATTATGGAAATTGTAATGGTGATATTAGCCGTTTCCATGTAAAGAAATATTCGGCATTCATTGACCAAGGGTCAAGTACTGTTTTCGACTGAAATTTATAAAATCTTTCTGTTCCAAAAATTTTTTCAGGAAAATTGGTTTTTCGAGTCGAGTTTTTTTTTTTTTTTGATTTTCCAGGATTGATGTATATTTCCGTCCTAACCTTTTGTTTGTTGTGTTAAGATTTTTGTTATGTTAATATATTGATTATGCCATCTTTTTTCTCTTTGAGTTATATCCATTTTAATTGATGCTGCCGTTGGTAGTCCTCAAGTGAAGTGTTTTCTGTTATTTTGTACAGTTCTTTGTGATTGTATAGCGCCAGTTTACAATGTCAAAATAATGACGGTCTTTGCTGAGGTTCGCAGGCTTTACCAAACCAAAGCCATTGATCATAGAAAGCAGCTGAATACAGTAACATATCATTTATTTCGGAATTGGTTCAAAGACATACATGAGATTCATAATAAAGCCTCGATTTGACAAGGCTATTTTAGAACATGACTCGCGTTTTAAGGTTCATGTTTTGATTTTGTAGAAATTAGCCCAGTTGCGTAAAACTACATTTGGCGCAGTGTTAAATCTCTTTTTCTCCTATAAGAACTTAGTATAGAAGAAAAAGAAATTTACAAATTTTGGAAATGCTGCCTCCTTCAAAACGAATATACTGTATTTTAGTCATCATAGAAAACAAGGTTTGCCTTCCAATAGCCCAGCTCCTGTTAAGTTCAAGAAGACCAAATCAGTGAGTCAACTTGGCGTAACTTATTTCCGCTGACATGAAATGGAATGATTATACTGAATCAATCTCTAGGTCTTTTCCTTTTCGTTTTATGTGCCGTATCCCTTCAGGACGTAGGCGATCGTGGCCCTCCACTCCCCCCTACCCTTTTCAGCTCTCAATAATTTTTTCTGCCTTTGCTACTTCCCCCAGGCCATGTTCTGTTATACACTTGCTTAAGCCAGCTAGTTATGTCATACATTGCTTCCCCTTGTCACTCTTTCTCTCTATTCGACCTGTGATTATCAGATTCTCCAAATCCTCCTTCCTCATTATGTGTCCCAGAGATTTCAGCTGCCTCTTCCTGATGTTACGTATAAGCCTCCCCTTTGTTTTCATCCTCTTCAAAACCTCATAGTTGCTCACACGCTCGGTCGATGACATCCTTAGCATCCTTCTGTAGAAACAGACCCCCGTTGCCTCCAGTCTCCTATTCATCTTTCAGGAGACCGTCCAACATTCGCTGTCTTAAAAGAGGACAGATGTCACGTAGCAGCTAAGTACTCTTTATTTTGTTACCACAAAAAATCCTCCTGTCCAGTAACAATCTGCTGCTGGGCAAATTGGTTCCCTGTGATGTTCTGGGCAATTTTTCCGACATCTCTGACATTTCACGGGAGTTTAATGTTGCTAACAAAATTGATATGGTTCTGCTGTTACATGACTTCAGATTCTCGCCAGAATCTAAAGAAAGGTTTGTAATGTTATCGATCATGACCTATCATCTGGGATTCAGTCACTCCTTATTGCCGAGCCGTTGTTTCCATGTGCATATATTTTTTAATAAATATTTTCATGGCCATTGTTCTTATAAGTTTTTTTTTTCCTGAGTATGTGGAACGCATGAATTTAATCGTAGTAGCAAGACTGGCAATTAGGTCTCATCGGTTTACGGTTGAAATATATTGATTTAACCGTAAGTTCTATACTAACAGTTTCTTTATTCCCACTTCCCGTCTGTGGAACTCACTTCTGGTTTCTTCCTTCCCTGCTATCTTCGGTATTCAGAAATTTAAATGCAACGCCAATAGACATCTTGTGTTTTTCCGGAAATCCTCTTATTATCGTCCTGTCTTCTCCCTTCCTATTTTCCTTTACTCTCAGTAACTCTTTTGCATTTTAATGGTTTGTTTGGAGTGAAATTATTAAAGACAAGAAAAACTGGTGTCTATCATTTTAAACCTATTGCGTTGCAGGTCCTTTTTTTCTTTGTAGGAAAGCGGCCATGCTCGAGATACAATAGACGGGGTTCATTCGGATGTAAACACATTGTTTGTCTTCAGAACGGGGTCAATTTACAAAGAATCTGCATAGCAAAATGGCCTCCCTTATTACAGTTTATAAAATGATATTAAAATATCAAAAATAGAAACATAGATACTGGTTAAACATCAAAATAAAATATTAATTATTATTACTCTGATATAATAATAAATTATATAATTATAAGTATTTTTGAGGCGGGGGGGGGCATCCGCGTTTCAATTTTCTTGCCAAAATATTATTTTATTCACTTTTATTTCCCTATGGCGGTCGTTCAAAAAGTTCTGAGACTCACCAAGAACGATGAGCCATCGGTGAACATTTTCATCGTGGCTACACGCTACTTCTTATAAAACTAGAAAATCTAATTCAGATATATCTCTTAATTTCTGTGAAGGTGGAACTCAGAGAAAGGTGGGAAGTGCAAGACAAATCTTAAAATAGATCAAACAGACGGCCGAGCAGTCATAAAATATATAAAAAAAGAATGGTATGAAACCGAAGAATATCCATGAGCACATGGAACAGAAACTTGCGGAGTTCTCCATTTGTGAAAATGAGTACTGTGGAATGCAAGCAGGGCAGGGCCAGCATAGTTGACCCTCGCCCAGGTCGACCAAAAACCTCGAACACTAGTTCACAGTTTTTTAGATGGCAGACGTCTTACTGTCCAGCAGTCGATCTATATGGAGTAATTTTTACTCAGTCCATAATGATTTACCTTGTTCCAAGATATCTGCAAGAGTCCCAAAAATGCTGATACCAAAGCAGATGCTGAAAAGTGTTGGCATTTTCAAGACACACCTGACTCTCTTCCAGACTGACCATGAGAGTTTTCACCATAGATTAGTAACTCAAAATGAGTTCACCACTTTGAACCTGAAGCAAATTTTTTACCAAACAGTAGAGAAAATTCTGGTTCTTCATCCCTGAAGAAAGCCAAGCAGGTAGTGTCTCTTGGTGAGGTGATCATTTTGATTTTTTCTGGATTATGAAGGCGTAATTATAATAGACTACCTGGAAATTGTTAACTATTTGTGGACAGTATTATGCATCCGAATTATGATAATTGAAGAAGTAATCAAGTCTGAAGACAGGTAAGCTGAGGACAGGTGTGCCCCCATTCACAGTCGCTCAGGTTGCAGTAGCTGAAGTAGGCAAATGTGACGTTGAATTGCTATCCCTTTACACACCAGAGCTCCGTAAGATTTCTTCATGTTTTCATAAACTCAAATCCCACCTTTGTGATCACCACTTATCAAGTTATGACGAGAACATATATAGTGTAAGAGAGGTTTTGGAGGACCAAGACGTCAACATCTTCCGTGAGGGGGGATTGCAGTACTTTAGCATCGTTGGACCCAGAACATTAATGTCAAGGGGGGACTAGATAAAAAAATATAGTGAAAAACTATTTTGGGCGAGGCTCAGAACATATTGATAGTTTCTCGTATGTTAAATCATTAAACTTCTATGTCATGTTAACCTATTCAGTCAGTTATGCACCATGCGTGATACACACTTTGGCGATCATGTATCTTTCGATACATGACTGACGAGAAGGATTTTTGCGGCAGTAATTTGCCATTTCTTTCTGCGTCAGACTAGTTGCCATCCAGGGCTATAGAATCCGGTGGGTTCTGCCATTTACCCATAGCTGGTGTGGGGAGAGAAGAAGAGGATTCATTGCTTCCCCAAGGTTATAAGCATGGAAGTGGATGCAATGGATTCGACTGGAACTTGAACTCGGCTCTCCGGTTCCTCAATCCGAGCTGCTATCCAGGAATAGTAGCTCGAATATTAGATAGCATATTAGCACATATTGATATATTAGCAAATGGAAAATGTTCATATATCCGACATGTTTCATTTTCATTTGAACTTCATCAGGAATGAATTGAAAATGATTAGGTGCAGTAATTTTTTCGTTATTTTGAATTATCTGCTGTTTTTTTTAATTGGCCAAGTAGAACACTCCTCTTTATATACTGTCGATTTAATGATAAAAACCTGAAATCTATATGACCAACGAAAACAAAGATCATATTCCAATCCGTATCATACTTTTCGAAAAGAAACTGATCATACTAAAATAAAAACGAAACATGTCAAATTCATAAACATGTTCCTATTTATTCCTTATTTAATCCATTTTTAATGCATTCTTTAGATTATGCAAAGAGACAACGACTTACGAACATATTTATCTGCTGTAATTCTTTGTTCCGCAGCATAGTTTTCAGTCATCGATTGTAACCACAGAATTATACACAAACATGAACAGAGAAAAAACATGCACAGACCTTCATGACAACGTCTGCGCGCACAAAGAAGCTACGATTCACACATAGGTATCTCTAACCCGTCATATGCAGACATGAAGAATCACACCTGTGCATCTTTTGTCCTGCAAATAAAATCGATGGATTAATATTCTCTGAGTCCGTTGACGGGATGACACAAGCGCTGGGGAAAGGAAAATAAATGATGCTAATCGATGAACGAAAATGATAGCTAAAGAGAGAGAAAGAAAGAAAGAGTATTCAAATGGGAGTTGCATCAGATGTCAGCAGAGTGAAAACTGGCGCTTTAAGAGAAAACAAAGAAGGAACCCTGGAGCGGAGTGGTGGACACATCGCAGGTGTTGCTTTCCGAGCACAGACTCAGTACTGAATGGATTTGGCGCATGGCGGCAGGGTGGTGTGATGAAAGAAGAAATAAGAGAAGTAGGGATAGTCAGGAAGTATGACGGACTGAAGAAGGAGGTAGAAATAGAGAACGGATAAAGCAAACATCGAAAGAAAAAAAGAAAAGAAAGAAACAAACAAACAAACAAGAAAGAAAGAAAGAAAGAAAAAAGAGGAAGTTAGATGAACAAAGTGAACTGTTGATGGAGGAAGATGGAAACTGTGAATGAGTAAAGGAAGTGATGACTCAAAAGAGAAAGAAAAATACACTAGAACTGTGTGAAAATAAAGGACGGGTGAAAGAAGGAGGAGGAAACAGAAAATGAGTAAAGGAAGAGACGTTTTATGGAAAGAAAGACCGAAAGACAGACAGACAGAAAGAAAGAAAGAAAGAAAAATGGCGGAAGTAGAGAAAGAATAAAGGATGCGACGACTACAGAAATAAAGAAAGGAAGAAGTAAAAACGGAGAAAAAGAGAAAGAAAAGACAAAGTAAAATGAAAGAAAGAAACAAAGAAAGAAACAAAAAAACAAAAAAAGAAAATCGAAAAGCTAGGCAGAAAAGAAAGGACGAAGTGGAATGGAGGAAATAGAGAACGAATAAAGGATGCGACTACAGAAAGAAAGAAAGTAAGAAAAAAAGAAAGAAAGAAAGAAAGACGAAGGGGAAGAAAAAAAAAAAGAAACCATAATAGAAAGAAAGAAAGAAAGACAGAAAGGCGAAAATCTTGGCAGAAAAGAAAGGATGAAGTAGAATGAAGGAAATAGAGAACGAATAAATGAAGAGACGACTAAAGAAATAAAGAAAGAAACAAGAAAGAACGAAAGAAAGAAATGACAAAGTAAATTCGAAGAAATAGAGAACGAGTAAAGAATGAGACAACAATTGAAAGAAAGAAAGAAAGAAACAAACAAACAAAGAAAACAAAGAGTAATTCTACGGAGGTTACTGAAAGGTTTCCTTTCCAACCCACTTCTCAAAATCAGACTTAGACAAAACATCATTTTTTCTGGAAGGGCTTCTGGGTCGAGCGGAGAAAATGGAAAAATCCATAATATAATATTAATCTGACAAACGCGAGTGCTAAAGCTGTGTAGGCGAAGGCCCGACTCTATTATGTAGTTACTGAGCATTTAAAATGTTTTCAGAATCCTCTTTCGTACCTTGACACAACAAATCGAAGCATAGCACGTGACTGGCAGATAGGTCTCATTATTTTAATGGTGAAAGTGCTAAATATTAGCGTAAGTTCTATTTTAATGGATGCTTACCTCACACTTCCCTATAGGTGGTCTCACTTCAAGCATCTTGCTTTCCGGTCACCTAAGATCTTCTAAAATTGAAATGCAATGTCAATTCTCATCTTCTCTCTCCTTGTATCTCCTCAGTAACTTATTCTCGGTGTATGTCACTCACGCCTACTCCTTGACAGAGGAAGCAAAATATCAGTAAAGGTTTTAATATAAAAGCTCTCGATGTAACAACTTATGTACTTTGTCCGTTAAAGGCGTGCGCAATCATGACTTTCCATAAATTCCTAACATTTCTAGCCCCTATCAATGTTTCTTTTCCCTTAGTATTTATCATTAAACATTGAACGTCGATTGGGACTCAAGTTCTCCCCACATCTCAAGTGAAACTCATAGATTTGATGGATTACTAAAGACCCTGGAAAAATGGCTGACTGACTGTATGCCTCCCTCTGATCTAATCATTACAATCTTTATTTATTCATGATTCATGTTAAGCGTTATCATTTCCTTTCGTACTCCTATAGTAAGAAGAAAGTTCCATTCGAGCAGCTTCTTTCCAAGAGCTGCTGCTTTGTGGAACAGACTCCCGGCAGGATATTTTCCCAATCATTACACTTTTAACCTCTTCGAGTTTAGGGTTCACATTTATCTTTCCGGCAAAGCCCTATGAACTATATTTTTTCTTATACTCATAAAACGCCAAACAGTTACCCTAACCATTTTCTTGGGTGAAATACTTTATCGTCATACATAGTCATCTGAAAAATGCTGCAATGTTTTCAATCCATTCTTATAACTGTGCATGGGACATATGTTACGTAATCTCGAAAAAAAATGACAATATCATTCAACTTAATATTATCCTCACTACATGTTCCAAACATGTGGGCCAGCCCCACACTAAGATCAAGAATATCTCACAGTGGTTTAGGTTATGTAAAATAACGGAACAAGGGAATTTGATAAACATTATTTTGTATGTGTGGCTTGATTAAGACTAAACCCTTTTAAACCACAATCGTTGCCTAATATAATATACAGAAAACTTATCTAACTCTGGTGTTTCTTATCTGGTACACCATACTAATCTAAGATTATTCTTGGGTAAACGTAGTTGTCTATATCTCTTAGATGAGGTAATATATTACTTAATACTTGATTACATAATATGATTTGCATTATTTGGACTGCTGTTCTCATCGTCATTGCCATATTTACAACATTTCGGCTGTTGTACGCTCCGGCCATCTTCAGCTGATTGAATTTGGAGCCGAATCCATTATTTCGTCCACCAGATTAGATTCTTCTAGTTCCACGTGTCATGCCTCTTCCGGGTATATCATTTATTTCCCTTTAGCTCAACTCTTCAAAATTTGATTCACCACTGTTGTGGCCTGGTATTGAATTCACAAATCTTTGGGTCTAGTCACTGGATCTAATTTACATCATTTCTACTTATCTAACCAATGTCTTTATGTGTCCTTGAATTTTTGGTATTTATAAACCTAATGGCCCAGCAACTGTTTTTTAACAAGTGCTAATAGTTCAATGTTTGTCAATATTATTTCATTTTTTACTTACTTTGTTGTTCCCGCTTTGGACACTTATAAGACACTAAAGGGCCTGTTAAATAAGCTCGGTCGGAATAAAGAAGATGTTATTTACTAATAGATAATGCCAAAGGAATATATCTTCCTAATGATGTTTTAACCGCAGACTTCTGGCAACTCACATTTCGTACATGCGCGTAAAAGCATATTTTGTAACATTCACTAGCTTTCATTTTCAACAGCTTTTTTTTACAAAATTAATTTACATCCTTTCGTCTTATTCATCGATTTCTCTTGTTAAAATTAGAACTCTCTTCGAATAAAATCTGTATCAACACTATATACTACGAAGTTTGTCAACATAAATTTGTTAAACACGACCTTAGGAAACACGTTTTCTTATTTATGTAAATGTATCAATGGCCAAGAATCCTTAGTTTGGTTGTTATATTTTTCCGGCATATCAACACTTCTGGGGATGATTTAATTCCGAAATTTAAATATTTTGTAAGGATTGTTTTCGTTTGAGATCAACTCAGCTCTTTTATCTCCGTCTCTGACTTCCCGATCGCCGGTTACCTCCTCTCCTTAGAAAAGACTCTCAAACCCACATGCATGTCCTGGGAGTTTACGTCAAGGACCATTTCCCACTGGCTAGGGAGCTCTCTCTCTCGAATCTCTAGGCCAATCATACATGTGTATCCGTTTATCTATCCTCAATGATATAAGCTATTTCTTCTTCCTCTATCCCAAGACTGTGGTGTACTCGATAGCATTTCCAACAATATAGACTAGGCTATCTCTCTCTATCCATTTGCACATATTTTCGTGTTCGGTGACTTTTACGCCCACCATAGCAAGTAGCTTAAAAAACTCTATAACTGACCTTGCTGGAATACAAACCCATAACTTTTAAATTACTCAATCCCTCACACAAGTGGTTGATTTCCCACACGTTTCCCCAATAACCAGGACAATAAAGTTTCCTTTTCCGATTTCTGTTTCAGCTCCATCCCCGAGTCTCGTCGTGCCGCGCAGCTCTGCCCTCTTGACAACTCAGATCATGGTGTAGTGTCTGTCAATATCTCCTTCTACGCCACCCCCAGCAAAGACCCTTTTAACGACAGAACATCTTTCTGTTATCAACGGGCATACTGGGACTCGTTCCGTGATTTCCTTCGAATGTGGTCAGTAATCTCCCCGTTCAAAAATGCGCTTCCGAAGTGTCCTGCTGGGTAAAAGCTCTAATTGAGGCTTTCATTCCCGCAAGGAAATAACAGGGTTAAGTCGAATTCATCCACTTGGTTCTTTGTTGCTTGCTCAGCAGATATGGTACATAGGAATCACTTCTTCCTCTTGTACAGTAGTGACATGTCAGATTACAACAGACGTCTTTTTGTCTAAGCCCGTAATGAGTGCTAGCGTGTCCTCAATGAAGCAAAATCACTATTTGCTGAAAGAATGAAACAACGTATTGCATCTCGTAAATTAGGTTCTGTTGTGGATTCCGGGATGAAATCCGGTCCCAAATCAATGACAAACGCAGGAATGAAATACAGCAAATAAATGTATTGACGTAATAATACAGTTGGTAATACGGTTAGTAGATCCAGAAATGCGGTTAGTAGCAATAATAATATATATACAGTCTGGGAAATTCAGTATCAAAGTATGACTTCCTTCTGAGTTTACGTGCTCGCAACTGTGACTCCTACAAAGCGGTTACCTCACACTCTCACTCTCTCACGCTCTCACTCCCGGGTATTCACCGGCAGCACTACAAGTACACACTGGGCGAGTCCACTAGTATAAAAAGTGGGAGATCCTTTAACAAACATTATAACTTATATAAATTTGGGAATAATGGAAATCAATTGAGAAATCCAGGGAAAATTACCCATGAAATAAAAATAATTGTCTTACGGAAAGTAAGGAACTACGTAAATAAAAAGAAGGGTGTGGCCCCTTAACAGGTTCTAAGGATTATTGGCGTCTCTGCAAAAGCTTACTAAACAACAGCAAACCCACAATACCTTCTTTATTTAACCAATGTCAAGTCCTGATTTCTTCGGCTGATAAGGCTTAATGCTTTGCTCGGAAATTCATCCAATTCAAGTCTTGACTCGTCCAGTGTACCCACACCCGATTTCCCCCTTAAAACTGAGGCGCTATTGAGTGAGATGCACATAACTCCATTGATGCTATTGGGCATCGCCTCTAAATTAGACTCCCATAAGGCTATTTGTGGGGATGGGATACCAGCCGTTGTCCTGAAGAAATATGCTCCTGAACTGGCCCCTGTCTTCTCCAAACTATATAATTACTGCCTCAACGACTCTTGCTTTCCAACCAGCTGGAAATACTCATCAGTTGTCCCTGTCTTTAAGAACCCTGGAGACCCTTCTGACCCATCTAACTACCATCCTATCAGTCTCCTACCCCTCTTCGGCAAGGTCTTCCCGGATTTAATCAACACCGAAGTGATTGAGCACATTCCATCACATGATCTGATCTCTGACAACCAATATGTTTTCCGCTTTGCCCGATCTCCCTCTGATGTGCTCACGGTAATAACGGTCACGGTTGTTTATTAAGCACTTCACAAGAACAGAGAAGCACGAGCCGTGGCTCTAGATATCTCCAAAGCGTTTGATATGGTTTGGCATGCCGGCTTTCTTCGTAAGCTTCAGTGATACAGTATTTCAGAACGATTATTTGACTTAATACAATAATTCCTGTCAAACCGTGTAATGAAGGCCATCCTTAACGGATTCTCCTCCTGTTCTTTGTCACGGAAGCAGGTGTTCTCCAAGGCACTATACTGGACCCTACACTGTTTCTGATCTCCATTAACGATCTTCCAGATGTCATCAATTCCAAAGTAGCCATCTATGCAGACGACACTGCTATTTACTCCTGCCTCAATAGCAATTCCGGCATCGCTGACAAAACTAACCTGGCCGTTGGTCCGGAAAAGACATCCAATATGTGGCTGACAGGTGCAAGAAACAGCTGCTAAACTTTAATGCCTCAAAAACAAAACTACTTTCTTTTACCCACAACAGAGAACCCTCCCTGCCTCCTATTAGAATGTCTGATGTTTCCAATTTCACGAAAGTACCTCTCTGCGACTGCTTAGTCTCATACTTTCCGCTGACCTGAGATGGAACAAAGCCATTGAATCCACAGCTTAATCTATCGCAAGGAATGTTGGTTCTCTATGCTGCGTCAAAAAAGTTTTTTTCTCGACCGAATCTATCTTTCAAATGTAGAAGTCAACCATTCGCCCTTGCATGAAATACTGCTGCCATGCATGGTTTTGAGCCGTCGCTATTAGTCTTAAGGTCCTCGACAAAATCCGGAGACGGATATGCAATGTGATTGGCCCTGATCTGGCATCTAGTTTATAGTCGCTCTCTCACAGACATGCCGTCGCCTCCCTCTATCTTTACTACAAAGGTTTCATGGATAACTGCTCCGACGAATTACTTCCCTCTGGATCCCAAATGAATGTCCATTTAATTACCTTCCAGCCCCCTGGTCCAAAAACTCACTGTCGAAACCTTAAATGTGACCGTCTTTTCTAATCCAATAGCGTCATCTTCGCACTTCTCGTATGTGGAACTCCTTGCTCTTTACTTGGCTTCAAAGAAAAGCTATAATCTCCAACTATTCAAATGCAATATCAATCGACATCTCCAAATGCCCTGATCTCTTATAGATCTTTCGTTTCCTTCAAACATTTGTTTTTTTCTCACTCTCTTTAACCCCTTGAGAGTGTCAGATTATTTAAAACGCCTTGTTTTTGGTGAAATGCTTAAAAAATAATGAATAACAATTTTTAGTAATGCAAGATGGCTGCACTAATTAATCCATAGCTGGGGGGAAAGAGGTGGATTAAGTGAATATAACAAACAGAACTGTTATTGTAAAAAAGGTTTTTTGTTAAACATTCGAAGGTTTATCCATTATTCAACCAGCTCATCCAGCTTTAGAAAACCTGGAATTCTCAAAGAGTCACTCATTTGGGTAAAACCAAAAACAAAACAAAAAACTTCCGTCATCGCACGGGAACCGATGTTTCAACGTGATGTGGCCGTAAGGATATTACTGGTCAATTTTTGGAGCCAAGAAACAAAACACATTTTTTAGCTAATTTGATGGTGCTGATTCCGGAAATGCCATTAGTTTTTAATGGATAGCTGCCGTTTTTGCTGCACTGAAATTGCTCATTTTTGGAAAAAAAAAATCAATTTACGATTTTGGATGATCGCAAAATTTAGTTAATAAATGTCGTAGAAACCCATCAATTTTCAGGTAGGCCGAGAAATTTGTGTCAGCCACCTAAAATAAACAAATTCACTAAGAAAAAAATGTTTTAAGTCAAAACTTTTAAAATAGATGTACTGAATTTGTTCAATTTATCTCCAAAATTCAAATTAACTGAGAAATGATATCACTAATACACTTTTAGAAAAATGTTAATTTTTTAAAAAAATTGTTCCAAAAATCTTCTGTTTTAATATTCATAAATTTATACCCTCACTTTTATCCCTTCACTACGGCTGGAAAAACAAGTACATTGAGAGCATTTTGTTTTCACAATTGGAAAGTAACTCCAACTAAAGACATCCCAATTGAATGCACTTATTCCATTGTACAAGATAATACTAGAGTATCACAAGGGTCTTAAATAACATTGAACATGACAGACAATGAAGAAAGAGTAATTTTTTACTGTAGTTCTTATTATCACGAAGGTTTTATTTCTTCTGTTAGTTTATTAAATGAATTGATGAAAATACTTGTTGGTCTTGGTATATTCAATCGTGTTATTTTTAAAGACTTAGGGTCTGATTGTTATCGCAAACATATTGTTTTTTAATAAGCAATATTTGTTGGTTTAAATACAAATTGAGAGGTTTTTTTACGATTTTATTTTGAGAAATATTGCCATCGGTTAATATCATATATACGGAAATCGAATAGAAAAAAATGCTTTTTTTCCCCCCAAAATGAAGCATTTCTGTACTGTAAACCAAGAAAAAGTAAGGTCATTTTCAGATTCAGCGCCCTCAAAATTAGATAAAAATGATGTTTGTTGTCTCGACATTATCTCAATTTTTTTTTGTTGACGATTGTATTTAGTAAGTCACATCTCAGCTCATCATTGCTGCAGTTGGATTACTCATTTCCAGTAAATATCAATGTTATATAGACTGACCAATTTTGGAAGTAAAATTGGTAGACACTTAACAGATTAAAATAACTGTTTTATATTCATGCGATATTCAGTTTATTCGTGTGGGGTTATTAAATTTTCCTGTAGACGACTTCGCTACTGTAAACTTAATAATTATATAAATGTCATGGGGGGTAACATTTGAAATTAATATATTAATGAATTGCAGTGAGTTCGATCCACTCTGGCTGCTCCCAACAGTAGATCTGTTTTAGATTCAACTTAATAAGCAGCTAAATATCATGAGGCTAAAATTAGAACTCATATATTAATGAATTTAGTCAGAGCGAAAATATCGTTACTCTTGTCCTAAGGGCCGACATTTTTGTAAATACGGAATCGATTTATGCGACGTTACCTCGGGTCTAAAATATAAGAACAGGTGTTTG
>CAHIKZ030002469.1:217500-260164 GCA_903632075.3 Acanthosepion pharaonis | reverse complement strand
ATATATATATACGTTTAAATTTAGATGAATTAAACCTTAAATCTGTTAATTTTTCTCAAATAACATTTCAAAAAAGTATATTTTAGGTAGATTTTTGCTAGATTTTTTTTTATATAAATATTGATGTTTCTTGCCATATTTTTCAATATGGACGATTTTACCGATCTAATAATCAGAAGCGATTTTTAAAATAATAATTCTAATTCAATTTAAATTCTGTTCGAGATAAAGTAAAGTATTTTGCTTATTAGAAATATTAAATTTAATAGATTAACATAATTAAAACTAAAATAAATGATTCAAGAAAGATTTTAATTATTTAAATAGGTTTGAACTTTATTTGACCTTTTTGATGACATTATATATATATATATATATATATATATATATATATATATATATATATATATATATATAACATTATTTATTACTCACACACGTATATATATATATATATATATATATATATGTGTGTGTGTGTGTATGTATATATATATATATATATATAGGTGTCAAAAGACGTTAGTCTAAATTACGCAAAAAAAAATAACATAGCACATTTTAACAGTTTTATTTACAAAATTACACAAAAATATTCAGGAAATACAAAGATTAGATTTATTCAATAAAATCACCACAAGCCCCAACTAACGTCTCCAGACGACTTTTGGAATCTCCTGCAACTCTTTGGACGGTCTCCTTGTTTGAAAGTTGGTAGCTACTCTCATAATTTCTGCCTTCTTGCCTATCTTTTGGTGTAAACAGACAGGTTTATCTCTCGTTCAACTGAACCAACATAATAATCAATGGTGTTGCAGTCTGGGGAATTATGTGGCCAGATATAAGTGTGATGTTGTCACAGGGGAAATTATCTGACAGATATGACTAGGGTCTCCGGTTTGTGTGGCATGACGCCAACTATTGGTTTTTTTCCAGCAGCCACCCTCTTGACCCAGGAAACACTACCTCATCAAGGCACTTTGATGTAGGCTACCGAAATTCGTCTCCAGCTAAGGAAGATGAACTCTCTGCCTTACAGTCGCTTATCCAGGCGATCACCCAGGCACATCGTCATCGCCGTTTGACTGATCCAACTACCCGCATCCACTTTTGTCCTCAAGATTGACGCCCAAACACTCCTGAATGTTCATTAAATAACTGACGAATGCTAAGCAGTACCTTGCATGACTTTTCAAATTTCTGTAGGTCTCGTGTTGAGTCACAGCAAGGCATCTGATCAGGAGATTTTGAGGAGCGTCGAACAACCTCTTAATTGCTGATGTTCCCAGGTCTACCCTGATCCGGGGGTGGTAGCACCTGTTAGGGTCCCAGCTATGGGCAAATAGTTGACACCCAAACTGGGGTCAAAAGACTATGAAAGTGTAAAATAGGTTTTAAAACATACAAGAAATACTTTGTAAAAAAAAAAAATTATTACCAAAAATAAATTTAAAAAAAAAGATATTACCAACTATAGTTTATTTACCAACAGTAAAAAATGTCGGCATTAAATAACCCATTGAGTTTGATATGGCGTAAAAACAAACCAAACCAAGCCCATTCTTCTTTATTGAAGGTATCAATGGTTTTATGAAATTACTTAATATTAGTTACAAACCAGAGGAATGCATTTTGTTCATTGATTCCGCGAAGAGACGTTTAAAAACTGTCTTGGCACGCGATAGTAATGTTTTACTTTTTATTTCCAGTTGATTTTACAATCCGCATGAAAGTACTGTATGACAATATGAAAATTAAACGACTCTGATGTATCAACTATGATCAAGATAACTACCACCTGCAAAGATTTGAAGGCTGTAGCTCTCTTGCCAAGACTGCAAAGGGGATATACGTTGTATTGCTGGTTTCTTTGCCAATAGCACAGCCGAATCAGAAGTTCTCATTACCATGAAGAGAACCTGGCGACGAGGACAATCGCAGAAAACCTGGGTGGAAAAATTCATTAACCTTCACTTTTTGATTAAAAGAAAATGATGTTGCCACCTCTTCAAATGATGGATAAAACAAAGGTAGCATTCAAATATGTGCAGAATAAATTTTCCTCGCTAGGTGAAGCAAAGATAAACAAAGATTCACAGATTCGTAAATTTGTTTTGGTTGAAAATTTTGACAGAATACTACTTGAACAGAAAAAATATAGGAAAAGCATTCAAGCCAGTGGAAACCAATTTTCTATGTAATGAAAGAGCTGAGAATTACAGAAAAACTAGTAGAAGACCTCCTGAAGGCATAAAAACATCTTGGCTATAACATATCGTTGGTGATCCACTCCTTAGACTCGCATCTTGATCAGTCAGATAGGTATGTGCCATGCGTGATACATGCTTATGCGGTCATGTATCTTTCGATACATGACTGACGAGGCAGATTTTTTCCCGCGGTATGTTGCCATTACTTTCCACAGTCGACCAGTTGCCATCCAAATCTATAGAACCTAGTCTGTCCTGCTATTCACACCTTCCCAATGGGTGCACGTAAGTGAATGTAATGGAATTGACTTACTTTGACTTGGGAAAGCGAGTAACATGTTGAAAAGGTATCATGGTAAGTAGAGTTCATCACAGCTGGATTATTATTGTTGGACTCTGACCAGAGGTGATCATTTTGCAGTTTGCCAAAAATTAAGAAGCGACGTGTGGTAGCTGAATAGTGTCGCATGTGTATATTTCTGGGGGGAATTTATGTTTGTGCTTTATTCAATAAACACATATATTCCCATCCTAATGTGTTTTTGTATTTGCAGTATTTGGCTACTTAGAGCTGAACAGAACCTCGAAGCGGATTTTACAAAGGAACATTGTTTTTCTTGGTGATATCTATTGTACTTACATGTATGACATAACTGATTAAATATCTCTCAATCTTGAGTCAATAATCTCATTTGACGGTCATTTACTAATTTAGTATCCCATGATGTATAACAATTAGCATATTTAATTTCTGAAGTATTCAACTTTTGAAAAATTGTAGACTAGTATAATCTGTCCTTTTTACAAGTTTCTCACTATACATTATTGTCGTGCCTATGTTGTCTCTGTTATTTCTTTTTATTTGTTGTTGTTAATTAATTTCCAACATTATTGTCAGATCTAGTTTTAAAGGAATAAAAGTAAACACTTTCTCTGGTTCTCTGTACATAAGACTAGCAAGACATACATACAAAAAAAAGGGGTAAAAATACAAATGGTATATTCATATATGATTATAGCGCTTTTATTTTTCCCGGTTTCAACTTGATTCTTGAGTTAAATACTGTTAGTGTTTTCGCTTGGTTTCAGAAATAAACAGTAGTCTGGCTTATACTTAGATCTATAGGAGAAGATACGTCTTGTTTACACCCAAGTTGAGAAGTCAATTATCAGTCGTGTCTGTTCATGAGTTTATAGATAAACATTAGTCAGAATTTATACTCGTATCTATAGATAAATATTGTCCAGATTTAACTTGAATCTATAGGTAAACATTAATCGTGTTTATACTTGAATCTACAGGCAAACATCGGTTGAAACTATGGTTATATATTGGTTGTGTTTACACTTAAATACATAGGTAATTATTGAATGCTTTATACATTGGTATGCAATTAATCATATGGGCTGTTTCTAAGTGAGTCTATCGCTAAACATGTGCCTTCTTTATACGTCGGATTAGACGTAAAAGGCCTTAGCCTTGAGGACACATGCCACAGTAGATAAAGGCGTTGGTTAGATCCAGTGACATAAACCCAAAGAGTGTGAGTTCAATACCCGTTTAAGGCAGTGGAGAACTTTCATAGGGAAACTATACAGGAGATAACTGATAACTGACATCCATTAAAACATGGTACGGTGAACTAAAACAGTCTACCCCAGTGAGCGAAATAAAGGGTTCATTCGACATTCCAACCACCTGAAGAAGGCGGAATACAACGGCCGAAACGTTGTGATAAATATGTCGACAAAGTTTTGTCGGGATTTTCTTAAAATTTGTATTTCTAAAAGTAATATGCTTATATTAAAAACACATAGATAATACAAACAGATACATGCATTTTCCAATGCTAATCATAAGAATTATACATATAAATTGTCGATGCTAAATAAATGAACATATGCAACAGAGTTTGTCTTTATGTATATATAGCGGGTCGGAACGCAACCTGTGGTTCGTTCTGTGGGTCGAATTAAAAAAAAAAATCATCTAGATCATCTCGATGCACAGTTCGCCTTTTAATCCCGTCGAGTTCTCAATTTTATATCCTTATGCCAGACTATGATAAGCTTAGGAAATAACTATACGGATGTCGTTTATTATTCGCATGCTGTCGGCGATTCTTTTTCTTTGGATATTTGATTCAATGCATGATGTTTTGATAAAAAAGCGTTCATTAATTTTTATATGATTAGATATTCTAACTGTTTCATTGAAGTCAGTCGGTTATAAAATTAAATTTATTCATGAAATATGATTCGCTTAACAAGCTTCCAACAGCATTACTCTTTGCAAACAAGAGCAAAGATATTGCTTAGTTCTAAATTAATAGCCAATCACACACATGTACACACAAGCCAATAAAAAATATGAATTCCTATGATTTTTTTTTTATTACGATTTGCGGTCAGTTTTCATTGTTGAGCGTAATTACAACGCTCTGAGACAATGTCTAAATCAAACATAAAGATCTGAACGAAAGAAATGGTATCCAGAAATATTTGAAATTATGTGCCTCATATCTGTAACTGGTTACCTGTTTAAAGAGTAATGGCTCGGAATTGTTAATCGGAGAGCTGAGTTCTAATTACTGTTGGGTACGTTATATTCACTTACACGCAAATACTCTTGGGAAAGGAATGAATTCATATCTTCTCCTCTCAGCTATGAGTCAATTGATATCACTAAATAATTAATACTGGATGAGAATCATTTTTCCGAAATTCCCAAATCAAAAAACCTCCAAAATCCGGAAGTTTTTTTTCAGGTGCTGACATGACTTGCCACAAATGAAAATTTTCAAAAAACAAAATGGCTACCCGTAGCATTTTTATTGCGTTGTAGCTTGACAATTAAAATGCTGACTATTTTTTTTTTCAATTTTCATTACGTTTAGCTCTAATGAGAATCGATGATCTGTTTTTTATAAAAAAAAATGCTGTTTTTGTATATATTTTTAATCAAAACATTTTAATCAAAACAAGAAATAGTTGGTAGAGATTCATAGCATACCGAAGTTTCCTTCTCACACACACAGTGATGTCATCGATAACGTACTCTCTCCCTTCAGTTTCCCACGTCTAGTATAGAAGTGGTTTTTGGTGTTGGGTTTATGTATTTTCGTAAGTACTGATCATGTTTATTGTACACGCACAGAATGTAAAAAACATTATTTTTACGTGGAATTTTAAATTTCACCCCTTAAAAATCCGTGTGAGCAAAACATGACCAGCGTCATTACCTCTATCTCTATGTGCACAAAATGTATCACATTTCATATAAAACTACTTTCAGGGTATATGTTATTTATATAAAACTACCTTCATGCTAGATGTATAAACTGTGTTATGAAATGTAAGGGATATCACTTTTATGCTTGGGAATTTTTCATTCCCAAGCGGCATTCATTTTATATATACTGTATACAAATTAACTAATCTGTATTTCCAAAACCCAAAAAAATCTAAAAACCAAGAACTTCCAGTTCCAAGAATTTTGGATAAAGGATTCTCAAAAGTCTCTAAAATATTTTTTACAATATAAAAATATTTTCTGGTTTTAAATAACTATCAAAGCTTTTTTTTAAAACGTAGAAAACAAGTCAATAATTAAATCATATTTGCAACAGACAGCCCTCAATGTTTAAATGGCTTTGCCAACTAGCTTCCTCTTCAAGATGTTATCGCTATTGGTGCTTATAGGCTAACCTAACAAGAGGGATTCAAACTTTACTAAACTGACAATTGAATTAGATAATTACGGATCTATAAACGATATGTGATTCAGTTAAAAAAGTACTATGGATTTGAATAGAATTTTATGTTTATCTGAAATCTTGACCAATGTAATGGTTTCATCCTGAGAATTAGCATAGTAAGTTTTTTATTCAGTTTCACATTTTATTGTTAAAGCACCGAGGAGACATAACTGTTAATATTTAACAGACCCGCCCACACCACGACGTGGGTGTATGCGGCACAAGCCCGAGTTTACCGTGGGTTCTCCGAGCCCGTGTGTTCGGCCAAAATATTCCTTTAGAACCGGCATAAACGGGTCCAGGGTTCTGTCGACCACCAGGATGAAACTTTGCCCTTCGGCAAAGCTTCGTCCGGTTCTTCTCTTCTTGAGGCTTGTATTTGTACTAAGTCGGTCCTAAAACAGGTTCGACGTACAAACGTTAGGAACTTGATATAATAGGTAATGACGCAAAGTAAACCTAGTTGTGGTCGCTGATACTTTAGTATCCGACTAACGGTCGTCCGGCATCGACTGGCTGACCGACGATATTTAGTCACCCCACCACGGGGGCATCATGTGGCACAAGGCCGGTTTTAACGTGGGATCTCCGAGCCCGTGGGCTCGGCCAAAAATTTGCCCAATTGAACCCGTATAAACTGGTTTAGGGTCGAGCTTACCTGTCCGAAAGAGAATCCGCCCTTCGGCGTAGCCTCTTTCGGGTTCCTCCCCGCCCGAAGGCAGAGAGTTCAACCGATCAGCCGGTCGTCCGACATCGACTGACGAACTACTGACTGACTATATTTAGTCACCCCCCCAACACGTGGGCATCATGTGGCACAAGGCCGGTTTAACGTGGGATCCCCGACCCCGTGGGCTTGGCCCAAATATATGCTCATTGAACCTGTATAAACGGGTTCAGGTTCGGTTTACCTCCCCGAAAGAAAATCCGACCGTTGGCGTAGCCTCGTCCGGGTTCCTCCCCGCCCGAAGGCAGAGAGTTCAACCGATCAGCCAGTCGACTGACTGACCGACTCCCTGAGCGACTCCTACTACTCCTACTTATTATAGGTGAGAGAGTCTATTAACTATAGAATAGGTGTGTTCCACTATAACAAATCATTGACCTTAAAAAGCGTTTGTACATAGCTGACAGTTTACATATTTCTCAACCAGTTGGGTGACATGCATGACATCCATATGTCAGTTGCGATCTGACAAGCATATTTAAGATCATACTTGGGTTTTTATGTTACAGTTTTGGTTTTGTAGCAACTTACAACGTACGACAAAACTAACCCAAGCGCAGCCTATGTTCAAAAGAGGAAACAACTTATAAAAAAAATTCCGTTAATAGCAATATTAGCCGTTTCCTTACAAAGAAATATTCAGCATTCATTGACCGAGCAGCCACTACTGCTTACGGTTGAAATTTATAAAATATTTCCCTTAAAACGCTTTTTTAGGAAAACAAGTTTCTCAAGTCCAGTAGCTGTTATCGCTCTTTTTATTATTGACGGAGGTCTCATCCGGAAACCGTCTATTTGATGTAGTATAGAATGTTAACATATTGATTAATTCATTATTTTCCCTTCTCGTTACATGTGCTATCCATTTTAGTTGTTACTGCTGTTGATAGTCCTCATATGATGAGGGTTTTTTTTTGTTATTTGGTACAGTTCTTTGTGATTCTGTAGCGCCAGTTCACAATATTCCAAGAAGGATGATCTTTGCCAAGATTCTTAGGCTCGACTTGCCCAAAGCCTTTTTTTTTACTATTGATATGAAGAAGCGTTTGTATCTGCTGACAGTTGAGCTATTTCAATCTGGACTTCAATAATTTTCTCCCCTTTGTAGCTCTTAATAATTTTTTTCTTTTTTGTTATCTCTCCTAAACCTAGTTCCGCTATCCATTTACTGAAGCTCGCTAGGTTAAGTTATGTATTGTTTTCCTTTTGCCTTCAATCAACCTTGTGAGTATCAAGTTTTCCAAGCCCACTTTCCTCAATATGCGAGCTAGAAATTTGAACAGTCTATTCCTTTTATACTCTGGCTTCCATCTTCAAAGTCCATTCAAGAACCATCAAGAGAACGATGAATAAGTTTAAAAAAAGAGTAAACAGTAGAGACAAAAACTGGATCAGATCAGATCATCGTTTCAACTTAGAGCTAAATACATTCTCCTTGTTCAAAGTAGAGTCCAATAGGGTTATAAAAACCTCGGAGAATTCCACTAAGATATATTTAATCATTTCTAAGATACAACCAAAGCTCGATCTAACAATTGGCCAATTTTGCTGTTACACGATTTGGACAATTTTGCTGTTACACCGGCATAGACAGCGGGAGAACAATTTACACGTGGAGACTAAATAAAAGGTTCTGTTCAAAATCCATTCAGGAAGGTTAGGGATTATAGAAAGAGACCTGATGTAGATCTAGGTTACAACTCTTTGTCATTTTTCTCTTTCCCTGTAGAACAGGTGTGGCTAGAGTTTACTTTCAACTGCTTTTACCATGTGATGTCGTTCAAATTGTCACATGTAACTCGGAGAGGAGACGGACACGGGAAAATAATAATTGTTCACTTGAGAAATGCCATGAGATATCCCACATGATTGATTTTTACGGTTTATCAACCCTTTGCAGGTTATTTAATGGCAGAAAATATTTTTATATTTTAAGAATATTTTCGAGATAATAATAATTTTAGTGATACAAGTCTTACTAATTAACCCATAGATGGACGTATGAGATGAATCACAATTTATAAAAAAATAAAAATAAATTATAATGTGGATATAAAATATCACTCCTATGTTACAATCAATATATAAACTGGTCACTCACTTTGCGACCACGGTTGTTTCTATACTTTTAGATACCAGAGAATGTAAATAAAACTAAAAGACATGCCTGTGTAGCTAATCAGTATTTGATTGATTGATTATCATTCGATTTTAAAATTATCAAAGCTTTCCATTCTTATTTACGAAAAAAAATACTTTAAGATTGTTTATTCCTTTTTCTCTTTCCGTGTCTAAGAATTATAGAGTTGATGTTATTGAGAAAAAAATTTTAAAATCAAATGCTAATTTTTTCATCATTATGAAATACAAATTTTTAAATATGTTCTGACGTGTTTTGAAAATAAGTTTCAACATTTCTTGTAACTCTAGATACATACATAAAAAAAATCATACATTCTGTTAAAAGTAAAAATAAAATCATCCTTTATAATGGCTAACAGAATAGCCAAAAATGCTTGGACACACAGAACATTCGGACAATTTCTACATAATTCAGATCCAGAAAAGAAAAAAAAAAGACTGATGACCCACATGAAAAATTATATAAAAAAAACTTAACCGCAGTCTCTTTTAAGTCGTTTTTAACGAAGCTTGTATAAAAGAGTGATTGTGCATTAAAAAACACAGTGAAGATGAAGATGTTAAAGAGTCAAAAAGATATATTATTGCAACTAAATGATAAAATATAGATTTAAAGTATATCTTATATTTACAACATAAAAGCCGTGTGTTTCTCAGGGATAAAGTGTACTTAAGTATAAAAGTTTTCGATTAGCCTAAATCAACACCCAGTGATAGTCTGTTTCATGCTTAAACGCAATAATCAGGTCATTAGTGACGGTGTCAAACCCTGTCAAATGCCTTCAAGATGTCCGCGCTTCAGCATTCTTATCTAAAGCTGGATAAATTCTTTCAGCAATAATCGTCAATACATCAGCATTTGGCCTAGAGATAAGATTGCTTATCTTAAAGATCCTGCGATATGAGATGCATGACCAATTCAGAAAAATTAACCTAAGAGAATATTGGAAAAATAAAATATAATGGGCCGATCGAATTTAAGGATCAGACGATTCACCTAAGTTCTTAAAAATTTTAACTACAGAAGAGGATTTCCAACAAGCCGGAAAATCAAGAAAATAGCCAATTTTTTTGTAGAGTTTAGAAAAAACAGGAACTTGTTCAGGTTTCACCTCTTAAGGACTATTTTGTTTTATATTTTGTTCATATCCAATTCAGATGATATCAAAACCAAAAATAATATATTCATATATAATCAACTGGTATAGATCCTGAGGGAGAAGTAAAATTGATACCCCAGATGGGTGTAGAGTAAAATTAAAGCTTCAATTTATGAGCCAAACGTACTAACATTATAATAAATTAGAATTAACAATTTAGACTGGATGAAAGAAAAGGGGAAAGACTCAAGCAATCTTATTTAACGCAAATAGATTTATAAACGACGCTGATTTGGACAAACAATATCAAATATACCAGACAGACGTTGGAGAAAAAACGTCGTTCAAGATTTGAAAACTTTTTTTATTTTGTCTATAGCCTGATGTTTATTTAAGTCCTCTTTAATATATATATATATATATATATATATATATATATATATATTTATTTTTTTTTAAAAAATGCTTGTTAAGTCCTATATATATATATATATATATATATATATATATATATATAAAATAAATATATAATATTTAAAAGAAATGAAAAAACTGAATAAAAAGATTGAAGGAAAAACATAAAAATATGACTCTATGACATGTACAAATATATATGAATCTACATATGCATATCTTTTGATAACGATGAAACAGCTGATCAAGCAAACTGGGAAACGTATTATATATATATATATATATATATAATGCCAGACAATTATAAATTTTTTTGAGAGTTTTAAGAAGAAAGAAAAATGAAGGTCCGTCAAAAACAAGGCCTCTATCCCAGACTCCCCTTAAGGGCCTTGCCGCCACATCCGTTTCATAACAAACAAAATATTTACCCTGAAGCCCGCTGAACAGCAGAGTGAGATGAGAGCGAGCTGTGTCGGGGTTAGGGTTGAAGGAGACGGTGGTATTCCTCAAAGATTGGTCACATGACAGATAGGTAAGCTTTCCACTCCCACGCCCCATTACCCACCACCTACATACTCTCTCTTATCTGTATTTCACAAAGAATTTGCCCTCGAGAATATATTAATAATAATAATAATAATAATAGCGATAGGCTTCCTAGAAAAGCAACGTTTGACCTAAGAAACGACACCAAATGTTTCTTTATTTTAATGGCATGAAAAAGAATACGGGTCTAGACCTCGCACCATCCCAATATTTGAAGAGACAACGGTTGAACAAATAGATGATGGGGAAGGGTACTACAGGGCTAATATTTATGTTACTCTCGTCAAAGTTTTTGCTATTTTCATTCGCCGCATGAAAGATAACACCCATACTCCCTCATATATGTTTTAACCAATATACAAATATACTAGAGCAGAATATGGCACAAGAATAAATTTAAAAATGAGATTTCTGTATTTCTTTAATATATATATATATATATATATATATATATAAAGATATTTTAAAACTATAAAATACTAATTATATAGACACAAATGTTTAAGTAAATACTATGTTTATAATAAACAATATTAACAACATTTCATAAACTTAAACGCCATCGACGTCCTGGATATGACGATAAACTAAATCCGCGTCCAGGGT
Organism: Acanthosepion pharaonis; assembly: GCA_903632075.3. Taxonomy (NCBI): domain Eukaryota; kingdom Metazoa; phylum Mollusca; class Cephalopoda; order Sepiida; family Sepiidae; genus Acanthosepion; species Acanthosepion pharaonis. Next base: position 248,661 of record CAHIKZ030002469.1, on the reverse strand, counting down.
AAGACGATAAAACTATAACCAAAATTTTTATAAGATCAGGACGTATTGAGGATAATCGAACGTCGTCAATTGGTCGATGTATTCAAAAAACATTGTGAATTTGTTACAGCAATGAAAACGAAAACAATTTTAAAGTTATCTAGAAATATGTACGTTTGTCAAGCCTTATGAATGTTTAAAAAAAGTTTTAATACTAAAATCTGCAAAAATATTATTACCAGAAATAAATGCTTCAAGAAAAATACTTTATTAGAAATCATTTATATATTTAAAAAAAAAAATTACCATCAATACATTTTTAAAAAAATATTACCAACAATACATTTTTAAAAATAATATTAAATTAGATGGTCTATTTAATTTTTGAGTTTAAAAATATTACCAGAAATAGATTTTTGACAAAAATAAAATATTACCAGGAAAAAAGTTGTATATAATTAAATAACCCATTGAAGTTGATATGCCGTAAAACAAACCAAACCGAACTAAATTTTAGGTGCCCTTAAATTTTTATACAAAAATATTGGTAAAAGTGTTTAGAGGATTAGAACTAATCCTACACGGAACCGTTAGTTTAATATAATCATTTGTATAGGATAAAGGTTCCGTCCTGTCGGGGGTTATATTTTCTCGGAAAATTTAAATAAAATAAAATATAAATAAATAACGTTTAACAATAAAAATCTTAAACGAATTGTCAAACTTTTTCCGTTTCATTTTTAGACACCCCATATATATATATATATATATATATATGGGTTTATACTAGTCTCTCTTTCTTCCCTACACTCTATCTATCCAATTTATCTATTCTATCATATATGTTACCATATATATTTTGATTTCAATTTTAAAACAAGTAAATTTCAGATATACGTTATTCCAACAAAAATTTCGCTTGAGGATGGAACGGAGCCCATTTTAATTTCAACTCAATTTAATTTAAATGATTATATTGAAGTTTTCGGCTCTAGTTTTGAAACATGAGACCTCTTATGTAGCGATTTGGAATCATATTTTAAATAAATAATTATATATATATATATGTATATATATATATATATATATATATATATATTTATATGAGAAAAACGAATTACCTCATACAGATGATCATTTCTGCATGGGAAAGTAGTTTTTCTGACACTTATCAATGCAAATACATTTACTAAAAACTATTCCCATACGATAATGATGATCTGTATGAGGCAATTCGTTTGATCTCATTAATTGTAATTCAAATATATTTTTATAATAAAAAGTATATTGAGCTCTTTTTTGAATCAGTTTAATATTTATATTAATAGGATCTACTTAGATTACTTACCGACGGATATTTATATATATATATATATATATATATATATATATATATATATATATATTAAATCTGTGTTTTATAAAAATGCAATCGTTAGGTGCTGATTGAAAACTGACTGTGGCATAATTTAAATATAGATATTTATACTGTTCTGTAATTATAGCGAAGGTGTCTATTAGCAACAGGTGTTGCAATAGAATTAAGAGAGACATGGGTAGTGGAGGAAAAATTCTATTGCAAGAAGGTTTGTTTCCTTTCAATAGTTTTTCTTAATTCAGAAGATTTTTCTTCTGACGAAGAGCGTTGGTCGAAAGATACCTTCAAATTTGTATTTTTGATCGAGATGATATTTTTATATCGGACTTTTAGATTAATAAAATGTTCCCTGGTTTAAGAACACTATATATATATATATATATATATATATATATATATAGATAGATAGATAGATAGATAGATAGATAGATAATATTAGTGGTAAATATACATACGTATGCAAGATATATAAATACCCATACATGTATATTTTTAGAATAAAAATTCCAAGAGGAAGAATCCAGGTAGAACTCAATGTCCAGGACAGAGTAACGAAATGTATTTATACATCCGACAACATTCATTTTTTTTCTCTCACTTAAACCCCTTCCATCCACCTCTCCTAATATTCTAGATTATGACCATGGAATATTAGTGTTTAAGCCTTTTTATTATATATATATATACTTTATTATAGGATATTACATTCAAACATACTGTATAGTGTGTCTTTCTTTCCTTCTCGCTGTTCTTATTTTCTTCCTTCTTTTTTCTTTAGAAGAGATTGTATCTTGTTTTTCTTTTCTTTTTTTATTGTGACTGTCTGTCTTTCTTTTTTTCTTTTTTCTTTTTTTTAGATGATACTATATGTTATGTCTTTCTTTCTTGCTTGCTTTTCCTATTTTCTTTTTCTTTTCTTCCTTTTTTCGCGGGAAAAACAGATTCTTTTTAAGTAAATTTAAAAATTGTAATAAACCTTCATTTACCACCGCCTGATGAGATGCGACGATATGCATCGAAACGTCAATACATTTATGTAAAAGCGGTTACATATGTTCGCATATAATATCCTATAATAAAGAATTATCGCTCTACTATTGTAGTGAGCCCTATTTTAAATTAATGTTGTGGACATTATTTACATTATTCGGACTATTGACCTCATCTTTGTTGCCATATTTATCTCAACGTACAACGGCCGAAACGCTCTGATAAATATGGCAACAAAGATGAGGACATTAGACCGAATAATGTAAATATGTAAACAGTGTACATAATACCTCATCTCAGAAATATAGACAGATACTAATGTTACGAACGTTTAAATTTATATTTGATTCCTTCTCATTTCATTTGATATATATATATATATATATATATATATATATATATATATATATATATATATATATAAGAGGCTCAAACACTAATATTACATGGTTATAATTTATTACATTGGAATCGTAATCACGATCCAAATCATCAGACCTACAAATTTAAAAAGAAATCGGGAAATATAAATCCTGTTATAAAAAACAAAGTTTTAGTGAGAGTGTACGTGTGGGAGTGGGAAACAAGTGTGAGAGGGAAATTTATGAAAGCTCTAGAGAGAGGGTGTAATAGAAGAAAGAAGAACAGGAAGGCCTAAAGGTAAAATTTAACAGACAGAAATTTTAAAGAGAGGAGTTAAATAACGGTTTAAAAGAGTGAGACACAGATAAATATGAAGTATTTTCAGATGCATAAATCACTACCGATTCAGACGTAAAATTAAAATTAAAAAACAGATACCGGAAACGTGTGGATACATTTGTATAACCATTGGAATATTAGTGTTTGAGCCTTTTATATTATATTCTTACTTTGCCCTGGACATTAAGTTCTACCTGGATTCTATCCTCTTGGGAATTTATATATATATATATATATATATATATATATATATATATATATATATATATATATATATATATATATATATATATATTGACCACTAATATTATCAATCTATATATATATATCAACATCTTTTATACGTTTATTAGACATTAAATTACGTCGCTTAGTATCCTCCATAATTTTTCTAAACTTTTCAGTTAGACTAATGAATATTTAAATAGTACGAAACGTGTAAAATTAAAATTCATCTATCTATCTATCTATCTATCTATCTATTAATCTATCTATCTATCTATCTATATTAACCACTAAGAATATCAATATCTCTCTCCCCCTCTCTCTCTCTCTCTATATATATATATATATATATATATATATATATATGTATATATATATATATATATATATATATATATATATATATATATAGATAGATAGATAGATAGATAGATAGATATGAATTTTAACTGACGCGTTTCGTACTCTGCTAAATATTCATTAGTCTAACTGAAAAGTTTAGGTAAATTATGGAGGATGCTAAGCGACGTAATTCAATGTCTAATAAACGTGTAAAAGATGTTGATGATTGTTTTATGCAATTAATATTTAAATTATTTTATTTTGTGATTAACTTATATATTATATATTTTAAATAACAGGGGGTTACGGCATCTGTTTATATTTCTGAGTTAGGGCATTGTAATTATTTATTTTCACTATTTTGCATTGTTCGATCTTTTGTCCTTATTTTTATTATCATATTCACGAAGTTTCGGCCGTTTTACACCACACCAGAGGGAACAAAAAACTCGTAAAGTTGAGAGGAATTAACTGAACTGAGATATTCAAAGGCATGGCTCGTGGAATTAGAACAATCTAACTCGGTGGACTAAAAGGGTTCGGTTCGAAATTCCAAGGAATGTCACCTGACGATGACTAGAGTGTACAATGATCGAAACGTCGTGAATATGGCAATAAAGATGAGGACAACAGTCCGAACAATGCAAATAGGTTATACATTTAACCATTTTCTTTTAACTTTTTAATGTTTTTATAGTCATCTCTGTTAGCGTGAGAAAGGAGTAATTCTTTCAGGAATGGAGTTATTAGAAAAAAATCCGAGGCGTAGATTTACAGTTTGATAGGATTCTATAGTAGCACTCTCGCGAAATTTCCGTCTAAATAAGTTATTTCATCTTTAAATAAGTGTAGCATTTTTCAGATCGAAGTTGTTGAATTCATCGAAAATTCGAAAACCTTAGCTGAAAAAGGTGTGATTATAAGGACGAACATCTAGGATCACATGCAACCTTTCAGCATAAAATTTCGATTCTGGTTTGTCCGAAAAGTATCCAGTTATTTAAACTATCTTCAGAGCTGGTTGTGGAGCCTTGATTTAACTTGGTAAATAATCAGAGGGCACCTGGCTATGCATGTATGAACAGTCCCACTCATCTGGGCTTAGTCAGCTGGCAGTGAGAAGTCATTCAGTGAGATTTTGTCTGTCAGCTCATCTATGACCCAGATTTAACTCTCGATGACTTCTGGCTTTATCCAAAGACCGTGGACGAAACTAAGGAGAATATGATAAGATATTCTTCTTCCATCTTCTGCCATGTTTCTTCTGAATGTGAGCTATCATGGCTCTCCACAGCTTTCTATCTTTTGTTGCGCTTAGTAAAATGTTGCAGGGAAAATGTTACACTGTTCGGAAATTATTTAGTTATTTAAAATGTCTTCAGAGCTTGATGCGCAGCTTTGATTTAATTTGACAACAAATCATAGGGCGCCTGGCTGTGTATGTGGGAAACGACCCACTCCTATGGGTTTATCAAACTGACAGTGAGACATTTAGTGAATTTGTTTATTTTAACGTTTCATGCAGAGCTTTTTCGAAAAAATAGCTCACTGGAAATTAGGCGATCAGTAACTGATCAGTACTAGATAAGAACTGACTGAACGGTGGTGTAATGGATAGCGGTGTAATCGGAGAACCGTGTTCGAATTCCAGTCGCGGTCGTCACATTCACTTACGCACAAATACACTTGGGAAAGGTATGAATACGTTTTTTATCCCTACATCTATGGGTAAATAGCAGGATAGATCGGGACTTATAGCTTTGATTAGCAATTATTCTAGAAGAAGAGAAACATTGAATTCAAATTAACCTGGAGAGGGTTTGGCAGCGTCAAGTTATCTTGCCCAAGGCACATCACTGCTGTTACGGTTGTACTACGTGTGGTGCACCTACGACCCTCAGGGTTTACGGGGCACTTGATTGTGATCGGAATAAGAACAAGACGAGATATCCTTAGAAATGGACAGTGAACAGTTTACCCTGGTAGATTAAATAATGGGTTCAGTTTTTAAAAATTAATAAAATTAATGGGTTCAGTTAAAAAAATAATAAAATTAATGGGTTCAGTTTAAAAAATAATATAATTAATGGGTTCAGTTAAAATTTTTAAAAAAATAATGGATTCGGTTAAAAAAATTAATAAAAATAATGGGTTCAGTTAAAAAAATTGCCTGTATTTTACCTCGATCGACATCTTAGTAAATACGTACGCATTTGTAAAAGTCAAAACCTCAAGGCGGCCTTCTCCATTCGCTAGCTTGGCGTAAAACAATCTTCTTACATAATTTTGGCCTTTAGGTTTGTCACTCTGTCTTCTGAGGAAGAGGCGTTCTTATAGTTGGTACTATTGTGGTCACGTGCTCGAAGTTTGAACTTGATCGCGCCAGTTTTCTTGCTGCTGTCACTGCTCTTTATTACTCTTTGTTGCACACTGCTAACCTAGCGGTCATGTTTACACTGAAACAGAAGAAAGTAAACTGGCGCAATCAAGTCCAAATTTCAATCGCGTGAGCACAATGGTACTAACTCGAAGCAGTGTGACAAAGCTAAAGATATCTTATGGTGAAAGTGCGGATGATTTTGACTAACACCCGTATATATATATATATATATATATATATATATATATATATATATATATATATTCTCTAAAATATTTTCCTAGCCTGAGGAGATTGATGACTTTGTGCTTGTGTTTTCAGAGGTGGCATGCACAATCTAAAAATAGGGAGAGTGCTTGTTTAGTATTAGTAGTAATATTGTCAATGGTAGTTCTTGTCGGAGTTAACCTAGTAGCGGAAAAAAGATCTTGTTGATATGCGAAAAATAACAGCTTCTATGCTTAACAGCGAAAAAAGGAGTGGCTAGACGGTTAGTCCTAAAAATAATATACATTACTGGGTTACGGGTTAACTAAAAAAGATCGATCTTTTGATTAGCTGATTAAAAAAGACATTTACATGAAGCAGAATTTCAGGAGGGGTAGAGAGAGAGAGAGAGAGAGAGAGGGAGAGAGAGAGAGAGAAAAGTACTCAAATTGTTTATAGTGATCATACTTTTTAATAGTTGAAGAACGGTTAAAATATTTTTATATTAATGTTCACCCACTACAAGGCCCAAGAACCATTCAAGGTAGCGACTTAATGTGTGGTGTTGTATGAGCACAAGAAAAGGCAAAAACTGCAGTTCATGGGGTTATGTCGAAAAGATAACGGTTAACCCTAGACATGAAGAGGTCATGATTTTAGTGATTGGGAAAACACCCTGCTGGGAGTCCGTTCCACAAAGCAGCAGTTCTTGGGAAGAAGCTGTCCTTCATATGGCCGTAAGTCTCTTCGACTCGAAATATGTCCTTTAGACTTGTTCCCACCAGACAATTACTTTTTAAATTCCATAAAATACATCTTGTTAGGGTAGTTATTGAAAAATTCTTCGACTCGAAACTGGAATCGTAATTTGAATTTTTACACTGTGGAGATATCGTTATGCTTACCCTGTTTCCCCTGAGGTCCTTATACAAAAACCAGTTTGATAGTGGACAAAGGACTGTTGGTCGGTCGCGGCTCAGCTAAGACAAGCTAAGGAGTAATCAATCCTGCTGTCAACATGCCTTATACTAACTAGCGAGTTGCCCTGGATAGAAATAACTGGAGATACTTGTGCCAAAGTGGTATCAGAAATTTTGAGATCGGTCGTATTGACCGGCTAAGAGACGAAAGACAACGGCGAAAAGCGTCAGCAAATATTCCCATTGCTATGTCCAGAGATCCCCGCTGTTGCACAATATGTGGACTTGTATGCAGGTCACTAGAGGGACTGAAGTGTCACATACGGCACAAACATAAAAATATATGCGATCGAAATCAACGGGAAAGTCCATCACACACACACACACACACACACACACACACACACACACACACACATATATATATATATGTTAGGAAATGCTTTAATCACGCATATTTTTAATTTATTTTAAACGTTATTTTAAATGAATACTACATTTGAGTAGATAAAACTGAACATTTATTTATTAAACTGTATATTTATTTATTTACTTCTATCGGACTCAGTATTCGAGAAATCTTGTTAGGGCGCATATATTTCGAACAAGACTTCTCGAATATCCAGGCCGATAGATGGAAATAAATAAATATATTGTTTAATAAATAAATAAATAAAAACAGAGCATCTGCTCCAATAGAGGTAACCATTTAAAAATAACGTTTAAACAAATAATTTAAAAATATATGGAGAACCTTCATTGGATCTGACGTGCCTAACCGTTCGGCCATGTAGGACATACGGTCAAACAAAGAATAATGCTTGTGAATTTAGGCACTTCAGATCCAATGACGGTTCCCCATAGAGGATGCACATTTGAGTCCAGCTGGGGCGGGGGGGGTATATTTTTCTGACATGATTTCTCGTATATTCATACCAGCAGATGTAGCCAGATAAAAAACATTGTTTAAAAAACAGAGCTTCTATTCGAATATGATTATCCATAAAACATAACGTCTGAACAAAATAAATAAAAAGTACAAATATGTGGGATTTAATCCAATTTCTATGTGTGTGTGTGTGTGTTTGTGCGTGTGTGTGTGTAAGCTATAATTTTAGAAAGTGTTTATTTCACTGAAATGTATTTGAAAACTTTTTCATTTGAAATCAAGAAAATAGGAACTTTAAGCAAAATGGTCAAAATATATGGAAAAAAGAAGACATCAGTTTAGCACATATCAATCTGGTGTCAGTTTAAACTGACGCCTTATATCTTTTCCATATATCTAAACTAATTTGAAACAATAGTTTCAGAAATTGAAAATTTCACTGAAAAATTTCCAATTTTTCATTTGAAATCAAGAAAATACAAGTTTAAGGAAAATGGTCACAATATATATAGAAAAGTATTAAGCGTCATTTCACACTGACGTCTGTGAGATATGGGTTTATGCTGATGAGGATGGGAATAAACACTGAAATATTAAGCAAATTAACAATTTCTATTTTAATAATAAAGAATTAGTTAAGTATTTTTACAGAAGTCATTTATTGCTTGTTATAAAACACTTTTCTTCGAACAAGACATCATCATCATCTTCCTCCTTATTACCATTATCATCATCATCATCATCAAAGTCGTTGTCGTCGTCATCATCATCATTATCATCATCATCATCGTGATCCTCATCCTCATCATCATAGTCGTTATCATCATCATCATCATCATCAGTATTATCTTCATCATCATCATCGATATCATCCTCCTCTTCCTCACCATCATCATCATCATAGTCGTTGTCATCATCATCATCATCAGTATCAGCTTCATCTTCCTCCTCCTCCTCCTCCTCATCATCATAATCGTTGTCATCATCATCATCATCGTCTTCATCATCATCATCAATCCCATGACCAAGTGTGGTCGTCGGGTTGCGACGCGCCTGAGAACCTGACCAGTTCCCTCTACATATCTCGGCACAGTTTCACCAAGACTTGCTCCTGTCATCCATCCACTATCACTGTATCTAACTAACGCCTTTATCCACTGTGCCATGTGTCTTTGAGGAGCGAAATAAAGGGTTCAGATCGACATTCCAACCACCTGAAGAAGACCTGAGCGTACAACTGCCGAAACGTTGGGATAAATATGGCAACAAAGATGAAGATTATAGTCCGAGCAATGTAAATAGTTCAGTACTCATTTCGGTAAATTTGCAGATTAAGCCTCGGAAAGCAATTGTAATAAAAATTTCCATTCTTGTGTAAATTTATATGATTATTTCGAAAATAACAATAAAAGTTTACAGAAGATAGCCGTTTAGGAGTTATCGACAATATAAAATCGGCCTCATTCACGTCGCGCTTACAGCCCGGTCGTCATACATTTGCCTCGAGTAGTAATGCGAGGAAGCTTCACTTGTCTTGATTACTGCGCAATGCCAAAAATTTAAATTAAATTTCACGAATTGCGTAGCAATCAAAACGAGTAAGAAGATCAGTAAAAAATGCCGGTAACTAAGTAACCTTCCGCGCATTACTACTCGAGGCAAACGTATGTAAACAATGCCAGTAATGGTAGCCGGGCTAGACGCGAATAAGGCCGAACTTATATTGTCGATAACTCCTAAACGGTTTTATTCCACAAACTTTTATTGTTATTTTGGAATTAATAAGGCAATTTCACACCAGAATAAAATTTTTTATTATAACTGGTTTCCAGGAATTTATCTGCAAATTTACCGTCGTTTCTTTGTTTCTAACGATATTTTCCTATTTCTTAATACTTTGCTCGGATTTTGCAAGGCATCTTTCGCTATCTCGATGCACCATCCGATTTCCGTGTTGCTCTTTTCATCCTTTGTTCATACACTTCCCATATACCTAAGTTGTTGCACAGTATATTTCCGCGTATAGGACGACTTTTAACCCCCCACCTCCACCCTAATCACCCTTAAAAATTGGGGGTCTCTTATACTACAATTCTGAAAAAGAAAAAAGAGCCCTTATATTCTGAGTGATCTTTGTTGGTAGGCTAACCTTGACCTTGGTGCCATAACCAATAACGTACATGAAAAGATTGACATTATTAAATAAACCAATAATAAAAGTAATAAAACAAGTTCTACCTTATATATTACTGTCATAACTTCATAATAAATTGTCCATTCCATATGGAACTCATCTTCTATCCATGTAAGCTCAGGTAAGATAATGTAAATTCATAAAGTCTAGGTACCATAGAGAAAAGTTCATCACAGCAATTGCCATGAAACTATTTGTAGAAAAGGTACGGAAAAACTACGATACGTCGATAAGAACGAGATGCCAGGTCAGGACCAATAAAATTGCAGATTCATCTTTGAATTTTATCAAGAATCTCTAAATACATAGCAAAACCAGCAAACCTGTTGTGGCAGCCATATTCAAAGCATTGACAAATGTTCGACTTATAACTATGTAATATACATTCTGACGAAAAAAATTGTCTAACTCGATACAGTGAACCAATTTTCCTAGCAATTCATTCAATATAGTCTGTCCAATATAGTCAGCGTCAAAAAATTGCCCGTGAAAGCACAAAGAGTGACTCTCCTGGAGGTTAGCATCAGTCATGCTGATGGAAGGCGAAAATTGTTCTCTGAGACGATTAAAAGAGAACAGTTTCGTCTTGGAGTGGTTTAATTTAACAAGCCATTTCTTGCCCCAGTTAACAACAGATTGCAGGTCATGTTTTAGTTCAGCGGCCAATTTGAACTTATTGAACAGACTAGACTTGCTATTAAGACACGAGTATGCTAAACCCTGTCAAATGCCTTCGAGATATTGAAGGTGGCAGCCAGCTTATCAACCCCTATTGGTTATCTAAATATTTTGAACACAATTGCATATCTTTAAATACAGACAAAATGTATTGTTAGTCATTTTGCTAGAAAAATGTACTGCTGGTCATTTTTCTGTAAATAATTATTTTTGGTCATTTTACTATAAATAGATATTCAATGATTGTGTTCACAGCAACCTTTATCTTTTGCTTAATTTTTAGATGTTTGTAGGAAAAAACAGAATATATAATCGGTTTTGTTATATCGTTTATTTTAAATATCTAAGGATACAGTAACAACATTTCCAATAACATCATCTCTATATAACCAATAAGCAGTCGTCTTATACTATAGGTATAGGATAAATTCATGAGAATTTGCTAGATTTTTTACCTCGTCTTATTTAAATGTCGCCTATACGCGGAAATTATATTAACAAGCGTAATTAAAAAGGCGATCAAGAATTTTCGATACATGATTGACGAGGCAGATTTTTCCTTCATTTAGAGTTGCCATTTCTTTCTGCGGTAGACCAGTTTTGTTTCTCCATTATAGAACCCGGTCTGTCCAGCTATTTACCCATAGCTGGAAGGAGGAGGAGAGGATTCAAACTTTTTGAAACCGTTCAGAAGTTAATATAATGGATTCGAGTTATTCCTCGAAACTCTGCTCTCAGATTCCTCAATCCGCGCCTCTATTCATTACTCCAACGTGCCTTATTTTATTTTGTCTCCAATTTGTGATTTGCATATTGGTCTGTTAATTTTGCTAAAAACTATGGATTCAGTCTTCTTGCAATTGACGTTTAGTCCTTTCTTCACGCTTTCCTTCACAACCATCTGTAGTCGGTGTTCCTGTAGTTTGCTTTCTGGGTCTGCTATCAACATGATGCCACCTGCATATATAAGATTGTGGCCGCCAATAATGAATTCTGGTAGGACTTCTAATTCTCTCAGAATGGCCTCGCTGTATAGGTTGAAAAAAATCTGGTGAGAAGATGCGTCCTTTTCTTACAGCCCTTTTTATTTTTGTGTATTTACTGAAATCCTTTCCTATCTGTATACTGGCGGTTTTCTGCCAGTACAGGATTTGGATTATTCTAATAATTTGGACCATAGTTTGGACAAGACATGTTGTCACTTGATTTCTAGTGGCAACCACCAGATACATCTGAAGTGAAATTGCAAATGTGTAAAATAATAATAGTAATAATAATGCGAGTGAATATTTCTACTACTAATAATAACAGAAGAAAAAAATAATTGGGAGATTCGTTCCCATTTTCGCATCCTTTCTTCTCCCATCCACCACTCTGCCTCCGTTTCGCAGTTACCATGTCAGCCATTTGCCTCTTCCTGTGGCCCCTACTAGCTGGAACTGCTTTGAAGCTCTCCTGAAATATTAATTTCCTATGACTGATGAGTCCACCAGGTGTCGTTGCCTGCTCCAGGTGTGGTCCAAAAGGACCACCAAATTCTCAGTTGAGTTCGAGTACCGCGAGAGGGCGCTAAAATCTGTTATTCTTTCTCCCTCCCACTGCACCCTTGTTGTCTTGGACGCTCTAATATCAACAGATACGTCAAGCATGCGCAGGACTATAGGCAGTGAGTACGCATGCGCGAATGTGTACGTTGCAGTCGTATAGATAATGTAGTTATTTTGAGTATTTTAAACGAGTGTGCCGGGCGTAGAGTGAATATGGTGAAAATGCCTATCGATTCGACACTCATATCTTTGAAAGCTGGTTTTAGATTTTAAGAAAGGTTTCTATTATTGTATAATACTTTATTTTCTCTTTTCACTACTTTCATGGCCGTTCTGATACTTTATATCGTAAAGTTTTTAACCGTTCTATTCTTGTTTTTTTTTGTTTTGTTTTTTTTCTTAAATTAAACTGCGGGAGTTCGGAAGACTAGAATCGAATTGGCATTCCATATTTATCATCATGAACAATAATGTGAGAGTCAGAGTTCACGTGGTCCCACCGGTCGTCCAGTGGTCAGAAAATTCCGTTGAAAGATGAATTTGTATACCTTATTCAATTATTCCTTTCTCTCTCAAAAAAAAGAAAGAAAAACATTCCAAATAAAGCGAAAAGTAAAAAAAAAAAAAAAAAAAAAAAAAATTGAAATTATTTTAAATGTATTTGGACGGTCCTACCAATATGAACATGAGAAAAAGTATGGAGATGTACGAGTTTATTATAATGGTATGGATTAAATAATAAAATTATCCTCCATTTCTTTAAAAATGAAAATTGGTTTGAATAACGGATTTTTATATTCTCCATTTTACAAGACGCTTCGGCTTGACAGACGCACCCTAATATTGGAAAGAAATGGCTAAGAAAAAAAAGTAATACTCATACAACAACACATTCACCATGCGTCCTTCACATATTGGCGCCACGTATTCCTTACATTAATCAATCGTCCGATTTTGATTTTGACAATGACATACTAGTCAAGAGCAGAAAGGCTCCTTCTATGTAGCAAACAAGCATGTTTATACTTGTGGCTCGGCATCCAATGAAGGTTCATAGTCTTGCAACTAGATGTAACAGCTCTGACTTTATTTACATCACATAAAAGGAAAGTCAAATTAGATAGCTAACATTATAGTGTAATTATTTAAATACAAATCCACGTCCCCTATCAGTGAAGTAATTTAGGTGACCGTCCAAGCAAATTGAGCCTCGGCGTTGCTTTTACATTTACAAAAAAGACACACACGTATTTTTCAGGTTATTTTTATTGAAAAAAGTAAATCTTGCAAGCCAGAAAATTAATCGGTAATTCTGAATTTATAAAGAATGGATAAATACAATGGGTAACTACTGACTATCTTTCCCAATGTCATGACATTTGACTGATAATAAAGAAATGGAATCTGTGAAGAGCCATTTTCACCCATATTTTGAAGGAATAAGATATTTAAAATGTTTTATTGGGTCAAATAGCAGGGTAGATTTTACTAAAAGCCTTTGGGTTAAAATTAATTTTGAGAAAACAAAAACTCGTGAATTCAAAAACTGAAGCTATATTGAAATATTAATTTCCTATGACTGATGAGTCCACCAGGTGTCGTTGCCTGCTCCAGGTGTAGTCCAAAAGGACCACCAAATTCTCAAATTAAGATCGAGTTTCGCATATAAAAGGCGCTAAAATTTTTATTCTTTCAAAATCCAAAAGCACTTTTGTTGTCTTTAACGCTCACAAACAAAAATTACACAAAACATGCGCAGGACTAAGAGCAGTGAATTACGCATTTAAATGAATAGTCCTTTTTATCTCGCCTTCCTACACCACCTTTTGTGGGTAGTCAAGAAGCTACCTCCTTATCTTTCCCAATAATGAATATTATATATAGATAAACAAAGCAATTAATGCTAGAGGTATAGTTGCCTTATTTTGGTACTTGAAGGATATGGCTTTAAAAATGTAAAAGAAGTACTTAATGAATTAGAGATTATGATGGTGATACTGGTGGTGATGATGATGATGAAATTAAAAATATTAGTTTTTCGCAGGCGGATAGCAGAAGATTCCTTTCAAAAGCTAAGCAAAGTATTAAGAAACATAACATTTTCGTTAGAGAAAAAAAAGAAAAGGGTACGGAATTATGTAATATCAGTCTTCCGATATGGCAGCGAATGCTGGACAATCGCCTCACAGATGAAGAATATACTTGAAGCAACGGAAATGTGGTTCTACAGAAGGATGCTGAGAATATCATAAACCGAATATGTAAGCAACAGTAAAGTTTTAGAGAAAAAGGAAGCACTAATGGAACTTATAGTTAACATCAGGAAGACGCAGTTGAAATTTCTCGGACACATAATGAGGAAAGAGGGTTTGGAAAAAATTGATTCACAGGATATTATTGATGGCAAGAGGGACAAAATAAACGACAATTCATAAATTTGGGTAGTTTAATTGAGTAAATGGATGGCGAAACAGAAATAAGAAAAAGATAAAATTTTATTAAGAGCTACAAAAGGCAAAATGTTGTGGAATTTTCTGATCGCCTACATCCTGAAGGGAGATTCATTAGATAAGAAGAAGAAGAATTTTAGAAGAAGAAAAAGCATCGTAAAACAAGAAAATTATTTTTTTTTTTGCTAAATTTAATTTTTTTTTTACCATGTAGTATACGGCGTTCGTCCTGAATCCAAATTGATGAAATGATTGAAACGTTGTGAAGATGACATCTAAAAATTTTGATTCATAACAAGGCCGCAATAAATATTAAATTAAATTATATATGAAACTATCAGACTGTTAATTGTTTCCATAAAAATTAGATAGTAACATTGTCCAAAGAAATAACATACAAAATGGACATATATGACAGAAGAAATTAAATCAAAATAACAGAGTAATATATTATAAAGAGATGGACAGACATCAACTGTTTGAAGTTCATATTTAGAGATCAACACATTCACACACGCGCGCGCGCTATACATACATACAATTACACACACACACACACAATATTTTATATATATATAATTAATTATTTATTTAAAATATGAAATTTTGATATATAATTCAAAACAAGAGCTGAAAATTTCAATATAATTATTTTGAATTAAATTGAAATAAAGTACCAAGCTTCGCTTGAAGATGGAACAGAGCTTGGTACTTTAATTCAATTTAATTCAAATAATTATATTGAAGTTTTCGGCTCTTGTTTTGAAACGAGAACTCTTATGTAGCGATGGAATCATATTTTTAAATAAATAATTATATTTATGCTCTACTTTTGTATAAGCACTATTTTTTTTAAAAATAATAACAAAAATACTAAAGAACTTTGGATTATTTCCATAACCAGTTCTTTCCTATTTTCTATATATTTTACACACACACACACACACACACACACACACACACACACACACACACACACACATATATATATATATATATATATATATATATATATATAGATAATCTTCATTCAAACATGTTTCATTGAATAGTATAAACATTGTGTTTTATCTAGTTCTTATTATATAGGTTTCTTGATGTTAAAAAGTTTTAAATATCTCAATACATATGCACCGTAGGATTTTATCCTAATCATATACTTTTATTTTTATTTAGATCATTCCTCAAAATTAGTTACAAAGATAAACTTATTGTAGCTGAAATTCCTTTTTTTTTCTAAAAACATAAAAAAACGCTCTGTTGTAATTATTTTTTTTATCTATGGGGAAATTTGGACTACAAATGGAAAATGAAAAAACCTATATAATATATGTACCAACTCTGAGTAAAGGGTGTCACCAATTGAAATATCTATTTTAGTAGAATGAGTTCTGAATGAATGAGTCAGGACACCAATGAGAAAAGAGTTTAAATCTAGTCCACATTTACCTTTTGTACTACGTTTCCGTGAATATACTATTTAACCTTATATTTATTCCGTGTTATCTTTCTATGGTTCTACACCATAACAATTTTAAAATTTGAAATTTATTCGTTTTAGCTAGAGATTTTTTTTTTGGCAGAAGAAACGATCCAATATAAGGAAGCTGTCCAAGACATCACAGCAGCAGAAAAACAGAAAAACATAACTTTTGTTTTTTATAACCGAATAACAATAATTTATTATGGATTAAAACCTCAGTTAGTGGAAATTTTTCTTCAAATAAGGCATTTGAAAAGGCATTATGCAAAATATGCAAAAAAAATTTTTTTTTTTGAAAAGGCATTATGCAAAATTTTTTTGAAAAGGCATTATGCAAAATATGCAAAAAAAAATTTTTTTTTTTGAAAAGGCATTATGCAAAATTTTTTTGAAAAGGCATTATGCAAAATATGCAAAAAAATTTTTTTTTTTTTCAAGCATTAAAAAAATTTTTGAAAAGGCATTATTCAAAATATGCAAAAAAAAAACTTTTTTTGAAAAGGCATTGATCAAAAAATTTTTTGAAAAAAACATTATGACAAAATATAAAAAGATTTTTTTGTTTTTAATTATTTTTAATAGAGTAAATCGCAAAGAAATTTATTTTTAATAATGTAAATTGACATAAAAAATAAGAATTTCGATTTATTTTATTAAAAAAATAATTACGATTTAACGTTGTATTTCATTTTTGAGGTCCTTGAAAACGAATCATTTTTTTTACGGCAACATGTTCTAGAACACTCCCTATTTAACAAGCCCCCCAGAATGCCACCCCCAACACAAGCCTAAACCTTTTTCAGGGTCTAAATTTTGTAAATTAACGTAAAACTTTGTTATGCCAATCTTCAAATTTGGGATTTTCTTTTTGCTTTAAAAATCTATTTTCGAAATACTGTTTTTTTTTACCTTTGAATACAGATCAGTAGACCCAGTGTGTAATACGTATCCCAAAAATGAAAAAAAGAAAAGTCAAAATTAATTAAAAAAATAATGAAATAGACACAACAGAAAGCACTTGTCAGATCAATTTATTCTTTAAACATTGTTAGTCCACTGCACCAAAGATTCCCGTGTGGTCTCAAGAAATATAACGCTTACATTTAAAGGATTCGTTCTCCGGAGACTTCAATTTACCATCGCATTCACTATGACGTGCCAAAAGGCAAGTGTCAAGTGAACTACTTATATTTACATGTGTAGATTCCCACTTTGAACTGATCTTTTGTCAAATCTGCTCTCGTGGGGAGTTGTATAAATAACATACACTCATCTTTAACCAAGAAATGTAATTTTTGCCACATGGAAAAGCTTGAAATCAGCTACAATTTTTTTCATCGTTCTCTGCTGTGATGTAAAACTTTAGAAACATTTCTCAGTTGTAATGAAAAAAAATCTTTTGTTCCGTTTTTATTTATTTATTTTTTCTTCTTCTTCTTCTTCTTCTTCTTCTTCTTAATTTATTCTTTCTATCTAACCCTTTTTATTACTCTTTTTTTATTTATTTTTTACTTTTAATCTTCTTTTTCACTTCTCTTATTTTCTTCATTTGCATAACAGGTTTTTTTTCCCTTTCTTTGTTCATGCCTTTTACTTTTTATATCTTTCTTCCTTTCCGTCGCAGACTTTTTTCTTTTTGTTTTCTCGTTCTTCACTCTTTTCTATTATCAATTCTTTCATTTTTTTTCCTTTTTATTTTGTTTTTTTCTTTTTCTTTCGAAATTTCTAGATCTCTTTTTATTCTTTTTTTTCTCTTTCTTTCTTTCTTCCTTCAAAAGAAACTTTTCTTCTTTCATTTTCTTTCTTTCTTTTTACACCGGTTATATTGGTTTTTTTTTTCTTTTTTACTTTTTTTTCTTTTTATCCTTCTTTTTTTGTCATTATCTTGAATTTTTCTTTCTTTCTTTCTTTCTTTCACGATCTCGCGATATTTTCTTTTTTTTTTTGTTTCTTACATTTTATTTTCTTTGTTTATTAGTTTCTTTCGTTATTTTTCTTTTATTTTTCGTTATCTCTCTTTTTACATTATTTTTATTGCTTGTCACTTTTTCTTTTCTTCATCATAACTTTCTTTCTTTCTTTCTTTCTTTCTTTCTTTCTTTCTTTGTACCATCCTCTTTTCGGCCTTTTCTTTGTTTGTTTCTTTCTTATTTTTGTTTTCTTTCTTTCTTTCTTTCTACAATTCTCTTTCGGTTTTTTCTCTTTCTTTTCTTTCTTTCTTTCTTTCTTTCTTTCTTTTATTTTCATCTTTTGTTCCTTCCATCCTTCCTTCCTTCCTTCCTTTTATTTTCATTTTTTGTTCTTTTCTTTCTTTCTTTCTTTCTTTCTTTCTTTCTTTCTTTTATTTTAATCTTTTGTTCCTTCCTTCCTTCCTTTTATTTTCATTTTTTGTTCCTTCCTTCCTTCCTTCCTTTCTTTCTTTCTTTCTTTCTTTCTTTCTTTCTTTCTTTCTTTTGTTCCTTCCTTCCTTCCTTCCTTCCTTCCTTTCTTTCTTTTATTTTCATTTTTTGTTCCTTTCTTTCTTTCTTTCTTTTATTTTCATCTTTTGTTAAAAAACCTTCCTTCTTTCCTTCGTTCCTTCGTTCCTTTCTTTCTTTTATTTTCATTTTTTGTTTCTTCCTTCCTTTCTTTCTTTCTTTTTTTCTTTCTTTCTTTTCTTTCTTTCTTTCTTTCTTTCTTTCTTTCTTTCTTATATTGGATCCATCTGCGGTCCTCCAAGAGACAGTATTTAAATGACATTCAATACGCTCGCATCTGGAGATAGGCAAACCGTATCACCCGTCGCATGTAAGCAGGATTAACATCTGAAATTCACAAGAAAGGAAAATATGTTTCAAAAATATCCTTACTCATGCCCGGACTTTCCCTCTTTTTTTCACAGTTCATTATTTTTATTTATCCGCTTTTTTTGAAAACCCTGCAAAAAAGCTTTCCTTCAGTCATCCAGGCAGTTGACAAGCACGGATTCAGGTTTCAGAGGAATAATGTGTTAATGTGATATATTCGTATATTCGTAAGTGAGTGGGGATAATTTGGGTACAATAGCTGAACAGCAGTGAAATACAATTAAATATAGTCACATTTTTAATTGGTATTTTGTTAGAAACAAAGGAAAGTATACTGAACTGTTATGTAATACCAATCGTCATATATGCCAGTGAATTCTGGACAATCTCCTCAGAGATGGAAAGAACACTGGAGGCATTACATATGTGGTTATAACAGAAGAATATTGAAAATATCATGGGATTTTTCTGTCAGGAAACTTTCAGGACAAATTAACAAATGACTGAAATTATTTTAGAAATTTTTTCTTTTTTTTTTTTAAGGAAAACTTGATGAAAATATCATTTTTTTTTCACATCTGTTATTCCCTTATTTAATTTTAGGAAATTTGGAGAAATTACATATGGTTCTGCACATGTTTATTTAGATTTTCCAAGCCTAAAAGATGTGGCACAAACGCCGAAAGTTTTTTACCAGTGAGAATCGAACTCACTATAAATTAATTTTGTATAGGGATAACTTCAAATAATTCACATTCAATCTGAATTACCTCAAACCATTATTCTACGTGCCAAATTTCCACCGCTTAATGTTTATATTAGTTAAAACAAAAATCCGGGAAATTTAAATTATCAATTTATTTATGAAAACAGGGCTCCAGTTACCCAAAATCTGCTCTGAAAATGTCATTTATATTATATATATATATATATATATATATATATATATATATATATATATATATATAAAAAAAAGAAAAAAATATTCATCTAATTAGAAAAACTTTTAATTATTTCTATAAATAAAATTTTTTTTCTATGGATTTAAAAAATTTAGAATATGTTTTCAATTTTCAATTTTAATTAGAATAATTTACGAAATTTTAAATCCTTTAAATTTCTGTATTACTTTAGTTAGGTGATATTGTTATTAAGCAAAACTATATTTACTAACCATAAATCTAAAATCTTAATACAAAACATCACACAGCAATATTTTAAAAAGAATTTTGAATTTTTTTCTATATGTATAAAAGTGCCGATTTTTGTAAATATGGACATTATTAGAAATATATACATGAAATTATTAGAAAATAAGAGCGATAACTATAGTAAATCTAAAGCCAAAATATATAAAATTCAATAAAAAATTGGATTACGGAGAATATTTTACTAAATTCTTAAAGATTACTGGATAGTTAAACATTATATAAAGAGAGAGCTCAGGTTATATTCTGTAAGTAAATTTTACAGATATATCCATTACAGAAAAAAATTTGACAAATCTCTGTCTGTCACTCAAGCTGTTAAATTTAAATAAACAGCTACTGCCGTGATAAAAATGCATTTCTGCAATATTTTTAACTTGAAGTAAATAATATTTATTTTAAAGAAGATTGATTAAACTTTTAAATCAACTAATATTCCTCAAATAAAATTTCAGAAAAGTATATTTTATTTTGGAAAGATTTTTTTTTTTATTAAAGAGGATTACATTCTGATGAGGGTTGCTAAAAAGGGTGCTAAAATCAGTGATGTTTAGCAATTTCAAAACGAAAACTAATTCTAGTAAATTTAAATTAGTTTTGAAATAGAGCAAAGTATTTCACTTATTGGAAATATAAAATTTAATCGATTAGCTTGAAATTAAAACTAAAATAGAAGCTTCAAGAAAGATTTTACCTTTTAAAAAATTCATTTTAAAACTTATGTATATATATATATATATATATATATATATATCCCACAGAAAAACGAAACCTAAGTATATATATATATATATATATATATATATATATCTGTGTGTGTGTGGGTGTGTGAATATATTGATAGTTATTTCTCAACTGGCGCCGAGATCTTCTGCAGTGGATTTAAGGTCTTCATGAATATATCTGGGGATTATGTGGTAGAACATTAAAGCGGGTAGAATGGAGATCAACGTGTTTTAGTGAACTCAGCAATTTTCAATCTGCTTACCTGAATCATCTTCAAGATCTAAAAGGTCAGCCAATCTAACAGTGATCTCATCTCACAATCCTCACACTTGCTCCATATGTGGCCTCCTTTGTAAATCACTAGCGGGTCTTAAATGCCACTTAAGATTATCGCACAAAATTTCATAACTGAATCAATAAATTGTCAGATTCTCATACGTCGAAACCGACAGGAGAGTCCATTATATATATATATATATATATATATATATATATATATACCATTGATGACCTAAATGATCAGTATATATATATATATATATATATATATATATATATATATATATATATATATATATATATATATATATAAAGTATTTGCACTGATATATATATATATATATATATATATATATATATATATATATACGTTTTATCATGACTAGTGCCATCACCTATATATATATATATATATATAACACACCACTGATATATATATATATATATATATATATATATATATATATATATACTTGGTATAGACTATCAATGTTTGTCAGGCTCATTACGATCTTTAACAAAATTTACTATTAGTATAACTTAGATGCTAAAAGGTTTTTTTTTTTACTCCAACTAAAGTATAACATTTTTAAAAATATCTCTGCATGAAATTAAAGAAAAAACATTTTGGTATTTTAATATTAACTGTAATAATAAGTAATAACTCTATAAGAATAAATATTATCTTAAAATATCCTTCCAGATATGTAAGAAAAAAGAGTCAAGAGAGCTAGATATGTCTTTTTTAAATAACGTGTATTTATCTCGAGTGTGTATTTGTATATATGTCTATGCGTTAGTGTGTTTATGTATCTCTCAGTCAGTGTGCTGAAAATATATTCTTCAACACTTACTCCACAATCCTCTGTAAAACCCTTCAGTCGACGACTGAAAGGCCAACTGGTCAATTAAAAATTTAATTTGCCCTTTCTCAAAAAATAGATTGTGCTAAAAACCTTATACTGTACGGAATAAATTATTTAAAATTGACATTTGATGACAAAAAGTTAAAATGAAAATATGTTCTTTGAAAATCAGGGCATACAAGTCATTAGAAATTCTTAAAAGATTATTTATGAAATTAAAGTAAGAAATGCCTTGCCTATTAAATATGTCTTCAGCCTAGATCAGGCACAGACCTACTCAGCCTGACTAGCCACTTTAATTTTATTTAATTCTTTTTTAATTACTTTCTTTCCTTTCTTTTTTACTTTCTTTCTTTTTTCTTTCTTTCTTCTTTATTATGAACAATATGAAAGAAATGTATTTCGGTCAATATTTTGAGGCACGGAGTTAAAACAATTAATTTTGACTCCAGCTGAAATCAAGAATGAACACGACGTACTACGAAAGTTTTTCTTTTTCCTGGTTTGAAATAGATATATTGAATATTGACTCACACGGGCTTTACAGGCCCAACTGTCAGGTGCTACAGATTATATATATATATATATATATATATATATATATATATATATATATATATATATATTTATTTGTATGTGTTTATTTGTGTGTGTTTGTAGAGAAAGTTAATAGTAGAGAAGAGAAAGAGAGAAAGATAAAATAAGATAAAAATATTCGAACAAAGTAAAAAAACAATTGGGTGTTTAAAATTTTATTCTCTTATCAACGTTTCGTTCAGTAAGGACATCATCAGGGAAATATTTTCGAACTTGCTTATTCTTATCGAACCTGAGCCACTATATTCAACTGACCTGACACCAATAAATTATCACCATTTTCGATCACTGGAAAATGCTTTTCATGGAAAAACTTTCTCAAATGAAAACCAGATTCAAGAAGAGTTTGTCGAAAACTTTTTCAAAATTTTCGGAATTTTACTCAAAAAGGTACCGAAAAGCTGCCTGATGTCGCTAATATTGCAAAAAGATATTGGAAATATTAATGGATATAGAATAGAATAAAATTTAATTGTTCTATATTTTTTAAAGAACAAACTTGAGAGGCAAAACGGAAATTATTTATGACTGAGCCTAATATCTATTCATCTATCTTATTCTGTTTATATCTATCTATCTATCTATCTATCTATCTATCTATCTATCTATCTTATTCTGTTTATATCTATCTCACTTTGTTCAGATCTATCTATCTATCTATCTATCTATCTATCTATCTATCATCTATCTATCTTATTCTGTTTATATCTATCTCAAGCTTTGTTTCAAATCTATCTATCTATCTATCTTTATCTATCTATCTATCTATCTCGGATCCTTGTTCAAATCTATCTATCTATCTATCTATCTAAAGATCTATCTATCTATCTATCTTATTCTGTTTATATCTATCTAATTTGTTCAAATCTATCTATCTATCTATCTATCTATCTATCTATCTATCTAATCTATCTATCTATCTATCTTAAAAGTGTTCAAATCTATCTATCTATCTATCTATCTATCTATCTTATTCTGTTTATATCTATCTCACTTTGTTCAGATCTATCTATCTATCTATCTATCTATCTATCTATCTATCTATCTATCTTATTCTGTTTATATCTATCTCATTTTGTTCAGATCTATCTATCTATCTATCTATCTATCTATCTATCTATCTGTCTATCTATCTATCTATCTATCTATCTATCTATCTCGCCTTGTTCAGATCTATCTATCTATCTATCTATCTATCTATCTATCTATCTATCTCGCCTTGTTCAGATCTATCTATCTATCTATCTATCTATCTATCTATCTATCTATCTATCTATCTATCTAAACCTGTTGATTAGCTATCTATATCCTTCTAATCGTATCTCGCCTGTGTCAACCTGCAGCAGTGGTCCCCTCGAAGTCTTTAATCAGATGATGACCCACGCTTCATTCCTTCTTATCTTCAAAACATCACACATATTTCTTGGCCATAGAGAATCCTGCTCCGCAGAAAGACACACAAAGCTCCCTTCAGTCGCAAACTGTCTTTTAAGTGAAACCTTTAAAAAGCGGATGTCCTGTTTAAACTGAATTGCAATTCCTGCTATTGAACAAAATATTGAACTGAAGCAAACTTCCAAAAAAAAAAAAAAGTAACGCAATTGTTAAAAAAAACAACAACAAAAAACAGCAACAAAAATCCCCCCAAAACAAAACAAAAACAAAAAGGAATATGGCGAACCTCCTGGAAGCAATAGATTTTTTTTTCTGCTTTAATGTTGCCGTTTAGTGCCGAACAGAAGGTAAAAGTTACCGCTCTAGACATACGATACGAGAGCTGTAAGTTATTGCCTTCTATATTATGATCTTGACTTGCAAGTAGACACATGTTTATGAGAAGGGATCATCTCGTTTCAGATCTCGGCCGAATGAGACGGCAGCCATGAATGCCAAGTGGAGCGGAAATGTCATTTCCTAAATATACATTTTCATATCTATCTATCTATCTATCTATCTATCTATCTATCTATCTATCTATCTATCTATCTATCTATCTATTTCTGACCACTATCTATCTATCTATCTATCTATCTATCTATCTATCTATCTATCTATCTATCTATCTATTGAGAGAGAGAGAGAAATAGAGAGAGATAACACTTTTTCAAATCTATCTGTCTATTTATGTATCTAAGTCTGTTCATATCTATCTGTCTCATTCTGTTCATATCTATCTTATTCAGCTCATATCTATCTATCTATCTATCTATCTATCTATCTATCTATCTATCTATCTATCTATCTATCTATGTATGTATGTATATATATATATATATATATATATATATATATATATATATTATATATAAATAATTGTCATATCTATCTGTCCCTAGAGAGAAAATAGAGATAGAACCACAACTTTTCATATCTATCTATGTATCTCAGTTTGTTCATATCTATCTATCTATCTATCTATCTATCTATCTATCTATCTATCTATCTATCTATCTATATATAACACTGTCATATCTATCTATCTATCTATAGAGAGAGAGAGAAATATAGAGAGATAACACTTTTTCATATCTATCTTTTTATGTATCTCAGTCTGTTCATATCTATCGATCTGTCTCATTCTGTTCATATCTATCTTATTCAGCTCATATCTATCTATCTATCTATCTATCTATCTATCTATCTATCTATCTATCTATCTATCTCATTCTGTACATATCTATCTATCTATCTATCTATCTCAGCCTGTTTAATATCCATCTAGACAAAGAAATTGAAGTATTGCTGCTATATCTGGGCTGGTTGTGCCTAATCCTTACTGTCCAGCCTTTACAAATGATCATGCGACATTCATAGTACGGAGATACGGAGTAGAGAAAAGCAGTCATAGAGGGAAAGAGCGATTGAGGTTAGTGACAGGCCCTCCAGTGGCAGGTCAGCTACTGCTGTAAATGACGATATGGCTACAGCATCTATAGCTGCGCAACAGCGACAGCACTGAGAAGAGCGTGGTTCTTCAATGCAGGTAACATGAGAGCGTTAACTCGTACAACACCAAGAAGGCAGTCAAAATTTTGCTTCTTCTAAGTACAGTGTCCTTTTCGGACCGAGCTTGTCATGGCTCACCACAAATCTCTACCCCTTGTTTCTTCTAAGTAACGTTTATCTTTTTGCCATCTCTTTCACCACCGTTCTGTCATCCATTCACGCAAGCTGGTCAGGTACGTAGTCGCTGTCCATTTTGCCTTTTTTGTCCTGTAAGTGTCAAATTCTCCAAGCCCTCCTGTCTCAGAATGTGTCCAAGAAACTTCAGCCGTTTCTTTCCGATTATAAATCTCCTTTTTGATTCCGTATTCCTTCAGAATCAGAGCTGCAAAATATAATTCAGAAGGAGATGGAATAATGAAAATACTTCCATCGGGACGTGAGAAAACATGGGGAAGGGGATTTTAAAAATCTTTACGAAGACCCATGACAGAATCTGCAAGAAAGTTTATGTCAAAAAAAAAAAAAAAAAAAAAGCGTAGATGAAAATGATTCAATAAATAAGTTGATTAATGAAAATAATTAAACGCATACCTTTAGAAAATCCAAGGAAAACTGATGATTGTGTCTGCCGTAACGTTCTTTAAAAAAAAAAAAAAAGAAATGAAAAAAATAATCCAAATGTAGATGGAATAATTAAAATACTCCTAAGAAGGCCAAAGAATGTATCAGTCTAATGGTTGTAATAATAATTTAAAAATAAATAGAGAAATGGATCGGAAAATAGGTAGAAAAATAAAAATAGTCCATTTTAGACTTGTAGAAAAGGAAGACTTGTGATCATATTTGCCGAAATTTTGTATTAAAAAGATTAGTAACTTTAGGGATGCCGAAGAATTTATCTACTAAAAGGCTATGATAAAAACAGAAAACATAAGAAATACTTTTAAAAATAGTTCGAATAGATAGAAAACAGGAGAAAGTCTGAGGAAAACTGAGGATTTTAATGGTCGAAACGTTGTATTAAAAAGAAAATTAAAAGGTACGAGGAAAGCCAAAGAACGTGTCAGCCGAATAGTTGTGTTATAAAGATTAAAAAAGCACTAGAGATTTCAAAGAATATATCCACTGAAAGACTGTTCTAAAAAAATAAAAAAAAATAATAAAAAATAAGAAATACGTTAAAAAAATTGGTAGAAAGTGTTGAAACAGTAGAAATTCTGACGATGACTGATGATTTTATTGACCGAAACGTATTAAAAAGCAGAACAAAAATCCAAAGCACCTATCAGTTGAAAGGCTGTGTTAAAAAGATTAAAAAAAAACAACATTAGGAAGACCGAAGAACGTATCAGTCGAAACGTTGTTTCAAAACAATAATAATAATAAAAAATACGATGCACGTAGCAACCTAAAAAAAAAAAAAGAATGACGAAAATACTTCTATATAAAAACATCAGAAAAAAATGCTCTTTGATTATTTTATTTCTTATTTTTTTAATTTTTTATTCGTGTCCAGGTTTTTCCTATTCTGGGAGCAGGTAGCACATTATCATTTCTGGTAATTCATTCCAGCCTTGCGTGTGAACCATTTTTTTTATGACATAATGTCGGGTTACTGCGTGGGTTGACTTTAGTTCGCTTCAATATTCTTTTACGTTTAATGCCTGTCTTCGTCGCATTCAAAGGGAAAAAACCTTTATTTTTACCACCCCGCTTGCACCCTGTGTAACATAATTAATCTTCCTTCTTTTTTTTAAAAAAAATATATCCCAAGCGTTTCTGCTCTCACAGACTTAAATACGGCTGGTAATTTTTTTTCCTGGTGCTAATTTTAAAGTGCCTGTAACTATATACAGAGTCTATAAAAAATTGAATAGATACTATAGGAAAGGGAAACTTGTGTTTCGTTGTTTTTAGACCTTTACCTATGGGGGATCCTAAAGGATGTTTCGTATCGTAGGAAACTGATTACATTGGCGATCCTTAGACAAGAAATTGAAAATGCATGTGCAGAAATTCCACCTGACTCTTTGGCCCATATTGCCCAAGTAGTAGTTCACCGTGCTAATAAATGTCTGGAAGCTAAAGGCCACCTCTTTGAGCATCTCTTGTGATTGTAGCGCCCAAAGTTAACTTGCATTAGTCTCATTATGTCTGAATTGATTTAGTATTATATCTCTACTTTTCCTTTCCTGAAATGTGTATACATTTTGGGGCAAACTCTCTCTCTCTCTCCCTCTCCTAGTCCGATGAACTCCTAAGGGACGAAACGCGACACACGAAAATGTTTCACGAATATATACAAGTTCATATATATTCATCAGACAATGTTATTTTATTTAAGGTGACTACCTGCCAATCGTAAGGCTGTGAAACTCAGGGTCACAATCTCACATCAATACAACTAAGTATTTTGGCTCTATCACTGATATTGAGCGCAATCCAATAAGTATCACGCATATATAATATATAAATATTATATATAAAAATTACAAACACACACACACACACACACACACACACACACACACACACACATATATATATATATATATATATGAGAATTGTGATGTTGAAACTATGCATGGGAAGGTGATAATCCCATAGCCTACAAAGGCTATAAATTTGCACTCTCTTTATCAGTGTGTTACTGTGTCACTTTTTTTCAATTTTACTCCTAGAGTTTTTTTAAATAAATTTTTTGTGTCATGAGACAATAATTGCAAGTAAAATGATGCACTAAAATAAGTAACCAAGTAATCATTTTAAGTTCTTTCAATATCGGTCCCCTCAGATTGTTCTAGTGTTGATGAATAGGAAACATGCATTGACTCACCTACAGAAAAAGTATGTTGAAAGTTAAAATATATATATATTTTTAGAGTGAATTATTTAATGCATAAATATATTTCCATCCTAATATAGATTAAGAAAACCAGCTCATGAATATAAAATAAATTGTTTTCATTAAATTTTATACAAGTTAATAAGGGTGGGAGGTCCAGTTTGCTGTGTAAATTCATTGTAAATTGATCTCCCTATAGGAGTCAAAAGAAATATGCTCCTATATTGTTTAGATTGTGTCTTCCATTAATAAATCCTGGTAGGACTTCTAGTTCTCTTCTAGGTGGAGGGAGCAATTTGCTGTGTAAATTAATTGTAAATTGATCTCCCAAAAGGAGTCAAAACAAATAGGCTCCTATATTGTTTAGATTGCGTCTTCCATTAATAAATCCTGGTAGGACTTCTAGTTCTCTTCTAGGTGTGGGGGGGCAATTTGCTGTGTAAATTCATTGTAAATTGATCTCCCTATAGGAGTCAAGACAAATATGCTCCTATGTTGTTTAGATTGTGTCTTCCATTAATAATAATATTTGCCCAATACAAGACTCAAGGGCCACTCGAGGTAGAGGGTGACTGTGTGAATATATATATATATATATATATATATATATATATATATATATATATATATATTCTTAGGCATGTACATATATTAGAGACTATTTTTTAATTTAAAATCTTGCTACAACAAACGCCCCTGATAAAACAAACAAAAAGGCAGACATTCTTTTGTGTCTGGACATTAGAGTTGATAAGATATCTAATTTAATTTGATTTATGATTACTATTTAGAACCCAGTCATGGCTTTCAGACAATTTCTGCAACCATATCACCCCTTACATCTGGTCAACTAACTCTCCAGACTGCAACCCCTTTGATTGTTATTTGTAGGGCGCTGTTGAGCGAGAGACCATCAAAACTCCTTGTAACTTCAGAGAGGAACTGAAATCAAGGATTGTGGCAGAATTCACCAACTTAAAAAAGGAGACCGTCCAGGAGAGATGCAGGAGATTCTGAAGTCGTCTGGAGGCCATGATTGAAGCTAATGGCGATTTTATTGAATACATTTTGTCTTTAGTATTTCATGATATTTTTGTATAATTTTGATAAATATATCTGATAAAATGAGATGCCAGTGTTATTTTCATTTTTTTTTAGGCATTTACACGACAATTTATCCATCGCACCCTGTATATCTGTTAAAATGAAATGTCATTGCTACTTTCAGTTTTTGCATCATTTAGACGACAATTTATCCATCGCACCCTGTATATGTGTACTAACTTGTAATGAAGTTGGAAGAGGCTACAAGTTGAAATGAATCCTATTAACATTATTAAGTCATCTGATGAGGCTAATTTAGAAAATAATTTGTAAATGTTCATTTGTTGTAATGCCTAACTTCTACTGACGCCACGGCATAATGCAAGACGCGTTTTAACCCCTAAGCCAATATAACTGAATTATTCCTGGCACTAAATAAAAATGCAATTACTTTTGACGTTACAATCACATCCATTCCAATTTACAAAATGGCTGATTAGCAATGTCCTAAAACCTAGTAATTGTTTATTAATTGCAGTTCTTTTTCTGGTAATTAATGCCAAATTCTTACGTCTTAATTATGATCGTTTTTTATTTCTTTCATTTTGAGAAAAGCTTTTATTTTTAATTTGCCAAATAAAGATTTCAATTTCCCCAGCTGGAGGCAAAATGTCAAGCTTTACCGTCTAACGAAATCGGAAAAACACAATCGAAATATCTTACACATTGTTATTTAGTAAGCGTACTTTAGTCTGGCCCAAGACTACTACACAGATGAGCTCTTGAGTATCAAACTCATTACACTAGTAGAACTTTTGTGAGGGAGAAGCATTTTAATGCTACTTCCACAGAGTCGAATCACCCACACTTCCTCCATATACCATATGTAAAGAGGAAGTTCCACTTCAGATTTTAAGGTTTCCGGTTTCTTATAAAATCTGCTTCAGCCCTGTACTCCTAACGTCTGCGCCTGATCTCTGAAATTTTATTCTCTATTTTTCTCTCCTTCCCCAATAGAAGTAGATAGGTTAGCCTAACGTCCGGTTCATACTCCTCCCGGTATTTTGAACAGGATTAGATGTTTATCTCTTGTTTCCTGTTTAGGATTGGGTTTCCGATTGCTTCTAAAGTCTGCTTCAGCTCTAACGCTTGTTCTTTCCTACGCTAATATATGTCCACACCGTAATCCTCTACCTTGAGTTGCTCTTGGGCCTTATATTGGGTGAACATTAGTAAAAAAACTTATGATAGTCTTTTTTTTCATACTAATATATACTAATATGAGTATATTCTAATATATGTTCGTATCTTAGTGGGTGTGTATGTAACCCCATATATATATATATATATATATATATATATATATATATATATATATATATATATGCATGTATGTAACCCCATATATATATATATATATATATATGTATGTGTGTATGTATGTATGTATGTATGTAACGTGTATATATATATATATATATATATATATATATATATATT
>CAHIKZ030002469.1:180000-210000 GCA_903632075.3 Acanthosepion pharaonis | reverse complement strand
GTCATACGTTATACAATTAAATAAACTATACGTTATACAATTAAATAAACTATGTATAAGGTGATATAAACTATCTTTATCCCCCCCACCTCTTTTCTTTTCTTTTCTCTTTTTTAATATATAGGATCTATCCAGAAATTATTTTGTCATTTGCACATCTGGAGAATTAATTGTGTCGCCCCGGGGCAGACTGAGGGAAACTTACCGCACATGCGTGAACAGACACTCTCCCATGGTGTTACTCAGTTGGCAATAAGCCGCAACTGAACGCGTGAGTAGATCAGTGAGGATTAATCAAACTCAAGAGGAGGAGGCTATTCCCAATGTGCAATTCAAAATGTAATGACACTTTCAAAAAAATGCATTGCTTAAAACAGTGGTTCTCAAATAAGCTTTTTTTCATGAAATGGTTATAGGGATCCACCAATAAAATTAATTCACATCTCACTCAAGAGGAGGAGGGTGCTTTGCTACAATGTGCAATTCAAAATGTAATGACACTTTCAAAAATGTTGCAAAACAGTGGTTCTCAAATGTAAAAACACCACAAAAAATGCATTGCTTAAAAACAGTGGTTCTTCAAATAAATGACACTTTTTTTGCATGAAATGGTTCTCAAATAAGGGATCCACCAATAAAATTAATTCATATCTCACTCAAGAGGAGGAGGGTGCTTTTTTTACAATGTGCAATTCAAAATGTAATGACACTTTCAAAAAATGCATTGCTTAAAACAGTGGTTCTCAAATAAGCTTTTTTTCATGAAATGGTTATAGGGATCCACCAATAAAATTAATTCACATCTCACTCAAGAGGAGGAGGGTGCTTTGCTACAATGTGCAATTCAAAATGTAATGACACTTTCAAAAAAAATGCATTGCTTAAAACAGTGGTTCTCAAATAAGCTTTTTTCATGAAATGGTTATAGGGATCCACCAATAAAATTAATTCACATCTCACTCAAGAGGAGGAGGGTGCTTTTGCTACAATGTGCAATTCAAAATGTAATGACACTTTCAAAAAATGCATTGCTTAAAACAGTGGTTCTCAAATAAGTTTTTTTCATGAAATGGTTATAGGGATCCACCAATAAAATTAATTCATCTCTCACTCAAGAGGAGGAGGTGCTTTGCTACAATGTGCAATTCAAAATGTAATGACACTTTCAAAAAATGCATTGCTTAAAACAGTGGTTCTCAAATAAGCTTTTTTCATGAAAATGGTTATAGGGATCACCAATAAAATTAATTCACATCTCACTCAAGAGGAGGAGGGTATTACTTTGCTACAATGTGCAATTCAAAATGTAATGACACTTTCAAAAAATGCATTGCTTAAAACAGTGGTTCTCAAATAAGCTTTTTTTCATGAAATGGTTATAGGGATCCACCAATAAAATTAATTCATATCTCACTCAAAAAGGAGGGTGCATTTGCTACAATGTGCAATTCAAAATGTAATGACACTTTCAAAAAATGACATTGCTTAAAAACAGTGGTTCTCAAATAAGCTTTTTTTCATGAAATGGTTATAGGGATCCACCAATAAAATTAATTCATATCTCACTCAAGAAGAGGAGTTTTTTGCTACAATGTGCAATTCAAAATGTAATGACACTTTCAAAAAATGCATTGCTTAAAACAGTGGTTCTCAAATAAGCTTTTTTCATGAAATGGTTATAGGGATCCACCAATAAAATTAATTCACATCTCACTCAAGGAGGTGGACAATGTGCAATTCAAAATGTAATGACACTTTCAAAAAATGCATTGCTTAAAACAGTGGTTCAATTCAAAATGTAATGATCCACCAATAAAATTAATTCACATCTCACTCTTTGCTAAAAAATTCAAAAATGCATTTGCTTAAAACAGTGGTTCTCAAATAAGTTTTTTTCATGAAATGGTTATAGGGATCCACCAATAAAATTAATTCACATCTCACTCAAGAGGAGGAGGGTTTTGCTACAATGTGCAATTCAAAATGTAATGACACTTTCAAAAAATGCATTGCTTAAAACAGTGGTTCTCAAATAAGCTTTTTTTTCATGAAATGGTTATAGGGATCCACCAATAAAATTAATTCACATCTCACTCAAGAGGAGGAGGGTGCTTTGCTACAATGTGCAATTCAAAATGTAATGACACTTTCAAAAAATGCATTGCTTAAAACAGTGGTTCTCAAATAAGCTTTTTTTCATGAAATGGTTATAGGGATCCACCAATAAAATTAATTCACATCTCACTCAAGAGGAGGAGGGTGCTTTGCTACAATGTGCAATTCAAAATGTAATGACACTTTCAAAAAATGCATTGCTTAAAACAGTGGTTCTCAAATAAGCTTTTTTTTTCATGAAATGGTTATAGGGATCCACCAATAAAATTAATTCACATCTCACTCAAGAGGAGGAGTGTGCTTTGCTACAATGTGCAATTCAAAATGTAATGACACTTTCAAAAAATGCATTGCTTAAAACAGTGGTTCTCAAATAAGCTTTTTTTCATGAAATGGTTATAGGGATCCACCAATAAAATTAATTCATATCTCACTCAAGAAGAGGAGTGTGCTTTGCTACAATGTGCAATTCAAAATGTAATGACACTTTCAAAAAATGCATTGCTTAAAACAGTGGTTCTCAAATAAGCTTTTTTTCATGAAATGGTTATAGGGATCCACCAATAAAATTAATTCACATCTCACTCACTCAAGAGGAGGAGGGTGCTTTGCTACAATGTGCAATTCAAAATGTAATGACACTTTCAAAAATGCATTGCTTAAAACAGTGGTTCTCAAATAAGCTTTTTTTTCATGAAATGGTTATAGGGATCCACCAATAAAATTAATTCACATCTCAAAAAGAAGAGGAGGGTGCTTTGCTACAATGTGCAATTCAAAATGTAATGACACTTTCAAAAATGTTTTTTTCAAAAAATGCATTGCTTAAAACAGTGGTTCTCAAATAAGCTTTTTTCATGAAATGGTTATAGGGATCCACCAATAAAATTAATTCATATCTCACTCAAGAGGAGGAGGGTGCTTTGCTACAATGTTTAATTCAAAATGTAATGACACTTTCAAAAAATGCATTGCTTAAAACAGTGGTTCTCAAATAATAATTTTTTTTCATGAAATGGTTATAGGGATCCACCAATAAAATTAATTCACATCTCACTCAAGAAGAGGAGGGTGCTTTGCTACAATGTGCAATTCAAAATGTAATGACACTTTTCAAAAAATGCATTGCTTAAAACAGTGGTTCTCAAATAAGCTTTTTTTTCATGAAATGGTTATAGGGATCCACCAATAAAATTAATTCACATCTCACTCAAGAGGAGGAGGGTATTTTGCTACAATGTGCAATTCAAAATGTAATGACACTTTCAAAAAATGCATTGCTTAAAACAGTGGTTCTCAAATAAGCTTTTTTTCATGAAATGGTTATAGGATCCACCAATAAAATTAATTCACATCTCACTCAAGAGGAGGAGGGTGCTTTGCTACAATGTGCAATTCAAATGTAATGACACTTTCAAAAAATGCATTGCTTAAAACAGTGCATTGCTTAAAACAGGTTCTCAAATAAGCTTTTTTTTCATGAAATGGTTATAGGGATCCACCAATAAAATTAATTCACATCTCACTCAAGAGGAGGAGGGTGCTTTGCTACAATGTGCAATTCAAAATGTAATGACACTTTCAAAAAATGCATTGCTTAAAACAGTGGTTCTCAAATAAGCTTTTTTTTCATGAAATGGTTATAGGGATCCACCAATAAAATTAATTCACATCTCACTCAAGAGGAGGAGGGGTTTTGCTACAATGTGCAATTCAAAATGTAATGACACTTTCAAAAAATGCATTGCTTAAAACAGTGGTTCTCAAATAAGCTTTTTTTCATGAAATGGTTATAGGGATCCACCAATAAAATTAATTTTATCTCACTCAAGAAGAGGAGGGTGCTTTGCTACAATGTGCAATTCAAAATGTAATGACACTTTCAAAAAATGCATTGCTTAAAACAGTGGTTCTCAAATAAGCTTTTTTCATGAAATGGTTATAGGGATCCACCAATAAAATTAATTCACATCTCACTCAAAAGGAGGAGGGTGCTTTGCTACAATGT
Source organism: Acanthosepion pharaonis (assembly GCA_903632075.3). Classification (NCBI taxonomy): domain Eukaryota; kingdom Metazoa; phylum Mollusca; class Cephalopoda; order Sepiida; family Sepiidae; genus Acanthosepion; species Acanthosepion pharaonis. Next base: position 205,877 of record CAHIKZ030002469.1, on the reverse strand, counting down.
GCAATTCAAAATGTAATGACACTTTCAAAAATGCATTGCTTAAAACAGTGGTTCTCAAATAAGCTTTTTTTCATGAAATGGTTATAGGGATCCACCAATAAAATTAATTCACATCTCACTCAAGAGGAGGAGGGTGCTTTGCTACAATGTGCAATTCAAAATGTAATGACACTTTCAAAAAAATGCATTGCTTAAAACAGTGGTTCTCAAATAAGCTTTTTTTATAGGGATCATGAAATGGTTATAGGGATCCACAATAAAATTAATTCACATCTCACTCAAGAGGAGGAGGGTGCTTTGCAAATGTGCAAAAAATGTAATGACACTTTCAAAAAAATGCATTGCTTAAAACAGTGGTTCTCAAATAAATGAAATTTATTAAAATTAAAATCTCACTCAAGAAGAGGAGGGTGCTTTGCTACAATGTGCAATTCAAAATGTAATGACACTTTTTTGCTTAAAACAGTGGTTCTCAAATAAGCTTTTTTTCATGAAATGGTTATAGGGATCCACCAATAAAATTAATTCATATCTCACTCAAGAAGAGGAGGGTGCTTTGCTACAATGTGCAATTCAAAATGTAATGACACTTTCAAAAAATGCATTGCTTAAAACAGTGGTTCTCAAATAAGCTTTTTTTCATGAAATGGTTATTGGATCCACCAATAAAATTAATTCACATCTCACTCAGAGAGGAGGAGGTGCTTTGCTACAATGTGCAATTCAAAATGTAATGACACTTTCAAAAAATGCATTGCTTAAAACAGGTGGTTCTCTAATTTTTTCATGAAATGCCAAAAAATAATTCAAAAGGAGGAGGGTGCTTTTACAATGTGCAATTAAAATGTAATGACACTTTCAAAAAATGCATTGCTTAAAACAGTGGTTCTCAAAATGAAATGGTTATAGGGAAAATAAAATTAATTCACATCTCTCAAGAGGAGGAGGGTGCTTTGCTACAATTTTCAAAATGTAATTCAAAAAATGCATTGCTGATAATAAGCCTTTACAAAAATAAGCTTTTACAAAAATGTATTGCTTGTAATACAACCTATTTTTACACGTTTTGACCCCATTTTGGGGATTCACTATTTACCGATAGCTGGGACCTTAACAAGTGCTACCACTTCGGTTCAGGGTGGGCCTGGGAATACCAGCAATTAAGAGGTGGCTCCTCAACCCCCCTGATCAGAACCCTTGCTGTTGGATGTAGTTTATCGTCTTACCCATGAGGCAGAAGTAGTTTATCGTCTTACCCCGGACGGGGAACTGATTTTAATGAAAGATGCATCATCCTAATGAAATATATTTAAAATATGATGAAAAATTGAACGAGAACAGTCTACCCCAGTGAGCGAAATAAAGGATTCAGTTCGACATTCCAACCACCTGAAGAAGTCCGGAGCGTACAACGGCCGAAACGTTGTAATAAATATGGCGACAAAAATGAGGACAATAGTCCGAATTATGTAAATAGTGTACATAATATCTCATCTCAGAAATATAGACAGATACAACGAATTTTTGTTCCGGTCAAATATTCACGTTAAATAAGTTATAGAATTTTATATATAGAATAGGTAGTCGATAAGTTGCCTGATAAGCGACAACAAGTCATTGAAAAGTATTTTGTTTTTTTTGAAGACAAAAATACTGTTTATGAACCAACAGAAAAAATCTTATGGTTACATGCAGGGCGTATTAGCTTCGACACCCCGGGAGCCTCTGATTTGGGCCCTGGGTAGTGCTTTGTGATCCTCGCTATCTTATCAACATTTTTTTTTTACCTACATTTATATTGGTTACAAATTACGAGGGTCGTTCAAACGTTCTTAGCCTCTCCCAGAAAGAAGAACCATAACTGAATATTTTTGTTGCGGCAACACACTACCATTTCTTTTAAAACTAGAAAAAACATTTGTCTTAATTTCGGTGCAGGTGAGACTCATACAAAGTGAGGGTTGTGCTCCAAATCTAAAAATAGACAAAACAGAGGCCCGAGCAGTCATAAAGCATCTGCAAACGAAAGGTAGGACACCCAAGGAAACCCGCATGCTACAGTCACTTACTGAAGGCTCACCTTCCTATGTAACTGTGAGGAATTCACAGCAGAGAAGATGACACTCGGTCAGGTTGTTCAAAAACCTTAACTACTTGATAAACTAGTTGATGACATTCACCGCATGATTTTGGATGATAGACGCCAGAAGGCATTAATCATGGTTCGATTCATATTGTTTTAACTGAGATCTTGGAGATGAATAAGTTATCTGCAAGATGGGTCCCAAGAATGCTGACACCAGAGGATAAGATGAAAAGGGCTGACATTTCTAGGATACTTCTGACTCGCTTTCCAGACTGACCCTGAGATTTTCCGGCGCAGATTAGTAACTCAAAATGAAACTTGGGTTCACAACTTCGAACCTGAATCAAAGATTCAAATCAAACAGTGAAAACCTTATGGTTCTCCACCCGCTAAGAAATCCAAGCAGATAGCGTCTGTTGGCAAGGTGCTGGCTTCTGTTTTTTTCGAATTATGAAGCGTAATCATGATAGCCTGCGTGGAAAAGGGATGAACTATAAATGGAGAGTACTAAGCATGAAAATTAAGACAATAGAAGGAAGCAATCAAGTCGAAACGCTGAGAGCAGGTGTGCTCTTGCTCCAGAATAAGGCGCCTATTTAGAGTAATCCGGTTATAGTAGCTGAATCAGCAAACTCTCTCATTGAATTCAAACTCTCTCATCCCCTTTACTCATCAGACTTAGCTTCATCTGATTTCTTCCCGTTTCCTATATATATATATATATATATATATATATATATAGGATAAAAAATAATTTTAAGGTGTGCTATATTTATGGGAAAAAGTGCTCAATATCAGAGATAGAGCGTATGTAAATATAAATATAAAAGTTAACATTGGAGTCAACACTCAGAGGCGACAGGCTGCTTCATGTTGGATGCAATTGTCAGGCCGCCTGACGATTGCATCCAGCATGAAACAACCTGTTGCCTCTGGCCTTAATTCAATATTCATTTACAATATATATATATATATATATATATATATATATATATATATATATATATATATATATATGTGTGTGTGTGTGTGTGTGTGTGTATTTAGTTGAATGAATATCAGTTTGTGTATATATATATATGTTTATATATATATATATATATATATATATATATATATATATATATATATATATATTACGATACTGATCATAACTTGTTTAACTAATGCCACCTAATTAAAAAAGAACATAATTCTTTAAGGAGAAAATACATTGAAAACGTAATAATGACATTACTACCAACTATAAACACACGCCTAAAACATTACATTGCATGGTCATCTTTCTTTGAATCCATTCTTAAAGAATTTAACTTATATCTAATACAAAGAATACATTCTTAAAGAGGTGAACCATAAATTAGAACCTCGTGACTCCCCGCTGCGCGGGCTGACCGCACAAAGGTGAAGATAAAACTCAAATTAGACGGACACCCGCGCACAATTACAAATACACATTACTATCCGTTGCCCACTTAGACATACAAGAATCTTTACAAACTTACACACTCATAGAATTATCTACAGTTTTAACACACGTGACACGTGTCTGACCAATGAGAACTGACCCAAACATAATTGAAAATATCAGTGTTTTCTGGCTTTTTATCTGTTTTGTCTCAATTTCTGACGAAGCTTTAATAAAAGTGAAACATGTTAGATTGAGATTCGTTTCCTATTTGTTCTTTTATTTTATCATCCTGTCGGATTCCGATCCTTATTTGATCTACATTTGATCTCTAAATCATATATATATATATATATATATATATATATGTGTGTGTGTGTGTGTGTGTGTGTGTGTGTGTGTTATAGCTACACGTGGTTGAATTGCTACCCCTGTTTTTATTTGTTTTTTTAAACAGAGAGTTTTATGACCACCGGCCTGGATAGTAGAACTTCTCGAGCTAGGCCGGTCACATGTTTACGGAGAAGAGAGTGCCAGATATCATTCAATACATTAAAAAAACTAAACTAGTAATATCTTTTCACCACCGAGCTGAATGTAAACCTGCTCCAATCCGGATGTGTGGTGAAAACCTCAAAGAGTCTCTTTGCTTCGAATGCCTACAATTGCTGTTGTTCCCAGGTTCACCCTGACCCGGTGTGGTAGCACTTATTAGGATCCCAGTTATGGGCAAATAGTGCCCTCCCAAAAAAACGAAACAAAAACAGAACATTGTGCAAATATAAAAATAATTTTTTATTTTTTTAAGAGTAAAACCAAACTACCCGTGACGCGTTTGGTCACTGACAGTTCAAGTTATAAAACACTGAAGTCGATTTCAACATTTCATTGAAATGAAATTTGATTTTATTAGGATTCAGTTAAATATTTCAATTCATTCGTGTCATCATTGGTATGATTTACAAGTTCATGTTAAATATGCCATGAAATATTTGCTAAATATTTAAAATATCGTTTGTTTAAAGAAAGCTGAAAAGTAAATAATTACTCTACAAACAACTGGACGAAACAGCAAATCAGGATCTCTTTGTGTCTGTCTTTAACTTAAAAATATTTTAATTAAAAAAGTTGTCTATAGCAAAATGACACGTAGTACATTTTATAAAAGAATTACCCACAATACGTTGTATAGCAAACGACCAACAATACACTTTATGTGTAGTTGAAGACATGAAAATTCGTTCAAAATATTTAGATTTCGGCATTAAAAAGCCCATAGCAGTTTATATGCCGCTAAACAACATCAACCAACCAATCACAGCTAGAACCTGCCACGTCGTGTTCACGGTGGCAAATTATCCCCGTTCCCTTCGTGTTCCTTAGATAAAAAGCAAGTTCTACTCAGACAAATCTTTTCCCAGAACTAACTCCCGAGAGAGTGCTTCCCTGACAACTACAAGTCCAGTTTCAACTGATATCTATCCTATTCATCTTCATAATATTTTACTTCCTTTTCCCTTACAATATCACTAAGTAACCCTCTACCTTGAATGACTCTTGGGCCTTGTAATGGGCGAAATAATACCGTCGCTAGTTGAGTGAACTTTAGCCTCCATGTTGGCCTCGCGTGTTTAATCTTGTGGCGGACTTAGCTAATATTAATTTTAGGTAAAAGGGACAATAAGTAAGCTAGTCTTGTAGACAAGTACGTTGGCATTGAACTCGAGCCTCACTGAGTACTTTGGGCAGATATCATAGACAAAAGGGTTAGAAAGCTAATCTCATAATCCAGTTAGCTAGAACAGTAAGCCATATTCTCTCCTGGTGCTTCAAACCTATGACCTTGAGCTGGACTATGAAACGTTGTTCAGATTATGACATATCGAATCGGGACCGATTAAGCTGATTGCATTTGATTCGGGGGTATAATCTTTTTAGTCGGTTGAAAGTGAACTTTGGTAGAAATAGTCGTGAAAACATGCCTAGATGCATGCTCAGTGGCCGGACTCTGTAACTTGCGCGATTCTTCCTCACTTGCTATCCCCCTCTGCCGAAAAAGTCGGTTCATCTTTCAGCAGAGTTGGGATGGGAGTCCATCGGGTGTAGACGACACTTGAAGACGTCAACACGTTCTCTTTAAAATAAGAGGAAGAATAAGTCTTTCTTCTTTTCTGATCCTTATATGAGCCTTATGCCCTTAGATTAAGGATTACGGGTCTCAAGGCTTTAGTTTAGGGGTGGAAGGGCACAATGTAACAGTTATTTTTGATTGCCAGTTGAAAAATTCATTCTAGGCTGATGAAAAGTCACGTTGGATAGTAAAGGGAAGTCTTTTGGGAATTTGAAGCACCAAAAGGAACTGGTTCAAATAAGGAAGGAAGGAAGGGTAGAGAAAAAAAAGAGAGACTAGAAACAGATAAAACGAGTGAGAAGGAAGGAAGGAAGAAGGAAAAAAAGGAAGGAAGGAAGTGTCGAACAAGAGAATTAGAAGACAAATAAGTGTGAAAGAACGAAGGAAATGTTGCAGAAAGAAAGAAATGTGTCAAAAAACATGAAGAGGGAAAAAAGGCAAAAGGATAAACGAGAGAGAGAGAGAAAAAAGGAGAGAGAGTGAAAAAAAAAGAAGGATCATATAAAGGTAAAAAAAGAGAAAAGGAGAAAAAAGGCAAAAGAAAAAAGAAGAGAAGAACGATAAAAAGCGAAGCAAGTTGATTTCTTACAGTTTCCTTATTAACTTCTTTTTCTTTCTTTTTCTTTTTCATTCCTTCTTTCTTTTTGTTTACTTCTTTTCTGCCATTTCCTTAACACACTTCTCCTTCTCATGCCACATCCTTCCTTCCTTTCTTCCTTCCCATTCTTTTTATGTGTTTCTAGTCTCTACTAGTTTTCTCTACCCCTTCTTTTTTCTTTCCTATTATTGTTTGTTTTTCTAAATTTCTTGCTTTTTTTTGTTTACTTATTCTCTTCCCGTTTCCTTTTTTTTTGAATTTTTTCTTTCTTTCATTCATGGTTACTTTTTCGTTCACCTTTTTTTTTTGTTTGCTTCTCTATTTTCTTTTTGATTTTTTTCTTTCCTTATTTCCTTCTCAGTTAAATACGGGCTAACGCTTTTTTGCACTCCAACATCGATTTTTTTTGTCTCCTCTTTACCTTCCTTCCTTCCTTCCTTCCTTCCTTCCTTCCTTCCTTCCTTCCTTCCTTCCTTCCTTCGTACATTCTTCTGCATTATTATCTCCTTCTCGTTCTACTTTCTTTCTTTCTTTCTTTCTTTCTTTCTTTCTTTCTTTCTTTCTTTCTTTCTTTTTGTATACTTCAATTTACTTTTTTTCCTTCATTCCGTTTTCATATTTTTTGTTACTTCCTTTTCTCCTTTTTCTAGATCCTTTAATTTTTCTCTACCTTTCTTGCATATTCCTCAGTTTCCTTCATTCCTTCTTTCCTTTCTTAAACATTTTGTTTATTCTTTTTCTGTTTTTTCTATCTTCCTTCTTACCCCTTCCTTTTGTGCATATTTTTTAACTTCCTTCATTTCTCTTTCTTTATTGTTATATTCTCTTTCTTAATTCTCATTCGTTATTTTTTGTGCATTCTGGCTCTCCTTCCTTCCTTCCTTCCTTCCTTCCTTCCTTCCTTCCTTTCTTTCTTTTTTAAACATTTTTTGATTCCTTTTCTGTTTGTTTACCTTTTTTCTTTTCCCTCTTCCTTTTGTGAATCTTTTTTAAAGTCCTTCATTTTCACTTCCTTTTTGTTATATTCTCTTTCTTACGCATTCGTTCGTTCGTTATTTTTTTTGTGCATTCTGGTTCTTCTTCTTCTTCTTCTTCTTCTTCTTCCTTCCTTCCTTCGTACATTTTGTTGCATCATTTTCCTCTTCTAGCTCCCTTCCTCTTCCTTTAACCTTTCCTGCCTTTTAGGTAGATTTTTCCTTTCTTTTCTCCATCTTTCTCTTCCTTACTTCTTTCCTTCAAATCCTTTCTTTTATTCTGTGCTTTCCTTCGACTTCTTCATTCAATTCTTCTTCTTTTTTTTTTTGCTCCCTTTTATTTAATTCCTTGATTCTGTCTCCTTCTATGCTCCACCCGCTATCTTTCTTTCTTTTCTTTTTCTTCCTGAGTACGCCGTGTGGCTTCAAATGAAAGGTCGTTTGACAAATAGTTACGAAGATAAAAAAAAAAAAAATCTTCGTCAATCTTTTAGTAAGGCACTCGGCAACACCAGAGAACGTCTGGGTAAAACATGAGGATCAATAAAACAATAGCAAGGATAATCGTCTGAACAAATCATATATAATAAACATTATGACATCGCTGAACTTTAGGCAACGCATAGAATGCTGGAAAGCATATTGGTTAAAATAGTGATCAAAACAAAGATAAAAATACGAATTCGAATAATTTATGGAATAACGCTTCAATTCAGGGTTTTAGATATTGAGGAGGGCTCGAGCGTTCATCGGCTGAAAAGTAGTAGTTATACAAGAGAAATCAAACTTGCTTGTCCGAATTATTTATGGATAGATAACAATACTTCATTTCAGAATGCTAGACAAGAATAAAAAGATGTAGAATGCTTAAGTCAAAATTTAGTTCAGCAAAGATGAGGATATTAGTTCGTCACGGCTCGGATTGAGGAATCCGAGAGCCAAGTTCGAATTCCAGTTGAATCCATTACATTTACTTACGTTACCCTTAGGAAAGGTATTAATCCTCTTCTTCTTCCCCCAGCTATGGGTAAATAGCAGGACAGACCGGGTTCTATAGCACTGGATGGCAACTGGTCTATCACAGAAAGAAATGGCAACCTACTGCGAGAAAAAATCGAAAGATAAATGATCACTTAAGCGTATATCACGCATGGCATATAACTAACTGAATTATTGTCAATCAGTTAGGGACCATACGCGATAGTCTGTCGTTTCTTCTGCGGTAGATTATTTGCTAATCAAGGATACAGGATCCAATCTGTTCTGTTATTTTACCCATTGCTGGAGGAAGAAGTGATGGAATACCCTTTTCCAATGGTATTTGTGCTTAAGTGAATTTAGAGAACGCCCACTAGAATTCGAACTCGGCTCTCCGATTTCTCATCCCAAGCCGTTATTCATTACACCATAACACATATAGAAGAAGGATAATAATTCTAGGAATGTCAGACAATTTATGGATTTTATTTACCTGACCTTCCTACGAATGCAGAATGTGACGCAAAGTCATTATACGCGGACATGTGGGCCAAGAATAAAAATGACTGTCATGGCGACTACGGTCACACCGACACACGTCTCTTAGTGCAATGAGGTAGACGCAATCTCTTGGTGGCAATTCCAGGTAACAGGCGCCTTCTCCCATCTAAAATGACGAGAACAGATACCACACCTTGATCCTTATTTAACGTGAATATTTGACCGGAACAAAAATTCGTTGTATCTGTTTATATTTCTGAGATGAGGTATTATGTACACTATTTACATTATTCGGACTATTGACCTCATCTTTGTCGCCATATTTATTACAACGTTTCGTCCGTTGTACAATCTGGCCTTCTTCCGGTGGTTTGAATGTCGAACTGAACCCTTTATTTCGCTCACTGTGATAAAGATGGCGACAAAGATGAGGACAATAGTCCGAATAATGTAAACAGTTTACATAATACCTCATCTCAGAAATATAGACAGATACTGCGCGTTGTTTGTTTCTGATTTTGTCGACTGCACAGTATAGTAGGGTCAGTTGGGCACCGTCTGTGAGAAAAGGAGCACCATGAGGAAATTCACTCCGCCTGGAAATAGCATGCTGTACTGCTTGGCATTCGCATCGAAAGCTCCAATATGAACATTTCAGTGTGGTTGGGTGTCAATCCGGGGATAGTGCAGAGGATTCTGAGATGAGGTATTATGTACACTATTTACATTATTCGGACTATTGTCCTCATCTTTGTCGCCATATTTATTACAACATTTCGGCCGTTGTACGCTCCGGTCTTCTTCCGGTGGTTGGAATGTCGAACTGAATCCTTTAATTCGCGCACTGGGGTAGACTGTTCTAGTTCCACGTGCCATGTTTAATGGATGTCAAGGACACATTGCACAGTGGATAAAGGCGTTGGTTAGATCCAGTGGCAGAATCCAAAGTGTGAGTTCAATACCCGGTTAAGGCAGTGGAGAACTTGGAGAGGGAAATTAACAGGAGATAACTGATAACTGACATCCATATGTAAGTGTAGAGTTCGTAAATGGCTCGCTAAGTTCAGAAATGGAAAATTCAATCTGGAAGATAGAAAAATGTTCCGCTCAGCTGGCGGTCGTTGGAAATGACTAAATTGAAACGATGATTTAATATAGAGATTTACTAAGCGTAGCTTACATGTGACACTAGGCCGAAAGTATGGGGCACCTAGTGAGGATCGAACTCACTATTCAGTCATAACAGAACTAGAGAGACATGCTTGCTGAAGTGACCTAAAGTGATTCACTAAGCGTACCTTAGATGTAGCACAAGGTTGAAAGTATCGGGTACCGAGTGAGGATCGAACTCACCATTCAGTCGTAATTGATCTAGCGAGACAAGCTTACTCCACGTCGAAGTGCCCAACGATGATTAAATATAATCCAGTTCACACGATACGGGGTATCGCTTAGATACTTCACATATCACACATGAGCGTTGTAAGGCATTTAAAGAAACTTGAATATGTGAATCACTACGATGTTTCGGTGCCTTACAATTTAACCGAAAAATAAAATGAATGGAACCGCCTTCCAATGTGCGATTCTCGGACGATGAAAAATGGATTGTTTACAACAATATGGAGCGAAGAAAGCTCCCGGGAAGAAAAACGAAAAGCCAGTTTGCATCCGAAGAAGGTAATGATCTGGTGGGATTAGAATTCAGATAAGTACTGCTCACAATTGGCCCGATTAGACACAGCAATCAACGAAAAAACATCCGGAACTGGCGAATTTGATGGATATCATCTTCCATCAGAACAACGCCGGGTCTCATCCCCCTTTGGAGTTGCAAAAGAATGGTTGGTGTATCCTACTATAAACCACTAGACTCACCTGACCTTGTCCTTCGGAGACTACGGCCATATAGTATTGAAACACCGGTTTCTGTACGATTATCGAACCTGGTCAGAAACTGGATGGGTAACAACTTGGGAATTCCAAGTGTAGTAAACTTGGATGTTCGCGCGATATAAGGGGCTTACGCATATAGCTTTGAACACCGGTTCCCGTACGACCACCGAAGTTAAGCAACATTCATCTGATCAGTATCTTGATGGGTGATCGCTTCGCAATACCCGGTGTCTGTTATATTCACTTATGCGCAAATAATCTTTGAAAATGTAAGAATCCACTTCTACTCCCCCAGCTATAGGTTAATTAGTAATACATGTATCACTAAATCATTATGACCTCGAAAAAACTATTTTCTGGCTTTAAATAACCTGAAAATGGTTGATAAGCCGTAGAAAACGAATTAATAAAATTGTCCTTTGGATTATCACTTATTTATATCCCTTCTTCTTCTGTGTGCTTCAGGACATTGGCGATCATGGCTCTCCACAATTTCTTGTCGTTTGTAGCTCTTAATAATTTTTTGTTACCTCTCCTAAACCCTTTTCTGCCATTCATTTACTCAAATTCGCTTGGTAGGCTATGCGTTGTTTCTCTCTTGCCTTCAATCCTTTGAGTATCAGCTTTTCCAAGCTCTCTTTCCTCGTTATGTGTTCTAGAAATTTCAGCTGTCTCATCCTGATAATAAATATAAGTGCCATTTTTGTTTCCATTTTCCCTAAAAGTTGCTCACATGTTCAGTCAATGGTATTCTCAGTATCCTTCTATAGAACATCATTTCTATTGCGTCAAGTCGCTTCTTCATCGTTGATTGCAAACATCCTCTAAAGTATTCTCACCATCCTTCTGTAGTACCATATCTCTGTTGCTTCAAGCCTCCTCTCCACCATGGAGGAAATTGTCTAGTATTCTTTGCCATATAAGGGGATTGATATTACATCGCAGTTCAGCATTATTTTCTTTGTTTAAATCTGTATTTCACAAAGAAAAGCCGTTTGTGAAATACTTTCAGACATGGACGGATATCCGGTCTTAGACAGCATCCACGTGACCGGTATAATTGCTGCTATAGACCACATATTATTGACGGTGCTAAAGAAACACGTGACACCTGTCCTGCGTCCCCACTGGTTAATTAACAGCTTGATGTCAATAAAGGGCGGCAAAAGCTGTGTGACGTCACGTTGATGATTGCTGAGGAAGTCATTTTATTTTGCAAGTTTCACCTGGATTTCTTTTATCTATTTTACCGTTTCTTTTGTAGTTTTTTTGGATATATTTTTTATCTTGCTATTCGTTTTTCTCCTGCCCTTTCTTCTTTATGCCATCTATTCTCTTTCTCTTAAATTGTGTTGCTTCTTCATCTCTATTTATACTATTTACATTGTTCAGACTGTTGTCTTCATCTTTATTGCCATATTCACGACGTTTCGGCCGTTGTACGTTACGGCCTTCTTAGGTGATATTTATTGGAATTTCGAATCGAACCCTTTATTTATTCCACGGGGGTAGATTGTTCTAATTCCACATGTCACGCCTTTGGATATATCATGGCCCAGTGGATTAATGCGTTGGTTCATTGGCCCAAGAGTGATTTGACCCAAAGTGGAGTGAGTTCAATAACTGGCCACAGCAGAGGGGGGCAAAAACTTGGCAAGTTGAGTTACCAAGGGGGATTAACTGAAGCTGAGATATATAAAGGTATATTCTTATTTATTTCTTTTCTTCTTTGCTGTCATTTACCTGATCGCGTTTCTCTCTTCTACCATCTTCCTTCCTACCAGGCATATTTTCTATTTATTACTTTTATATTTCTCACTCTTACGTACCCACCTCCTCTCTCCTACCAATTATTTATTTTCCCTTAAACAGTCTTCCTTCCTTCCTTCCTTCCTTCCTTCCTTCCTTCCTTCCTTCTCTCATTTCTTTATCATCTTCCTCTTCCTTTCTTTCTTTTTCTTTCTTTCTTTCTTTCTTTCTTTCTTTCTTTCTTTCTTTTCCAATCACCGGTTAGCTTGATTTTTTATACTTTTCTTTTTACTTTCTTTTCTTTTGTCCCTCTTTTTCATTGTCATAATCCTGCGTTTTCTTTCTTTCTTTCTTTCTTTCTTTCTTTCTTTCTTTCTTTCTTTCTTTCTTTCTTTTCCAATCACCGGTTAGCTTGATTTTTTATACTTTTCTTTTTACTTTCTTTTCTTTTGTCCCTCTTTTTCATTGTCATAATCCTGCGTTTTTTTTTCTTTGCCTTTCTTTTTTCTTTTCTAACTGTTCTTTGATTTTTTTTTTTTTTACTTTCTTTCTTTCTTTCTTTTTTCAATCAAAAATGCGTTTTCTTTCTTTTTTTATTCTTTTTTCTTTTTTCTTTCTTTTCTTTTTTTGTCCCTTAGCTTTTTTTATTGTTCATCATCTTTTCTTTCTTTTGTCTTTCTTTTCTTTCTTTCTTTCTTTCTTTCTTCTGACCATTCATTTTATTTACTTCTATTCTGTCATTTTCTTAACACATTTTCCCTCTTCTGCCACATATTGTCTCCCTTCCTTCCTTCCTTCCTTCCTTCCTTCCTTCCTTCCTTCCTTCCTTCCTTCCTTCTCTTTTTATCTATTTCTAATTTATCTTTTCTCTCCATCCTTCCTCCTTTCTCTTTCCTATCGTCTTTTCTCTTTTGTTCATGCCTTCGAATCCCATTTCTTCTACTCTTCATATTTCCATTCTTTCTACCCTTCTCTATCTCCCATTGAGCCACATTTTAGCTTCTCTTCAAACTTATTCCATTCTTCTTCTTCTTCTTCTTCTTCTTCTTCTTCTTCTCTATTTTCCTCCCATCCTTCCTTCCTTGTTCCGACTATTTGGTGTTTGCCTTTCTTTCTGCTTTTTTCCAAATATTTGTTTCCGTCTTCATTTCATCGTCCTTTCTACTCTCTTTGCTTTCTCCTACTCCACCTTCTTCCTTCCTTCCTTCCTTCCTTCCTTCCTTCCTTCCTTCCTTCCTTCCTTCCTTCTTCTTCTTCTTCTTCATCATCATCATCATCATCATTTTTTCCTTTTTTTCTTTCCTTCTACCTCTCTGTCACCTTCTCTCTTTTTCATTCCTCCTTTCTTTCTTTTTTCCGATTTCTCTTTTTTCTTCTTTTCTCTTTATTCCAACTACTTTTCCTTCTTCCTTTCATCGAACTTTCTGCTGTCTTTGCTGCCCCCTCTACCTCTTCTTTCTTTTTCTGACTATTTCGCGTTTTCTATCTTTCTTCCTTTTCCCCTTATTTATTTCCTTCTCCCCCCCCATTTCCTTTTTATTCTCCTTGCTTCCTTCCCCAAACCTCTCCCTTTTTCCTTCCTTCTTTCATTTTAATGCTAGCGAGCAAAACTCTGTTAATCGACTACATATGGAATTGTAATTAAGTCGCTACTTAATGATTGCCTGCACAATGCTATTCAGTTTTTATTAGCGAACCTCATCTCAACTGAGTTGTATGACGTCTGATTATTTGTGTTGAAATCCCAACAACTTTCGATAAGAATATAAGACAGATTTTAAGGCCCAACTAATCATTGATAACAAGTGTACGATGCAAATGTCACTTACTTTATCAAGGATTTTTCAAATGAAATTCACGCAACGGTGACTAGGATTTCTTCACATGAAGTGGAAAGATTATATCCAATCAACTGCTAGGTCAGATGTTAAAAATTTTGTTCCACTGTGTCGTGTTAGATCGTTTTTCTCTCCAGAGTCTATCTTACATTCGACATTGCAGAGACCAAACATTGGATGTGAGCATAGTCAGCTGACGGGTAATTTTGATTCAATTGACGCAAAAATGAAAATAAACACTGACATCTCATTTTAACAGATATATTTACCAAAATTGCACAAAAATATCTTGAAATACTAAAGAATAAATTTATTCAATAAAATCGCTATTGGCTTCAATCCCGCCCTTCAGGGGAAATTCGGAATCTCCTGCAACTCTTCTAGACGGTCTCCTTGTTTAAATTGGTGAATGTTACTATAATCCTTGCCGTCAGTTCATCTTTGATGTTACAAGGAGTTTTGTTGGTCTCGCTCAGCAAACAGGAAATTATAATCCCCATTAATGCGGGGTAATTGCCGTCTGGGGAATATAAATAGGGGTCATGTGGTCGCAGATATTGTCTAACAGCCATGACTGAGTTATCCTGCTTGTGTGGCATCGTGCAGAGTCCTTTTGATAGACATAGGGTCTTCCAGCGGCCACCAAAAATAAGACAAATTTTTATTATAATATATAACTAATCATATTTCTTCACACATAAAGTTTTATTAAACTTGTTTATATCAAATCAACTTCTAGGTCAGATACTAAAAATGTTGTTCCACTGTGTGGTACTTGATAATTTTTCTTTCCAGAGTCTATCTTAATATCTTTAAGTCTACCATTCGTCCATGCTTAGAATATTGACTCCACATATGGTTGGTGCTCCCATCAGATATCTAGAGATCCTTCATAAAATCTAAAGAATTGCTATATACCGTACCTATGAACACTAATGGCTGTATCCCAATCCTCATAAATACATTGGACACGATTATAAGTATATATATATTGTCTAAGTTAATTATCTAAATAGCTGTCAGCGTGGGAAAAATTCTTGATAAAAAGCATAGAGGAACCCCGACGAGGCTATGCCAAAGGGCAAGTCTTTCCGATAAAAACATTTTAAATTCCCGCGTATGCGTGATCTACGGCAATTTTGTTTTTAATTATAATGAAATCGGATTTCAATACGAATGCATAAATTTGGTCTTTTTGCCGCATCCTACCTCGTGGGAGGCATATAAATATCGTAATATTTGTCTAAAGTCAACACTAGCAGTGGTTTACCTATTCACGTCGCTGGCGAGTATTGTATTTTGTTGATGTTATAAAGATTATCATTTCATTTCCAACCTCCGTTTTCGTTAATCCTCATTCATTTAACTTTCTAGATTAAAATAAGAATAATCATTTAATATTATTGGTCCTGATCTGGCGTCTCAGGCTTAGTTTTTTCTCATATATAAAATTACCTCACTATATATTTTTAATATGAATATTTTCATGGAATTGTTCTTATGTACTCAGCGTTATTGCAAATCGACCTTATAAATTTAAGCGCAGTACTAGGCACGGTGAAGTAATGGATTTATTTCAGTATTTAAATCAGATATAAAGTTCAAATTCAGTCTAATTCATTACATTCAACGTTTTCATACCCTAAAAATTACATAAATCCTTTTATTCTTTAACAGGAAATTATTTAAATTTAAGTAAATGCTTTCAATATTCATTTATTCTACCGACAGTTTTTGAAATGGCAACCTACTGCGGGAAAAAAAAAAGCCTCGTTAGTCATGTATTGAAAGATCCATGATCGCATAAGCAATGTATCATGCATGGCATTTAAATGACTGACTTACGTGCTAATATTCCAAGTTTTAAAACGTATGAATCCTCTTCTCCTCCCAGCTATGGATAAATAGCAGGACATAAAGGGGTTCTATAGCCTGGGATGACAATTGGTCTAAATTTTTTATGAATTAAATTAGAAATAAATAAAATCAGTTATGTATCAGAAATATACATGATTGATATTAAAATAAATTTTTTAAATTTTATAACTGACTGTCTGACTAAACTGATGGGGTCTCAAATATACAGTTGATTTGTTGGCTAGATGTAAAAATTTTCTAATTGCTAAAAATTTCTTCTCTCTCACAAATATTACATCCACGGCCTTATAGATTGACAAAAAATTCTCATCATAATACAGTTTTTTATAAATTTTAATGTAACCGTAAGTTCTATGCTAACAATTTCTTTTCTGTCACTTTAAAAGATATGGAACTCCAGGCTCCATACTTTCCAGGCAACTTTAATCTTTTGAAATTTAAATGCAATGTAAATAATGACTTTTTACTGTCCTGATTCTTCTTCTTTTGTTCTTGGTCCTTTCTAAAAATTCTTTTTTTTTGACTATTTCTTTCAAAAAAAAAAAAATTTTAATATGGCTTTATTAATTTACATGGGGTGATATAATAAAATTTTTAATCAAAGAATTTTAGTTCGAATTCAATCAATCCATCAAATTCAATAGGTGCTAATACCCTTGGGAAAGGTCCCGTTCAATCCCCCAAGCTATATATATAAAAATAGGACAGACTGGGCTATATAATTTGGGTTAAAAAAGCTAGTCTAGGAAAAAAAAAAATCATAATTAAAAAATGACCTGGAGAAAAATTGAGGCTCCATCAAATCTTTCCCAATTACACCACATCTACTATGGCTGCTGTAAAAATTGTTCTGAACCTAAGCGTCATGAAAATAAAAAAATAAAAATTTTGTGAAAAAATTCTAAATTTTAAATAATTCTTCCCTTCTTAATATAATATATATATTTTTTTTTTTTCATCAAATTTCTCCTTAAAAGATTTTAAAACCATACTGAATGCCGACATCAATCTACTTCTATTTGACTAATTTTAAAACCCAATATTTTTAATTTATTAAATTATCCAAAGATTGAAAGGGTTTTTTTAAATGAAACCAAAATTCGTAAAAAGTATTTGTAAAATAAAGATTATTATTATGTATGATAGATAACAACATGAAGGGGTTGGGATTATAATTGAAGTTTCTTTATTTGTCACTTGTGATTCTGTGGGGAAAATTGTTTTTATGATTAAAAAAAAAAATAAATTTAATCTGCGTAAGTATAAACTCTGGTCCTTCAAACGGTAAAAAAAAACCAAAATGGCGGCGCCCACTGTTTTATGCCGGGCGGTCTCAGTTTCAAATAACGCGAAATCAAATGCATCGTGATTCGCATGCAAATATTGCATCAATCCATGCAGCTGTATAAAAAATCGTTTTTGCTGTTTCAGATCAGAGGAAAGCTCGTGATTTCAGGTTGGACGTTCATTCAAAAATATTTCTTTTCCTGCCTAAATTTTTAAAAAGTTGAATTGTTGCGTTACATTCAAAAAAATTCTCATTTTCATATATTTAAATTTATTCCATTTAAGACATTTTTATTTGAATTAGAATTTATTTTCCAAACATAAATATAATATTAAAACTTAGGCGTCATATTATCCGACATGAAATATGTTAAATAGACGGGAATCGAGTTGGTATATACGAACATAGATGGCTTTACGGGAAGATATTCTTGTTACTAATTGTTTAAAAATATTACATTGAAAAAAAGATTTAATCAGGGTTTCTACACGAAAATGTTGTTAAGAGTAGGATATAAGTATTTTTTTGATTTTTATTTAAGAACGATAACAGTTTAACCCTTTATGTTGAAATGCTTTAAAGCTTTTTTTTCATTGATCAAGGACGCAACAATGTATGATTTTTTTTTGCATTCCTCATAATGGGTCCCAGAAATTTCAAGGCTTACGACCACATCACGTTGATACGTTGAAAAAGTCTGAAAGCTGAACTGGTAGATTATTAGTTCTAAGTTTGATCCTCACTGGGCGCCTCATTCTTCTGGTCTTGTGTCAAAACTAAAAACCAGCGACATCAAAAGAATGCTTTACAGACATCTATATATGTTATGGGATTCTACCCATAATAATAATAATGGACTATTCCAATAAAAATACTGCGCCTCAGGATTGGCAGTTTGTCTTTAACTTGACCGGCATTTTTTTCAACTCTCTGTCTACGGACGGAGAGGAACCTGAAAGGAGGCTACGCCGAAGGGCGGAGTCTCCTTCGGGGAGGTAAACTTTTCCTGAACCCGTTTATACGGGTTCAAACGGGCATTATTTTTGGGCCGAGACCACGGGCTCATGAAAACCCACAAAAAATAACCGACCTTGTGTCACATGTTGCCCCAGTGGCAAACATTGACTCAATATCGTGAATCAGTAGTTCAAGTCGTGAAAGAGTCGAGTCAGAGGCAGTCCGAAACAGACTCACGTTTAGACAATTACTGCAAGACATTGAATAGTGATACTCGTCGAGACTACATTGTTCTCTCTACTAAACCTGATTGTTCATACTAACACTTCTACTTCTCTGTATATATTCCTGTTTGTAATATATCTGTGTTATTCCATACCTGTGTTCGAGTTCTTCTTTATTGGTTCTACCTTGGACTATCACCGTGGTACAAGGAACCGGACCATAATAATCTCATGGTCAGAAAGATCGAACGTTCTAAAATTACTCGGCCACGTGCCAATTTAAATAATAATAATTTTCTAATAATAACATTAAAACTTTTCACAGATAGATTTTGCGTAAATTAAGATATATAGATATTATATAATGCTTAAACTGAGATAATGTTATGGGATTTTACCAATAATAATGGACTATTCCATAATAATAAATTCTGCGCCTCAGTAGTAGGCAAGGTCAGTCAGTAGTTCAAGTCGAGTCAAGTGTCGAGTCAGAGGCATTCCCCCACAGAGTCGCGTTCAGACAATTACTGCAAGACATTGGAATAGTGATACTGGTCGAGACTACATTGTTCTCTCTACTAAACCTGATTGTTCATACTAACACTTTCTCTGTATATATTCCTGTTTGTAATATATCTGTGTTATTCCATACCTGTGTTCGAGTTCTTCTTTATTGGTTCTACCTTGGACTATCACCGTGGTACAAGGAACCGGACCATAACAATATAATAAATGCGAATGTCAGTGTGTCACACTTTCTCAACTTTACCCGTAGAGGCTGTAGCCCAACATATGAAACCATTTGTGAAGAAGCCCGACTCCGTGGGCAAATTAAAAACATTCCGGGGAGGATTCTGACCCACAATCCTGAAATTTTGGATTCCCAATTTTTCATTACTACGATTGTTTTCGTCGATTTTTTTTGCGTGATTTTTTGCGACAAAATTTTTTGTACTGTAACAATTTTTATAACTTGGAAATAAATTTGGAAATAACTGAAATTAATTGCGAAATCCAGCAAAAGTCACCCATAAAATAAAAGTAATTTTTTGCATAGAAAGTAAGGACCTACGTACATCAAATTGTCTTTAAATTAAGTGACGACAGAAGAATTATCGTTGAACTTTTTAAAGGTAAGCTTAAATATTAATGCAATACTTAAATGCAGCGATCAATTTTGAGTTCTTCTGTAGTTTATTGTTGCCTATCGCATCTTCTCCTCCCTAACTATTGCGATGAAAGCCCAATCAAGAGCTCTCCGCAGGCGTTAGATTAAATGCCACCCGATAGGGTGGCTTTTAAACTAGTAAAAGAATATTTCTCAATGAGAATTTAATAATATAAATAAAATGTCATGTCATATAAGATTTATATAATAGGAAGGCTTTTTGATATTAAAAATCCAGGTTCAACTAAATGCGCCTCCTCGAAGTGTTATTGGTCAGAAAGCTGAACTGGTAGATTATTAATTATAACGTTGATTCTCACTGGGTGCTTCATTATTTTGGTTTAGTGTTAAAACGAAAAACAACGATAGCAAAAGAAAGTTTTACAAGAATTGTTACATATAAGTTGAATACAAGTAATCCCTTCACCGTTTTATTTTGGCAAATAATTTTCTATTGTTTAAGAACAAACGTTAGTAGGCTTACAGCCATGTCATAACACCGATCACCAGAGTTAAGCAACATCGAACCTGGTCAGTACCTAAATGGGTGACCGCTTGGGAATAACAGGTGCAGTAAAATTGGATGGGCGGGTGGTCTAATGGATAATAGTTCGGAATTGTTAATCGGAGATCCAAGTTCCAATCCCAAAAAATTATATTCACTTACGCCCAAATACCATTGAAAAAGGCATGAATCCACCTCTTCCCTTACAGTTATGGGTTAATTACTAAGACTTGTATCATTATAATCTAAAATAAATGTGCATACAAAATATTTACTCAACTTTCCAAGATTTTGTTCACCTCAGCCGTAGCCAGGTATTGAACTCACATCTCTTTGGGTCAAATCACTGGATTCAGCTAACGCTTTTATCTACTGCGCCATCTGTGTTTGAGTTAGCCAGAGATAACTGATACTGAGACATGCAGAAGAGGCATGGCACGTGGAACTAGAACAATCTACACTGGTGGACGAAATAAAGGGTTCAGTTCGAAATTCCACTCACCTGAAGAAGGGTGTAGCGTACAATGACCGAAACATCGTGAATATGGCAACGAAGATGAGAACAACAGTCCGAACGAGGTAAATAATTACAATACCTCATCTCAGAAATATAGACAGATCTTGTTTTTTTTTTTTATTATATATTTTTTTTAAAAATTCTTCTCACTAAACGTTCTACCCACTCATACACCTTTCGCTGATTCATGTTGTGTGCTCCATACTGCGCCAACATCTGATGATGGATTTCCGCAGATTTGACTGCCTCAGCCACAAAAAAGCACACTACGGGGCGTTGATCCTATTATAGACTCAATATAACGCCAAAGTGCCACTCAAGTTAGACATTTAGTGAATGGGGTTGTTTTATGAACGTAAGAATTGTACATTATAAAGAAATACAGGATAGATTAGATAGATTAAATGCTTAGAATATTTTCCTTGAGCTCCAATCCAAAGAAAAACCAGCAATATTATTGGTTCAGATCTGGCAGCTTGGCCTCAGAAATTGTCCCACAGCAGTAGGGTTGCCCGTCTGTGTCTTTTCTATAAATATTTTCATGATAATTGTTCGGATGATCTCTTCGCCTTGGTACCTAGACTTTTTTTAAAAATTTAAGCACAGTACTAGAGTCCGGATCTGGCAGCTCAACTTCAGCCACTTTCCCACCACCGTAATGTTGCCCCTCTGTGTCTTTTCTATAAATATTTTCATGATAATTGTTCGGGTGAGCACTTCGCTATAGACTTTTTTAATTTAAGCGCAGTACTTGATCTCATCAATCGACAGTTGAGCTGGCTTGATGTAGCCGTAAATTCTATGCTAACAGTTTCTTTTCTTGCACTTTTCGCTTGTGGAACTCTTTTCGGCTCCATGCTTTTCAGCAAGCTTTAATCTGCAAAAAGTTTAAATGAAATATCAATCGCTGTCTACTGTTCTTCTGATTCCTCTTTTTTCTTCCTACTCATTAGTAATGTTTCTGTTACTAATTCTTTCACATCCTGTAACACTTTGTGTCTTTGTGGCTTTACTGCCTTACCTGGGGGTGATACCGATTTAAAAAAAAATAAGTGTTGACCCTAGTTTTGAAATGGTTAAAATTGTAGTGGTAACAGTTCTTCGGGTGACTGTTCCACAAAGCAAAAAATATAAGAAGAAGAATGGAACTTCCTTCTTATCAATGGAATACGAAGGGAATGGGGATGGCTCACCACTGTGTCCATGGCATAGTAGTTCTGAACTGTAAAGTTTTGAACTGCTGGAACTAGGGAATCTAGTTCGTCATAACATTTTCGATGGAAATAGTAATAGAGTAGCCACATGCTTATGACATTACGTCCGTGGAAAAGGATTTGTCGGATTGAAATAATTCATCGCCTAAAATGCCTCGTAAAAGCTTTTGAACTATGTCGAAACTGAAAAGTGAGAACTGGGTAGCTCCAGTCCGGATATGGCAGAGATACTACATTTAACTCTTGTAAATATGGAACATGCCAGATTTATGGTTTGATTTGTATTTTTTACGGGTTATCGATCCTTTGCAGGTAATTTAAAGCCAGAAAATATTTTTAGATTATGAGAATATTTTTTGAGATAATAATGATTTACTCATAGATGAAGAAGAGATTCTACAGAAAGATGCTGAGGATACCATAAACCGAACATTTGAGCAACGACGAGATTTTTTTAGAAAATGGAAACAAAAAAGGAAACTTATACCTAACATCAGGAAAGAGGCTGCTGAAATTTCTGGATCACGTCATCAGAAGGAGAGCTTCTTCCTAATCGGATCCTCACAGGATAGATTAAAAAAAAGAATCTTTAGGATGGTCGCGTAATATACTTGATCGGGTTGAGTAAATGAATATTAGAATTTAAGAGAAATAGCAAAAAGACAAAGAACTACAAAGAACAGGAAGATGTGGAGGACCATGATCACGGCACATAAAAGAAAAATGTACAAGTCTTACAAATTAATACATTAACGGGAATTAATCCAACTGGAATTGGAACTCGGTTATACGATTTTCAATTCCTAGCCTTTATCCATTACACCACCCGCACATCTAAGCTTACATCAAAAACAGCAATCACCCTTTTGAATAAACTTTACTAATTTTGATGTTGCTTAACTTCGGTGAGCGTTCATGAACCGGTTCTTTTAACGTGATGTTGCCGTAAGCTAATTGCATCAAATTACGTCAAATAAGCCGATTCTCAATTTGGCATCAAGTTCTCAACATGTCCAACGTTGAAGATCTATCTCTAACCGTTCACTTTACTTGGTAAGGATTTTGGGGAAGAACTGTAAAAAACTGTTCAAGAAGGACCCATCTAAGTACTGACCATGTTCAACGTTGCTTAACTTCGGTGATCATACGGAAACCGATTTTCTCAACGTGATATTGCCGTAAGCCAATTACATCAACCAAGCTTACAGCACTTGGTATTCTCAAACAGTAACCCATCTAAGTACTGACCATGTTCGACGTTGCTTAACTTCGGTGATCATACGGAAACCGATTCTCTCAACGTGATGTTGCCGTAAGCCAACTGCATCAATCGTCCAACCAAGCTTACAGCACCTGGTATTCCCAAGCGGACATTCATCTAAGTACTTACCAGGCTTGACGTTGCTTAACTTCAGTGATCGTGCGAGAATCTGTTTTAACGTGATATGACCGTAAGCCTAGCATGGTAGGTGGAGTTAGGTAGTTTTTTCAACGTTATGAGAAGCCCACCATTTTTTCTAGCGTCTTTGGCGATGTATTGTATATATAAATTCCACTTGAGGTTCCGCTTGGGTTCTGGGAAAAAGAGAAATATTAGAAAACCTCATGAAACGAAACAACTAAGGCATAAAGCCATCAACATGCATGAGGCTGACAAACAGAACCGGTGTAAAAATTCAATTCTCTTACGTATGCAACAAATATATTAAATAAATTTGTCCAGGGACTTTGTAGCCGAATAGAATTTCATATAACGGACAGATTTCTTCATTTTATAAATTGGATAAAGAGGATTAAATTTAATTTGTATTCTCAGTGGTAGAAGCTCAAATATCTTTCTTTATTTTTTCAATTCTAATGTAATTCAACCATTCTTTGAGAGTGAAGGACAAAAGATAGAAAAAAAAATTAATTTTCCTCCAGAGAGTTTACGTTTACAGCACAGAACATTTACCTCTTGATCGGGTCTGACATTTGATACCACTGTGAGAGTTCGATCATCAATGAACTTCCGTACATATAACTCCATTTTCTTCTATCTTCTATATTACTTCGGGATGTTGGCCATCATGGATCTCCAGAATTTCCTGTTTTTTTAGCTCTTAGTAAATTTTATCTTTTTGCTATCCCTCCTAAACTCAGTTCGGATACACTTATACGTAAGTTCGTTGGGTAAATCTTGCGCTGCTTTTCATCATCCCTCTTGCTTTCTATATTTCTTGTGAGTGTCAAAATTTCTAAGCCCTCTTTCTTTATTATAGATCCTAGAAATTTCAACTGTCTCTTTCTGATGTTAAGTATAAGTGTCCTTGTTTTCTGTAAAACGTCGTCATTGCTCGCATGTTCTGTTCGTGGTATTCACAGCATCCTTCTGCAGAACAATATTTATTGATTGACCATCATTCACTGCAATATAGTAGGACCGATATTCTATAACCGTTAAGCATTGTTTTCTTTGTTTCTGTTGCGAGGGAGAATATTTCCTTACAATTTTAGACTCGGACGTTTCAGAAAAGACATGAAATACACCTACATCAAGAGGAGTAGCAGGAGCAGCAGTAGTTTTTGCTGAAAAGAGTCATTCACGAAACAAACATTCTCTTTTAAAAATTTTATGTATTCTACAATAAAATTAAACCAATTCCGGTTTTCTACTGTTTTTGATAACTCTATTACAACAGTTTAGCGACACGAGACTCGAATTTTTTTTTTTTTTTTTTTTTTTTTAGGAAGGACTAAAAACAAGTTAACGACGAAAAGAACTTGAAAAGCACGTCGGAATAAAAGGTACAGTAGATTTTTTTTCTTTCAACTTGAATTCCAGTCGGCTTTCTTATATTCGCTTACGCGCAAATAACCTTGGAAAAGGTATGAATCCACATCTTCTCCCTTCACCTATGGGTTAAGTAGTAAGACTTGGATCACTAAAAACAATCATTATATCTCTGAAAAAAAATATATGAAAATTCTTAGAATCTAAAAATATTTCCTGGCATTAGATAACTTGTAATGGATTGATAAGCTGTAGAAAACAAATCAATCAACCAATGAAAGACTAATTAGCAACACAGACATGTTTTGCAGATATATTTACATTCTCTGGAGTATAAATGTATCGAAACTACCGTGAACACAAAGTGGGGGATCAGTTTATATATTGATTGTAATATAGAATTGGTGACCCACTTTATATCCACATTATAATTTATTGTTTGTTGATAAGCCGTAGAAAAAGAAATAAATCAATCAAAGAAATACTGATTACCTACACAGGCATGTCTTTTAGATTTATTTACAGTTTATGGAATATATGCGAATAGAAAATATAGTGTCGACAAAATGAGGGATTAGTTTATATATTGATTGTAATGTAGAATTGACCCTCCACTTTATATCCACATTATAATTTCTTGTTTATTTATCAAATTCTGATTAAATTTGAATCCGTTTATCTTTCCCACTTGTAATGGGTTAATTAGTATGACTAAACCATTATTATCTTTAAAAAAGTCTTACGATCTAAAACTATTTCCTGGCATTAAATAACCTGCAAAGGGTTGATAAGTCGTAAAAAATGAATGAATGACTCAATCTCCTAATCCATGTTCTGCCAACTGTTTACACAAGTTGGTAAGTTATTCGTTATTATGCCCTGTCCGTCTTACTTTCGATATGTCCTACGCGTGTCAAATTCCGCAAGCCCCCTTTTTATTATGTGTCTAGTAATTTTAACTATCTATTTCTGGTTCTATATATAAGCGTCCATTTTGTTTAAGTTTTCCATAAAATTATTTCTTTACTCAAATCTGTAGAACCACATTTATGTTGCCTCACGTCTCTTCTAGATCTGGAATGCGATGGTCCAGCATTCACTGCCTTACCGATATTACATAACAGATCAGTAACTGTTTTCTTTGCTTCCAATGTAATTTTACTGTTTCTTAATACTTGGCTTAACTTTTGGGAA
>CAHIKZ030002469.1:157500-177500 GCA_903632075.3 Acanthosepion pharaonis | reverse complement strand
ATAAAAGGGCTCAGAGAATTTACATTCATGAAATATTGCAAAAGAAGCAAGGAAGTGGGATTGATTAACCTACTTCCGCTTATGTGAATGAATGACGGGACAAGAATAGAGAGATTGGTGAAGACGTAAGAATAACTTAAAGCAACAAAAAAAAAAGAAACTTGTTTGGTTTAGTTTCGCACTTCTTGCTTGTGGAACTCTCTTCCGGTCACATGCTTTCCAGGCAACTTTGATCTTCAAAAATTTAAATGCAATGTCACTCGCTATCTACCATCTTCTTGATTACTTCCCTTTTATTGTTCTCGTTTCTTAATAACGTCTTTCATTTTTCTTACCTTTTCACACTTAGTAACTCCTCGTGACTTAGTAGCTTCACTGCGTTGCTTGAGATGAACAGATTAAAAAAATATACAATGTTTGTTGCTCTAGTAAGTAAATTAGCAATTATTTTTCACACGATGAAATAACGACCGATGTCTTTTGCAAGAGAAAAAACATTGTCAGTGATTCTTATGTAAGAAAATCATTAGCAATAATTTTCGCAAGAGAAAAGTATTGCCAATACTTTTCGCTGAAGGAAATCACAGCCAATGATTTTACAAAGCACCAAAATACAGGTTCTTTGGTTTGGTTTGGTTGAATTTGTTTTGTGGCATTTAATACCAGAATATTTTATACGCAAATTTATGGCTTCAGTTCTCACATAATTTGTAAATCGTTTTATATTTTTAGAGTAAACATATGTTTTTGAGATATACAGTTTGTAGATAATAAAATGGGTTGTTGATAATTTAAAAAAAAAATGTACTGCTGGTAATGTTTTTATAAAAATGTTTCGCTGGTAATGCTGATTAGCTACACAGACATGTCTTTTAAATTTATTTATATTCTCTGGTATATAAATGTACAGAAATTAATGTGGTCAAAAAGTGAGTTATCAGTTTATGTATTGATTGTAATATAAGATGGATCCTCCACTTTATATCCATTATAATGTAATGTTTGTTTATCAAATTATGATTAGGTATGAATCCACCTCTTCTCCCCCAGCTGTGGGTTAATTAGCAAGACTTGTATGACTATAAAAATGTATTTTTATACTATTTTTAAATTGATTGCCATTTTACTATAAGGACATATTGTTACATATAAAAATTTACTGTTTGTCTTTTTACTATAAAAAAAATGTATTGTTGGTGATTTTGCTATGAAAATGTATTTTTATACTTTCATTGTGTTTTGATTTCAAATTTTGTGTTCACTATTTGTCGAGAGCAGGGACCCTAACAGGTGCTACCACCCTAGGTCAAAGTGGACCTGGGAACAACAGCAATTAAGAGGTGGTTCCAAACTCCTCAAAACCTTCTATCTCCCTATCAAAGGCTTTGCTGCCGGATGTAGTTTAACATCCCACCGAGGACGTACACAAGAAGTTGTAAAGGGTTACGATCGCTGACGTCCTGAAAGGGTGATGTCACATAAACGAAGCAAAAGTGTGTAGAGAAGATACAGAACGTGTATTCACGCTTATGCGAAAGAACAGCGTCAACGCCACCCTATTCTTTCACCGTTGTAAATGAAACCGGCCGTCAGACTGGTTGACAGCTACCGGAGATCAAATGAGATTGGGAGAAGATCCGTTTCAGATCTTATCAGAGATCAGTTCAGGTTCTGGGGTGTGTTTTGTTAACACAGCCCAGAACAATCATTCTATTGAACCAACTATGGTATAGGATTTCAGTTGCCTATCTCAGAGTAGCAAGATATATGGTTGTCAGCAAAAGGAACAGCCCAGCATGCAAATTACAAATGGGAGATGCTAAAGTTAAGTAAGTACAACAACTTAAATATCTATAAAAAAAAAAGTGTTTTAACAGAGGAAAAGTGCCACATCGAAATCCGAAGGCGTATTAGGATAGCTGAAGATGCCTATCAAAAGCTAAGCAAAGTATTAAGAAACAGGAAAATTTCGTTAGAAACAAAGAAAACGATACGCAGCGGATATGTAATATCGGTCCTCCTATATTGCAGTGAATGCTGGACAACCTCATCGTACACGAAGAAAAGACTTGAGACAACTAAAATGTGGTTCTACAGAAGGATACTGAGAATACCACGGACTGAACATGGGATCAACGACGAAGTTTTTTTTTTTAGAGAAAATGAAAAGAAAAAGGAAACTTATACTTAACATCAGAAAGAGACAGCTGAAATTTCAAAGGCACATAATGAGGAAAGAAGACTAAGAAATTATGACACTCACAGGGCATACTGAAGGCAAGCGTGACAGAGAAAACAATACATAACTTACCTAACGAGCCTGTGTAAATGGATTAAAGAATTTTCCTGTATATCGACCCTTCTTGGATTAATAATGTTATAAGCAAACACTAGTCGGATTTATACGTAAGTCTATAGGTCAAGATTTTTCGGTTTCATACTTTTGCCGATAAGTAAACATTGATCGGATTTGTAGTCGAGTCCAAATTTAAAAGTTGACTGGGTTTATAGTTGAGTCTATACGCAAACATTGGTCTGCTTTATGCAGGAATCTATAAGCAAAAACTGGCCGAGTTTACACTTGAGTCTACGGGTCTATATTGTTCAGCTTCATACTTTTTTCTTTTGGCAAAAACTGGCCGCATAGTCTATTGACATTGTTCGGCTTCATATAGGTCATAAGGATACAGGTTTGATTCCTGTCGGAGGCACAGTAAGATTTCTGAATCTAAGCCGGTTGTTATTAATTACATTGTTTGACATAATAAAATATAGGGATAACATCTCAAAAAGTTGTGCTCACTAAAAATAAGGTTTATAGAAATAATGTCGGATAAAATATCCTTTTAAAAAGTGTTTATAGTCTTTCATGATCCGCGGGGATACTATCCCTGGATAACTGAAAACGTAAGTAGCTCTTAACCCTTACAAACTATTTTTTATATACAAGGTGTTCCCCCAAAATTGATATATATTCGCAGGTCAATAATTTTGGCAATTCTTGTTGAAAGAACCTCAAATTTTCACAAAATGTATAGAAACAGATCAAGATGTTATATTTAATGTTTTATTTTTGCTCTGTTTTCAGGTTGCTTCATGTCGTTCACTCCCAAAGAGAAGTCCTTTTGCGTCTTGGAATATGCTCGCACACAGTCACCCAAGACTGTTCAGCATGCTTTCAATGCAAAATTTTATGGGGATATGTGAATGGACTGGTCTATGTACCTCGCACTTCCTGCTAGCATTGATAAACTCAAGCAGAGAATCAGTTCCGCACTGGATAATGTTACCGGAGACATGCTACAACGTGTTTGACAAGAGCTTAACTACCGACTTGACATGTGCCGTGTCACAGGCGGTGCACATATTGAACACTTATGAAATCAGTCAGTAAACTTATGATGTTCAACACCTAAACTCTTCAATTTCATTGAGCTCGACTTAGTAGATTTCAAGATAATTGCTTTTAAAATGTTAAATTTTTTGGGACATCCTGTATATACGTACATAATTATAATATATTTAAGTTTATAAGTTTTAAAAATGCTTCGTGAAAAAAAAAAGGAATCATTTTTTGGAATATAAAGATGACAGTACTGCCCATACTTAACAGAGTTCTTGGACCATTTCTAAAATCCGTAGAAGCATCACTTCTATCCAGACAGCAGCCTTGCTAAATCAGCAAGAATATTGAGGAGAATACATGTGTTTTGAAGAGGCTTGCTGTCACATTATCCCCATTAAAAGCTACCAGTTGAATCTATAATTACAGAGACATTTGGAACAGTACTTAGATAAAGTGAAAATCATCCAGTCATCGAAGTATGAAGCGAAAGTTGCTGTCTCTTGATTGCCAGTGTATGACACCGTATACTGCTAGTGTAAAAAAAAATAATGTCAAGGCTATTTTCTTGACGTCTCGTCACTGGTATGTCACGATATTTGACGACGAAAAGAATAAGTGAATGAGTATTTGAGCAAATCACTCTCCAATGCGTGGCTCAGCTGCCCAGGTAGTAGCGGTAAATGTAACGTTACGGCATCACCCAGAAGATGCTGAATTTTCGCCTATCATGGGGAATGTTTTTGTTGTCCCTCAAAGCATCTTGCCTTGAACGTCTATTTCGCTTCAGATATCAAATGAAACTCATATATACGATCCACCTAAAAAAAAATGGACGTTTCTTAGTACCATTGTAGAAAATACTTGACCCCCTCCTGCTATGCTCTCTGTTTTTACAAGAGACAGACCAGGCCAAAAAATAGATTACTGCTGCCATATCTGGGCTGAAGATCCTTTTCCAGGCGGCCTTGGGTGATAATTTATTTACAAATCTGCAACACCCTTCTCCACAGATAAAACTCCGCAAGTTTCTGTTAGTACTTCCATAAAAAATGTTCTGACCAGCTACATTCCTTAGTTCTACCAGTTCAGACTTTCACATCTAGTACCCGCCATGATACGTAATCTGAGATGTATTATCCCAATTCCGTTCGTATTCCATTAGTAAGGAGGAAGTTTCATTCTTCTTTCTGGGAATCGCTACTTTTTGGAACAGACTCCCGAGTGGATGCTTCCCCGATCACTACAAACTACAAACCTCTTCAAGTCTAGGATCAACCGTTATCTATCCTTCATATCCTCATAATCTGCATCTCTTACCTTTCCATCATACTTTCTTGCAACTACACTGAATGGCGCGTATTGGATGAACATTTTTTTTAATCAATTCATCCCAAGCAAGCGATAATGTCACTAAGACGCACGAGGCTGCTGGGAGTGAAAGAGAATAAGAAGTCTTTAGAAGGAATCGAAAAAACCCAATCCTAAGCAGGAGACAATTCCTAATACTGTTCAAAAGACGGAGGAGGAGTGTGAACCTGACGATGGGCGAACCTATCTAATCTTAATTAGGAAAAAATAAATAGTAAATATTTCAGAGTTTTAGCAGAGACGATTGAATTAGACTTTAAAAAAACCCTGGAAACCCAACCCATGACAGGAAACAAAGGATAAATCGCTACTCCTATTCAAATGATTAGGGAAGATTGTGAACCGTACAAAAGAAATGTAGTTCTGTTATACTCATTGTCAACCTGGACAAGAGGGATACTTAAATATTACATGTTTACCATATAGAGATACTTACCACGATTTGCCAGCAAGGAGGGGGCCCTTTATGGCGTCATACAACCCTTTCATTCATTCCGCCCGCTTGTCTTAACTTCTAATAACGATGTTAACTTCTCTGTCCACATCTATCGACGCAGATGAATGGCATATATTGACTTTTTTTTTTGCTTGTTTTTCTCGTCCGTAGTTCCTGATCCAGCCGGCAGAGGGCGATGTAGTGAAAGAGAAATTAAGAAACCCCTTGGGAGGTGCCAATCAGTGCAAATAAAATAAAAAATATATTAATAAGGGAAGAAAAAAAGAAAAAGAAATTTGCTTCATTTCCTCATTTCGACAGGAACACCTTTTTTTTCCTGTTACTTTTGGGAAACGACAGAATTTTGTTATACTCAGTGGGCCGGAAAATAGTGACACATAAGATGAAATAGAAAGTATTAAAGGCAAGAAGAAGAAGAAGAAGAAGAAGAAGAAGAAGAAGAAGAAGAAGAAAAAGAGGTTTAAAAAGTAGTAGAAGAAGAAGGTTAAAAAGTAAATGAAGAAGAGTGAGAATTGTGAAGAGGAGGAGAGGAAAAATAGAAGAGAGAGAGAAAAAAGGAAAAGGAAAAATGAAGAAGAGAAAAGCTTGAAAGAAGAAGTAGAAGAAGAATGTTTCAACGGAAGTGGTGGAAGGAAGTAGAAAAAGAAGAGGGTGAAAAAGAAGAAGAAGCAAAAGGTTAAAAAGTTAGTAGTAGTAGTAAAGAAGAAGAAGAAAAAGAAGAAGAAGAAGAGGAGGAGTGGGAAATGTGAAGAGGAGGAAAAGAAAAATTGGAGAGAGAGAAAAGGAAAAGGAAAAATGAAGAAGAGAAAAGTTTGAAAGAAGAAGAAGAAGAAGAAGAAGAAGAAGAAGAATATTTCAACGGAAGAAGTGGGAGGAAGAAAAGATGATTCAATGGACGATATTCGTGAAGAAGAAGAAGAAGAAGAAGAAGAAGAAGAAGAATAGAAAGAGGATAAAAAGAGAAGAGGAAGAAGGAAGAAAGCAAGAAAAGGGGAAGAATAGAAAGCGAAGAAGAAGAGGCTGTGGGAAAGAAGACAAGAGAAATCAAGCAAAGGAATAAAATGCAGAAATGTTAAGATGCTGAGAAGGTAAAACAGATACGAGGGAAAAAGAAAAGAAAAAGTGAAGGAGAAAGGAACGAGAATAATAAAAAAAAAGCAATATAAGGAAATATGGGAAGAAGGAGAAAATGTAAAAAGAAAGGTTAATAAAAAAAAAAAAGAAACAAGGGAATTGAGGAGAAAAATCAAGAGGTGGGGAAGAATATTGATGAGTCCTGAGGTGCGATGAGAGTCGGGCGAAATACATATAAAAAGAGCGCTTAAGCGACCCAGCAGTTGGAGCGAGAGACGGCAAGAAATGCAGACGAGACGAGTCAGCAGCAGACGAAGGAGCTGCTGAACAACACGTGACCGGTTGCCGAGAGAATTCCCGATCGACCTCTTTCTTTGTTGATTGAACTCGCTCCAAGTTTTCGAAGAAAAAGACAAAGTGTCACGATAGAGAGTTTAACGGGATGGGTTAATTTTGTTGTATCAAAACCTATATAAACCATTTGGAAATTAACCCGGCGACCTTCTTCATTATTTTGTTATGTTATTTTTATTTTCGGCGGCGGAGGCGTTCTTTGTCCTTTTGTAGGACGGTTTCGCCGCAGTCCGATCCAGCGCTCAAGTACGGGCGAAATTCGATCTTCACTGCTTTTTGATCAAGAAACACAACGTGGGATAGAAGCAGGTGAAGGAACGAAGCGGAAAGCTGATAACCATCTTGCGGTAAAACTGAATAACCCAGGATCGAGCCGGGCCGGCCGTGTTATAAAACAAAACAGAAAGAACAACGAGAACAATTGGTCGATTTGTTTTTTACGGCTTATCAACCCATTGCAAGTTTTTTGTTTAGGTAGTAATATTTTTTAGTGATAATAATGATTTACTGACAGAATCCCTACTAATTAACCGATAGCTGGGAGGGGAGAAGTAGTAGATTCGTACCTTTCTCAAGTGTATTTACGCATAGGTGACTATAACAAAACTGGAACAGGATCTCAGCTCTCTGACTTCCATTTCCAAGCCATTCCCCATTGCACCATTCGCACATACAAGCCTGAAGTACCTGGGATTCCCAAGCGGTCACCCATCTCGGTACTGACCAAGTTTGACGTTGTTTAACTTCAGTGTTCGTACGGGGACCGGTGTTTCAACGTGATATGGTTGTAACCCCGAGGAGAAAAAGTAAGGAGTAAAAGGGAGAGAAGATGAAAATAACAAAGAAAAAGAGAGGGAAAGCGATGAAATAGATAAGAAGGAAAGAAAAGGAGTGGGTGGGGGGAATCAGAGAAGATAGGGAAAATGAAAAAGAGAAGAACAGGATATAGAAAAGAAAACGAGAAACAAAGAACAAGAAGGAAAATAGGGAGAATTTTAAGCGGAGGAGATGAAGGAGGAGTAGGTGAAGGAGGAGGAGGAGAAAGGACAGAAAGAGAAAAATTAAGACGAAAAAATGATGAAGAAGAACAACAAGAAACAACATATTTAAAACATTTAAGTGGAAGGAGTAGGAAGGACAATCAAAAAAGGTAAAAGAAAGAAGGCGAAGCTTTTAAGAAGAAGGAGGGAAGGAGAAGGAAGGGAGGAGGAGGAGGAAGTGGAAAGCAGTGAGCGATCAGAGAAAGAAAGAGGTGGGAAAGGAGAAAAAAGAAGAGAAAATGTAGAAGCGGAAGTTAAGTAAATAGGAGAAAAAAGAGAAAAAGAAGCACGTGAAGAAGAAGAAGAAGAAGAAGAAATTCAGGAGGAGGAGGAGGTTTCTTTACATTAAAAATTTTTAACATAGAAGATTCAATGGACGATATTCCTTGAAAGACGAAGAAGAAAAGAAGAAGAATGTTTCAACAGAAGAAGTGGGAAGAAAAGATGATTCAATGGAGAGTAGTAGTAGTAGTAGTAGTAGTAGTAGAAGAAGAAGAAGAAGAAGAAGAAGAAGAAGAAGAAGAAGAAGAAGAAAAGAAGAAGAAAATTCAGTGGAAGAAGTGGGGGAATAAAATATGATTCAAAATATTTATAAATAATAGAAGAAGAAGAAGAAGAAGAAGAAGAAGAAGAATTTAAGAAGAAGAAGAAGAAAAATTCAAAAGAAGTTAAATAAAAATGATTCAATGGAAGAATTTAAAAGTAATAGAAGAAGAAGAAAAAAAGAAGAAGAAGAAGAAGAAGATGAAGAAGAAGAAAAATCAGTGGAAGAATGGGGAATAAAATATGATTCAATGGAAGATATTTAGTAGTAATAAGAAGAAGAAGAAGAAGAAGAAGAAGAAGAAGAAGAAGAAGAAAAATTCAGTGGAAGAAGTGGGGGGAATAAAATATGATTCAATGGAAGATATTTAGTAGTAATAAAGAAGAAGAAGAAGAAGAAGAAGAAGGAGAAGAAGAAGAAAGTTGAATATAGAGGAAATACAAGAAAAAGGAGATGTCGTAGAAAGGGGAGATATAGAATAGGGGGAAAGGAAACGAAGTAATGGCAGACAGATAAAGTTAAAGGAGAAGAGATGGAAAAAAGAAAAGAAAAAATGGAAAAAGGAGAAAAAAGGAGGATTAACGAGTAAGAAAAACGACAAAAAAAATAGGAGACAAAAGAAGAAGAAGAAGAAGAAGAAGAAGAAGAAGAAGAAGAAACGGAAAGAACGAAGAAGAAGAAGAAGAAGAGGAAGAAGAAGAAGAAGAAGAATATTTAAGAAAAGAAGAAGAAGAAGAAGAAAAGAAGAAGAAGAAGAAGAAACGTTTTCGAAGAAGAAGAAGAAGAAGAAGAAGAAGAAGAAGAAGAAGAATTTACAACAACAACAACAAGAAATTAAGAAAAGAAAAAGAAAAATATTTGAAATTAAAAGGAGGAGGAGGAAAACTTAAAAAAAGTTTTTTTAAACCAGGAGAGAAAAATGAAAACAATGAGAAAAGGAAGACTATAAAAAAAAGCAAAGAAGAGAGAGAAAGAGAGAATGGTTACAAAGAAATTTTCTTTAAAAAAATAAAAAAAAAAATTGAAGAAGGGATGAAAAGCAAGAGTTATAAGTCAACATATGAAATAGAATCAAACAAAATCTAAAACCAGGCAATTATTCCTACAGAACAGGACTTCGTCTCCACGCTCAACAACGCACAAATCTTTGCAAAAAGCATTTAGAAGCCCACCCGCTGTCCATGAAAACACACCGTCTTTTATAAAAGTTGCATTTCTTTAAAAATATATCTGTCGAAACAGGTGGTTCGCATACACATGTTCGCCTGTTGTACAGTAGGAAATTTGAAAAAGGAGCTTAGGGTAGGGTGATACTTAAAAAGTCACTATTTGGGTTGTTAATATTCTTTGTTCGAAGGGCTTGTAACAAGTGTTGACAAGTAAAGGTCTTTTCAACAATGCAGGCTGGCTGTGCTAATCAGTTACTTATCTGAGTCAGCTATAGACAACATCTATTTATTTTTTTTGTTTGTCTTAAATCTTTGTTTCAATGAATTTAAAAAATTTGAAATGTGTTTCTAACAAAATAATTAAAATCATATGGTTTTAAATTTCCTTTCATTGAACTGAAAAATTCAAAAAATATATATATAAATATATATATATATATATATATATATATATATATATATTTATATATATTTATTTGTTTAAAATTTTGCATAAATAGGATACAAAACAGAACAAAGATATGTATATTTCAAGAATCCGGAAAATGTGTTCAAATACAAAACTATTCGATTATTTGTTTGAATTTGAATTTAAATCTACACATGGCCAAGTTTGTCTTTGGGCACGTTTTTTTTAAATTTTTCCCCATCCATTAGACGCAGGTTCGAATTATTTTCGGAACGTTATATTTTTCTAACATTTTTTTCTCAATATTCAGTTATATTTTAGATGTACATAAATATATTGTTTAATAAATAAATAAAAAATAAAAAAGATCATTATAATTTTTTGTGAATATATTAAAAAATTTAAAAAATGTTACGTTCAAAATCATAAATTGGTATATATATATATATATATATATATATATATATATATATATATATTTTAAAATTCATTTTCGAATAATGAAATAGGACATTTTTTTTGAAGGAAATGTGGTTATTTCTTTTTTCAAACTTCAACATTTTTCCCCTTAAAGAAAAAAAACCATAACTTTTTTTTTCTGCCTCAAAATAGTAAAAATTTTTCAATAAAATTGAACATTTTTAATTTTTTTTTTTGAAATTATTTTTATATTGATGTTTGATATATATATATATATATATTATTGAATTCATGTAAAAGTTGAGAAACTGTTTAAAAATACTTTTTCTTTTGGTATTAAAACGTTAAAATTTTTTCAAAACATTTTTACATTGATTTATAAAAAAAAATTGTTCATTTTTCTGTATTATTTTTCAAAATTTTAATTTAACACACACACACACAAACACACACACACACATTGTTTGACCATATATATATATATATTTTATATATATATTAAATATAACCAATAATTTTGTTGAACATTATAGACATTTAAATTTTCATATTTGTAGAGATTCCATAATTGATTTTGATTTTTCTAACAGATTTATTTTTGTTTAACCATTTTTTGGATTTCATACTTCTCCAATTCATTCAAATCTGGTCATGTGAACGTCATGAGATGCGAAAAAAATTTTCAAATCTTTTCTTATATGAACGTTTTTATCGATGCTTATGTAATCATCTATGTAAACAATGAGAGACTATCATCACTGTCTTGTCCGTATATTAAAAATTAATATGTTGTAATTAAAATCTTTGATAATGGCTTTTAAGCCAAATAAATAGTTTGTTTTAAAAAAAAATATGGATCAATATTGTTTTTTTTCGTTCAACGATAATGTTATTAAACTTATCAGACGTTACATAATAAATTTACATAAAAAAAAATAGACAAAATTTGTCTATTATTATTTAATGAAACGTGTATGAATATTTATATATATATATATATATATATATATATATATATATATATATTTATAAATATTATTATTTTTATAAATTTAATGAACAAAAATTTTAAAAAAAAATGCCATGAACTGTGGATTTTACTCCATTTCTTCTTTCTCTTCAACATATATATATATATATATATATATATATATATATATATATATATAATTGTGTGTGTGTGTGTGTGTGTGTGTGTGTGTGTGTGTGTTGTCTGTATGTTTGTAATATTTATATTTTGTTTTTGTTTTTTTATTTTTTTTTTTTTTTTTTTTTTAATCATTTCACCCCAAAGCAAAGGGGAATGCCAAGAGTTATTCCACTCGGGGGGCTACAGAGAGTGAAAGTGAGAGAAAAAGACTGCTATATAAAAGGAAAGGATAAAAAAAAAAAAATTCAAAAAGACAGAAGATGGCGATTGACGTTGCATTTAAATTTTTTGAAGATTGTAGTTATCAGGGAAGCAAGTAAACGGAAGGGGAGTTCCACAGGCAGGAAGTGCGAGAAAAAACTGTTGTTGGAGTAGAAGTGGCAGTTACATTTAATTATTTCAACAGTAAAAGGGTGGGACCTAGATGCCAATCTAGTAGCACGCTTAAATTCATGTAGTCTGGGCACCAGGAAAAAAAAGCTCGTCAGAGCAGTTGCCATGAAAATATTTGTAGAAAAGACAGAGGGAAGCCACATCACGTCTGTGAGAAAGTGACTGAAGTCGAGATGCCAAGTCAGGATCGATTACATTGCAGATCCTTCTTTGGATTTTGTCAAGAACCTTGAGATGAATAGCAGGAGCACCAGACCAGATATGGCAACAGTATTCAATGCACGGACGAATGGTAGATTTGTAAATGTGCAAGATGGACTCTGACGAGAAAAATCTTCTGCCACGACACAATGAACCAAATTTCTTGCAGTAGATGCAGCTATTGATTCAATGTAGTTGTTCCACTTCAAGTCAGTTGAAAAATGTGAGGCCAAGAAGGCAGTAGTGATGCTCTCCAGGAGTCAGCATCAGCCATGGATGGGTGGGCAGGAAAGTTTCTCTATGATGGTTAAATGAGAGAAGTTTCGATTTGGAGGCATTAAAATTTACAAGCCATTTCCTGTCCCAGTTAACCACTGATTGTAAGTCCTTTTCAAGAGCAGCGACCAGGTTAACTTTGTCAGCTCTGTCGGATTTGCTATTTAGACAGGAGTAAATGGTAGTGTCATCTGCATAAATGCCTACTTGGGAACTGATGGCATCAAGAAGATCACTGTTGAAGATCAGAAAACAGCGTAAGACCCAGGATAGGGCCTTGAAGATATCCGCGTTCGTGGGAAAGGATCTAGAAGCGAGCCCGTTCAGAACGACTTTCATTTCTGCATTTGATAGTAATGATTAGATTAAATCAAACAATCGTCCTGTAATACCGTAGCCCTGAAGCTTACGTCTTACTTAAAAGACCAGCAGGCCAAGCCCTGCGAAATGCCTTTGAGATATCTAGAGCAACAGCTCTTCAAGCACAGCCGTTATTGTCAAGAGATGATATATATTTCAGTAATGACCGTAAGCACGTCAGCGGTAGACCGGTCAAAACGGAAGTCATATTGTATGCCAGAGAGTAGGTCGTAAGAGATAAGATTTTTAACCACTTCAGCATTGATTAAAGCCTCGAATACTTTGCCAAAAAGCGGTAGGAGACTAAGAGAACAATAGTTAGAGGGGTCAGAAAGTTCTTCAGAGTTCTTAAAAATAGGAACTAAATATGAGGAAGGATCAACACACGCTGCAAAATAAAAGCAAAGAGGCAATTGTTGTAAAGTTTGGAGAGAACAGGAGCCAGCTCAGGGAGCACATTTGTTTAGGACGACAGCTGGGATCTAGTCACCTCCGTTTGCTTTATGGGAGCCTAATTTATAAATAATTCCTGAGATCAGTGACAAGGTTATGCGCATATCACTCAGTAAAGCCTCTGTTCTTGCAGGGAAATCAGGTGTGGGTGCTCTAAATGAATCGAGAGTTGTGTCGGAAGAAAATTTCCGAGCAAAGCATTCAATCTCGATTGCTGTAGATATCAGGACTTTGAACTGGCTGAATAGAGGAGGGATTGAGGATTTGCTGTCGTACAGCACACTCTTACAGAGCTGCCAATAATCTCTAGAACCGAACTGGCGAGATGCTATACGTTGTTTCATTGTATCAGCAAAGAATAACTTCGTTCCATTGAGGGTACGTTTGCAGAGACAAAGAGACGTCTGTTTTAATTAGACGTGTTCACTCTGGTACACCCGGAAGAAATAATACAAATAATTAGCATGCAGGTCAGAACCAAAAAAATATAAAGCGGTTTAACTTACCTTTTTCCTTGTTGGAATGAAAGCATCGATACCGGCTTTTTGAATAAATATGAAGAGACCTTTTGGTAAATTTTGAACAAGATGATTAAAATCTTCATTCCAAAGGAAATCCATGTAGGAAAAAATCACGAAACGAGTCCCAAATAAAGATATT
Organism: Acanthosepion pharaonis; assembly: GCA_903632075.3. Classification (NCBI taxonomy): domain Eukaryota; kingdom Metazoa; phylum Mollusca; class Cephalopoda; order Sepiida; family Sepiidae; genus Acanthosepion; species Acanthosepion pharaonis. Next base: position 163,826 of record CAHIKZ030002469.1, on the reverse strand, counting down.
CAGTTGGCAATTTTTTTTTGTTTGGGATGGTGAGCGGAAGGTTTATGTTTATAGACACTATAAATGATCAGAGTTGCCAAGAAAATAATTGAGCTGCCTTTTGAAAAACGACAAGAGTTTTTGGAGGTAAAAAAAGATCATTTCAAAAGAAGCCTGTCGGTTTTAAATTACTGGGAAATGCATGAAAAGAAAACCATATATGGAAGTTCAAATTTTCGATGCCAAAATAACCAAATCAGTGACAGAGTGCTTAATTCAAAAATATGGTGGTCATTAGAGTCAGCGAAAAAAAATATATTTGCAAACGGGTGTAGAGAGACGGCCTTTCCTATATTATTGGAAATACTATCTAGCACGCAACAGTCATAAGAAGAAGAGGAACCGTAGAGATAGCTGACTGAGTTAAGCAGAAGATTCTGCCGAATTGAACACGTGTAAAATTCAAACAAAATTTCCCTAATTTATAGAAACTGAGATTTTGTTTATCAAAAAAATTGTCTCAAGTCATGCATGTGGACATTAGAGTCCTTCCTAAGGAGAGGAAGGTAGCCAGGAATCGAGAAATTAAAAGAGGAGATTGAAGAGTTGAGATTAGTTTTGCAAAGAGTTAGGATGGCCGGAGAATTTTCGAAGAGGAACGATTCCACACTGCAGAAGTTGGTACGAATACCACGGATGTTGGAGCAAGTGAAGTTAAATTTTCAAATTATGTGTTTTTATTGAGCTTTTTTAAACATATACTTTTTGGTTGTTTATAGTCATAATGTGATATTTTGGAAGGGAAAGGCCTAGGGTGGCTGTTGCAGTCAATTGTCTAACGTAACATGTGCAAGAAGGAACGGGCACCACTCTCCCTGTTTATGATTATTGCATATAGCATGAAAAAACTGTCGCCAGATTAAGTTTTGAAAATATGTTCACTTTTAAATTTAAACGCTCTATTTTTATCAATCTGATTTGAACTGCACTTTATCCCATAAATAACCTTGTTCATTTTTATATATATATATATATATATTAAAAAATGGACTAAGCCGGCATTTATTTTAATATACTTATTGTTTATACGTTATTTTAATTGATACAAATATTTAAGCTATATTAGGTACAGATGAAGTATCTGGTTAACTAAATGGTATAGCACATCAGGCTATATGACGGTTACGTTTTAAGATACAGGTTCGATTCCTATCGGAGGGCACATATTTTCTATTTTTTTCAATCTTTATTAATTCAATTTTTAAATGTTTTGTTAATATTATGTTTATTATAAACAGAATCTTTAATTTAAATATTTACATCTATAAAAATAACGTATAAAATTATTATTATTATTATTATATATATATATATATATATATATATAAACGTCCAAGAAAATGGAGGAAGACTTTGCAGAAAATCAAGAATAAAATTAAACAAAAACATTTCATTTCATTGGAAAGTAATTGAATTTTCCCATTTCAAGAGCAGCAAGATGTTCAAAACGGGCATCTTTGACTAAAAGTATAGTGAAATAATTAAGGTTTGTTGTCAAAAGCATTTTATTTTTGGTCGTATATTGATTTAAAATATTCTTGTTTTAAAAATGTCCCTATTTTTTTGAAATGGAATAAATGATTCTAAATTTCATCATTTTGCTATTGGCCATCTAAATGAATAAAAAAAATCTTAAAATTCAATGGAAAAAATTGGTAACAAAAGCATAAAAATTTAGATCCAGTTTGTTCAACTTATAAACTTAATAAAACCAAAATAATTTAAAAAATGTGTTTTAAAAAAAGAAAAAAATGAAAAAAATTTTAAAAATTTAAAACAATATAGCATTTTCAATTTATATTATTTTTATTTTTTTGTTTAAACTAAATACATAAAAAATCAATATTAAATATTTTAAAACGTAAACAAAATATTTTTTATAATAAATTTAAATTATTGTTATTATTTAACTTAAATGTAAAAAGGTAACCTAAATTTACACTTTTTTATGGCTTAACCATTTAAAGAAAAATTTATTAAAAAAACATAAAACCTTTAAGCGTGTATTGAATAAAAATATCAAATTGTTGAATAAATTTTCCTTCGCCGATATATATAATTTCCATTTGTCAAATTTCCAAGCCCTGAATTAAATTATATATATAAATTTTAACATTTTTTTTTGATTCTTTCATTATAAGTGTCCGTTTTTTTCCTTAAGAATACTAAAAATACTTTGAGGTTTATATATATCTCTTTGTATTCTATTTCCAAATTTCTGTGAAAACCAAAAACATTTCTGTCGCCTTTATTTTTTAATTCATCTGTTTTGAGATTGTTCAACATTTTACTAAAAATAAAAAAAACGATATTTAAATTCATAAATTTTAAAATTTATTCTGCTTTTTTTCTAACGAAATTTTCTTGATTCAAGTAGTTGTTTTTCAAAAATTTTTCGAAAAGATCATTTTAATCCGTTTCAGTTTCAATGTCGCGTTTTTCCATCCTCTTTTAAAACATTTCTCAATCATCCTGGGTATGACGATAAACTACATCCGGCAAAAAAACCTCTGATCTGAGGTTTTTAAAAATGTGTAGAACCACCTCTTAATTTAAATTAATCTAAAAATAATACAATTTTTCACCTTAACGCCGGGTGGTAGCACCTGTTAGGTTCCCTGCCATGGGAAAAAAGTTAACTCCCTAACTGGGGCCAAAACACTATAAAAGTGTAAAAATAGGTTTTTATAGTTAAAATATCAGCAATATATTTTTGAAAAAAAAAATTATTTCCAGCAATACATTTTTGGGAAAGAAATATTACCAACAGTAGACATGACCCTCGACAATAGCTCCTTTTTACAAAAATACGTCAATGAAACCTGTTCTCCTACAAATTGATTTCTTACAAAGAATACATATTCTATTCATACGAACCTATCCTATAAATATTGTCAGCATTAAATAACCCATTGAGATGTTGATATACCGTAAAACAAAACCAAACCAATCCGCTTAGTTTTTGGAATGCATCTTTGGCTATCCCGATCTGCCTTCAGATTTCAGTGTCGTCGTCCGCTAAAACAATTCCTAGATATTTAATGTACGCAAATGTATTGAATTAAGTGCATTATCAAAGGAGGTAGTTATATTTAAAATAAATATTTTGCTGTGTCAAACTTTCTCTCTTAAAACACTTCCCACGCTGCTTTGAAAAAGGTTAAATAGCAAACACGTATAAATATATTTGACACTCGATAAAAATTCTCTTTACAAAAATACGTCAAGGAAACTCATCTAAAAACTAATTTCTTACAAAGAAAGCAGATTCTATTCATAAGAACCTATCTTTAAAATCTTGTTGGCATGAAATAACCCATTGAAGTGTTGATATGCCGTAAAGCAAAATAAACCATAGCAAACAAGTCTCTCGATAAAAAACCCTTTTAAAAAATACGTCAATGAAAAATCATCTACAAAACTGATTTCTTACAAAGAATACATATTCTATTCATGTAAAAACCTATCAAAAAATCTTGTCTGTAAAAATAAACATTGAAAATTTGATTAAAATAAAATAAACCAAAACTGAAAGTTTCGTAAAAAATTTTACAAAAATACGTCAATGAAACTGATAAAAAATTTCTTAAAACCAAATATTCCCTTTCACCTTCTTTTCAAAAATCTTGCTAAACATTCTACTTTAACCCATTTTTGATATTTAAAATGGAATTATCTATAAAATTGTAATTATTCCAAACGATTTTTCTTGTTAATTTGAAATCTTCAAATTGTGCAGACATTTTTTTTTTTTTTGGTTCTGTTTTTTACATTTTTAATTATTTTTTGTTTTTCATCTGCTACCTTGACAAGGAGGTCATGTAGTTTTCTTTCTGTGTCTACCATTAGCAAAGTGCGTATGTTATATTGTTAAAATTGCGCCTGCAAATAATAAAACCTGTTAGGGACTCCACCTTCAATCTCCAAGCCCTCTTTCCTCATTATATAAATTTCTCAATCATCCTGGGTATGACGATAAACTACATCCGGCAGCAAAGCCTCTGATCTGGAGGTTTTAAGGAGTGTAGAACCACCTCTTAATTGCCTCCGTTCCCAGGTCCGCCTTAACGCTGGGTGGTAGCACCTGTTAGGTTCCATGCCAATCATCCTGGGTATGACGATAAACTACATCCGGCAGCAAAGCCTCTGATCTGGAGGTTTTAAGGAAAAATAGAACCACATATTTAAATATTCCCAAAGCAATGTTTAGGGTTCAAAATTGGATTTCGCCCTCCTATTTTTCAAAATATATTTAAAATCATTTGGTGTCTGGATTTTTTTCGAAGAATTGTTTCTATTACGCGTTTACATCGGTTTGGCCTTGCTGTAAATATTAAACGAATCTGGTGAGAAAATACAGCCATTTATCTCTTCTTGTGTATTTCCTTAATACACATTCTATCCATTTACAAGAGGTTTGCTCCCGGCATAATCTCTGGATTATTCTAACATCCTTTTCCAATAAATCTAGATATTTCCACTATTTACATTTTTCGAACTGTTGTCCTCATCTTTATTATATTCACGACGTTTCGGCCGTTGTACACTCCGGCCTTCTTCAGGTGGCATATATCTCAGTGGATAAAAGCTTTGGTTGAAGTAATCCACCGACTTGACCCAAAACAGTTGTTTGTCCATTACCTGTCTACAGCAGAGGTGAACAAAAAACCTAGAGGATTGGGGTACTAAAGGGAGATAAATGAGATATCCAGAAAAGGCATGGCACGTGGAACTAGAACAATCTACCCCCGGTGGACAAAATAAAGGATTCGGTTCGAAATTCCAAAGTATATCCTCTGACGGGCTACCAGCCCAGGTCATGGTAGGCCTGAGAACAACAGCAATTAAGAGGTGGTTCCACGCTCCTCAAAACCTCCTGATCAGAGACCTTGCTGCCGGATGTAGTTCATCGTCATACCCACGACGATCAAATCTTTTGGCGTAATGTATAAAACTTAAGTGTACTTCCTTCTGCATAGAAAATGCCAAGTGTTTTTAGAAAATGTTTGGGAGAAATCGATGTAAACGCGTAACAATTCTTCGTCTCAGAAATCCAGACAGCAAATGATTTTTCATACTTCGCCGATAGGAGGGCGAAATCCAATTCCCTGAACCCTCGACATTGCTTTTCCTGGCTCTTAAAGCTTCTGTTTAATATCTTACATCCAGTTATGTACGAAAGAGCAAAGAATCTTTAATCTATTGTGCGTATTTATTGTTGTTTGAGTGAAGCTGTTTAATGAGTTATCAAGGTAATACAGTTTTCCATGTTGCGTTTTGGTTTTGGCTGGCGTCTTTTCTTTTTGGAAGATAATCAAAATTTGTTTGCCTTTTCTTTTGGGAAAGAAATTAAAGTCTTGGAAAACACAGACAAGTTGCGCACAAAAGCAAGTAAACAAATACAACATAAATGATTAATTGCAAAACATATCCGGCCTTTGTTTATGAGATTAGAAGATTTAATTTTGTTCAGTCAGTCTATCTATCTATCTATCTATCTATCTATCTATCTATCTATCTATGTTTTACATATTTTTATCTATATAAAACCAACATAATGGTATATTTATGTATATATAAATACATATGAACAGACTAAAAGAGCTAGCTATCAAGCTAAAACTAACTGACTTCCATAAGCAGACAGATGAAACACAGTAAGATAGATATGAATAGATCTATATTTATATCTATCTATCTTTCTATCTTTACATATTTTATCTGTATTAAAATGAACGGACTGGTATGTCTACGCATATATAGATAGATATGAACAGACTGCAATAAATAATATTTGCCCTATTTAATTTTACGAATTTAAGGAATTGTATTCCTGATCAATCAAAATTCGTAAATAATTATATAAATAATATATACAACATTTTACATATAAAGACTCACTCTACACCTTTCTGACCATAGCTCAATTAGATCTCATTTAAATATTCATGGAGACCTACCGGACACTATTCATAATATACTTGTTGACAACACTAATATAATAGCATCATCTACATGCAAAAAAAAAGGCTAGAAAAATAATGGAAGTATTATTAAAAAAAAATAAAAAAAAACAATATACATGAACATAATATAATATTTGACCGTGTTTTGAAAAATGAAAACATTTTAAAAACATACATACAACAAACTATTTTTCTTATTTTAACAGTTAAAATATTTAATCATTGAAAATGGCTAAATGTATAGCCAAAAAGCGCTCGGCAAAAAAAATGTTTTCGGACAGTTTTTATATAATTTATCATCCGAAAAGAAAAAAAAATTAT
>CAHIKZ030002469.1:5000-152500 GCA_903632075.3 Acanthosepion pharaonis | reverse complement strand
ATATAAAGACTAACCAGGCAAAAACGAATGTGAACTCCACTGAACAATCAACCTAATGAGCCACATAACAAAACTCATCATCCATATTCTGGTGAATAGAGCGCGCAGCGGAATCAGACCAGAGATAGGATAAGAACAGTGCGGGTTCGTTAAAGACATCGGAAGAAAGAAGGCGATATTTATGCTCAGAATGTTATCAGAAAGAGCAATACAAATCAGAAGGACATGTACCTATGTTTCATAGACTACGCATAGGCATTCGACTGATCACTATACATTTTTAAACTAATCAGAAAAATCACCATGATTCGTTTAAAAAAAAAAAATTTATCAATCGTTTACTAACATATAAATATACAAAATGGAGTATGAGTAGGCATCCATTTATCTCGCGAGATAAAGGTAGCGCCTTTGGCCAAAATTAAGTCCTTTGGTGGTGAAACTGGATTGACCTCTGCAGAGCGCAAGCCAGAGCTATGGCATATGGAGGCCATACGCCGCCCAGACTACATGGCCCCTTTCTCGGCCGTAGCGACAAGATCCAAAGGAATACAAGGCACTGCATTTGGGAACGGCTCAGCTGCAAGAGTTACCGGAAATTTGTCAGCGTTGACAACCAACCACCTTCGGGACTCCAGTCCGGGTTTTCTGTATGGATTTACTTCTATCGACTTTTCCGTGTTTTGGTTTTAACCGTAAAGCAGCGGAGATTTCAGAATTTTCCTGTCCCTGGATGGACTGCCTTCCTGTGACGTCGAGCTCCATCTACCCGAAGCTGCTGGTTATGGAGCGCCAGTTTTCCGTCTACGCCCATTCACCGAGTTAGAGCTGAACTTCGTTATCAGACGCTATTTGAGACACATGCCACGGAATCATTTTATAGACAGTGGTAGTTTGTCCAAACGATTGTCTCCGACTATGACAACCTTTGGAACATATATAATGTACGTATATAAACATGGTATATATTAAGCGTTTTAGAAGCTCCCCCCAAAATTTATATTCTTTTATTATATATTTAAAAAATATAAATATAAAGACTGTAAGCAGGCGCAAACGAATGTGAACTCCACCGAACAATCAGCTTAATGAACCACATAACAAAACTCACCATCCGTATTCTGATGAATAGAGCGCGCATCAGAATCAGGTCAGAGATAGGATAAGAACAGTGCGGGTTCGTTAAAGACAGCGGGACAAAGAACGAGATATTTATGCTCAGAATGTTATCAGAAAGAGAAATACAAATGCTGAAGGACGTGTACCTGTTTCATAGATTACGCAAAGGCGTTCGACGAAGTACTCCAAAAAGATCTGTTGGAACTGCTCAGCAACCTTGATATATTTGGGAAAGACATAATCAAGAACTTATACTGGCAGCAAACGGCCTGCACTGCATGCGGATAGAGAATGAGTTCAGCAGATAGACAAAAATAGAATGGGGCGCAAGGCAAGGATGTGTCTTCTCACCGGACTTATTCAACCTATACAGCGAGGCAATTCTGAGAGAACTGAAAATTCTACCAGGATTCATCACTGTCGCCCACAATCTTAACAACATAAGATATGCGGATGACACAGTGCTGATAGCAGCCACGGAAAAGAAATTACAATATCTCCTACAGAAGATCGCGAAGGAGAGCGAGAAGAAGGGACTAAGCATAAACTACAAGACAGAATGCATGATCATTAGTAAAAAGATGAGCCTGAGATGCGATTTGCAGGCCGGGGACACTAAAATCAAGCAGGCGCGAACTTTTAAATATCTGGGAAGTGTTCGGACAGAGGACGGTAAGAGCGACGCTGAGATCCGTAGACTTATTGGGATGGCCAAAGACGCATTCCAAAAGCTAAGTAGAGTATTACGAGACAGGACGATTTCTTTGGTAATAAACAAAAGAGTACTGAACTGCTACGTAACATCTGTCCTCCTTTACGACAGTGAATGTTGGACGGTCTCCTCAAAGATGAAGAAGAGACTCGAGGCAGCGGAGGTATGGTTCTACAGAAGTATGCTAAGGATATCATGGACCGAACATGTGAGCAACGATGTGGTTTTGGAGAGGATGCAAACAAGAAGGAAGCTTATACATAACATCGGGAAGAGGCGGATGAAATTACTGGGAATGCCTGGAGAATCTGAAACTCACAGGGTGGATAGAGGGAAAGATAGCAAGAAAAATCAACACGTAACATACCTTGATGTCCTAAAGAAGTGGATGACAGAACAGAGTTTGGGAGAAGTAGCGGACAAAACATATTGAGAACTACAAAGGATAGGGAGAAGTGGAGAGCCATGATCGCCTACGTCCTGAAGAGACACGGCACATAAAAGAAGAAGAAAACTTACTCGTGGTCACCTAAACTTTCAAACAGGATGGAATCACACCAATCTGCCATTCACCTCTATTTTTTAACTATTTTTCAGACAGTTATACCACACAACTATTACGAAATGCACTAATAACCGTCGAGATATTGTAAAATCAAGCTAACCTAACCTAACTAAAGACGCTGTTATAAAATATAATTTCAACCTCTTAAACGAAGATGATCCATATTTTGAACTGGGCTATAGTACGTGCATACGAAGGAGTAGTTAATATTCTAACTAAATTTTGCATTAATTAATTTATTAGGACTGTTATCCTTATCTTCATTGCCATATTGTTATATAGGAATAAAGTGTCGCTGCCGACACTTGAGTTTGAACATAGATCGTCAGTGAGCAAACACAGGCGATCCTATTATTGAATTAAGTAGACTACGTGACCATAGAGGAAACGCATAAGTAGAAAGTATCGTGACGATTAAAGATCGTCATTTCTAGTCTGTCCTCTATTAATATTCGGATCTCCATTTCTACTCTATCCTCTAGTACTATACGGGCCGCTATTCTCTTCTCTATACTATTTCTCTATTCAGACCACTATACAGTGGTTACTATTCGAGCGAGTATTATCGAGCAAGTGCGAGTGATATTCGAAGGCGTCTGATACCAGTATTGTTCAACGGCATTACTATAGTTGTATCTGCGATTACAAAGTCTCTACTACAACGAACATTACAAAAGTGACAACGAGTATTCGTTGACATAGCAAAAGTAGCAACGAGTGTTCGTTGGTGTTACAAAACATATTCTTAACGTTTCGGCCTTTGTACGCTCCGCCCTTGTTCAGGTTCTTCAAGGAGACATGACTCAGTGGATAAAGATGTTGGTTAGATCCAGAGACTAGATCCAGAGTTGTATATTTAATACCAGGCCACGACAATGGTGAACCAAAAACTTGGAGAGTTGAGTGAAAATCGAAATAACTGAGACACCCGGAAGAGACATGGCATGTGGAACTAGAACAATCTACCCCAGTGGACGAAATAAATGGTTCGGTTCGAAATTCCAATCACCTGAACAAGGCCGGAGCGTATAACGGCCGAAACGTTGTGAATATGGCAATAAAGACGAGGAAAGCAATACAAGTAATCATAATACCTCATTTCAGAGATACAGACAGATATTAAATTTATTTCCACTATCTGATGATGTATTCTTATTCTTCTTTTATATGCCGTCTCTCTTGAAGCCCGTGGGCGATCTTCCTGTCCTTTGTAGCTCTGTTTGTCCCCTCATTATCCGTCCCAGAGCTTGTTCTGCCAGTTATTTACACAACCACGTCAGGAATCACTATTTCCGTCTGTACCAGCGTGCTAATTCCGATCACGACAGGCACCTCTTTGTGTCTGCTCGTAATAATTGTAAACGTGTCCTCAAAGAGGCTGAGGTTTTGTTTGCTGACAGAATAAAGCACCGTATAGTCTTTAAAAAAATTGGCTCTCGTGATTACTGGCGGCTGTGTAATAGTGTTAAATAAGATTAAGTCTTCTGTCCTTCCTCTCTTCACTCGATTTGAGATGTTATCAACTTCTACTAATAAATCAGAATATTTTGTTCATAAATTCTTTTCAAATTCTACAGTGGGCTATGATAACTTCTTAGCCGCCCTTGATTACAGCAATTTTGACTTGTTTAATCACGTCTCTTCTTCTTACTTTTTTTCCAGTGTTAGTATATACCCTCAATTTGGATAATCCTGTCTACTTAGACGGTCTTCTACTGAAGGTGAAGCCACCTTGGCTACCTCATTCTTCAAACTTAAAAACACCATTATTATTATTATTATTATTATTATTTGTGTATGTAATGTTTCCTGCTTTGTATCCTGTCGAACAGGTCCAAACTATGGTCTTTAGGCCCTATATAGTGGGCTATGATAAGTTTTGAGCCACCCTTAATTACCAAGGCTTGTGTAATAACGTATCTTCTTTTTTTTCAGACAATACAGTGTAAGTATCAAGCTGCTCTCATCTATGTACGATAGTTGATTATATTTTGCAATGAAAGTTCGTGGAAGTAAGGAAATTGGTGAATTTCAACGAGAGCAAATAATAGGATGGCATCAGTGTGGAAAGTCAAATAGAGAAATTGCTAGGATTTGCCAGATTAATCATCAAACGGTTAATAATATTGTCAAGAAATTTAATGAAGAAGGCCATTGTCGTGTGGAATAATGTTGAAGAAGACCAAGCATCGTGTGTGAGCGAACGAAAAGGCCGCTGAAGAGGGAAGTCATCAGAAACCGTCGTCAGAGCGTCTAAGATGTCGCCAAGAACATAGAAATGTCGCCATATGCGGCGAGAAAGACTCTAAGAGAGCTAGGCTATCAAAGAAGTGTTGCAAGAAAAAAACCTTGATTCCAGAGGTTAACAAGAACAGGCGTATAGATTGGGCGAGTGAATTCGAGAGCAAAGATTATGAATTTTGGCAGTCTGTAATTTGGGCAGATGAAAGTAAATTCTGCCAATATTCGAATTCGAGATAGGTTTATGTTTGGAAAAATCAGAATGAGTCTTGGAACACTGGATGTTTACAGGTGACCGTGAAACATGGAGGGATTGGAGTAATGGTATGGAGCACTGTTTGATTTGGAGGGAAATCTGAGCTGATTCTTGTTGACGAGCAGTTGAATGGTCCAAAATACTGTCAAATATTAGAGAAAGGACCACTTCCACTGTTTGAAACCAATCAGATTGACAAGAATGTCTACCTTTTTCAAGAAGATGGAGCGCCATGTCATACGAGCAAAGTAGCAAAAGCCTGGAAGAAATCGCAAGGAATCAAGTCACTGACATGAGTAGCCTAAAATCCTGAGATGAATCCAATAGAAGACGTTTGGGAGCACCTTGACCGAAAACTTCGAGAGCGTGCAACCAAAATCACGTCAGTGGCAACCTTTAAAGTAACATTGCTAAAGGAGTGACAAAATATGGATCAGACGATTGTTGATAACTTGATCAAATCCATGAAAAATCGAATACAAGAACTGAAACTAGCAAATGGAGGACCTACTCCATACTAGTTCCAAATACTCTTTATTTATGTTGAGTTGGGATTACGTAATTAAATTGTGAAATTGGATGTAGTTTATTTCTCCTTTTCTTAGGCTACTATGGGAGAATTGTCTTTTAATTAATAGCATTTTTCTTAGTATATAGGATGTTCCTACTAGGGCTATGTTCTCTGCAAGTTGTATGTTGATGTTACCTGGGACACTGTTAGTAAAATTGTCCATTCCTTTTCTCACAAAGACCAGAGCTCCGATTACTATTGGTACAATCTCAGTCTTCATTTCCTACATCCTGTTAATCTCGAACTCCAAGTATTTGGACAACTTCTCGATAATTTTCATGGAGGTGTTTCTCTCAGATGGTACGGCTATGTCAATAAGTATACGTTTCTTGAATTGTCTTTTATTATTATTCCTCTTGTTGTATCAGAAATAGCTTCATGACATCTTCCACTGACCATTTTTGTAAAAAAACTAACCGTTACATTACATATATTTTTCATAGATTTCGTAATGTGTGAGCCGTGTTTGTGAGTAGAATTATTTGTATTTCTTTAAGGCACGGGTTTCCAAGAATCCCTTCAATACGTCTATCGGAACCTTTCCTTTTCCAATCAATCCGAGGGTCCCAACCACAACTGAGATTCTTGATGTCTTCTTGTGCCACATTTTTGAGATATCTACTTCAAGATCCTCGTATTTTGATAGTTTTTTAAGATCTTTAAAGATACATTACAATCTTCAGGAACTTCCATGTCAATAAGAAAGCACATTCTGTTTTTGTGATCTTTGTTCACGATGTTTGGGCGATTAGCTTTGATTGTTCTGCCTGTGTGTATTATAAAGTTCCATAAACTTGTTACCGGTCCTATGTCTGCAACCAAGTCTGGGTGACGTTCGTACCAATTTCTTGCAGTTCCCTTCCCATAAATGTTATAGATTTTCCAGTACAGATATTGACCTACCCTGTCATGCCCGGTTTTATATTGGGTAGATGCGAATAATGTGTAACATGATACAAAATGGTCAGTTATTATTATTATTATTATTATTTTATTATTATTTCCTTTGTAAAAAAACAACAACAAACAAAGATCACGCACATTTTACATAGATAAAGCTCTTCGTAATGTGTGAGCTGTACTTGTAAATATAATTTTTTTGTATTTTTAAGGCATGGGCTACCAGGAATCCCTTCATTGAGTCTATTGGAACCTTTTCCAATCAATCCGAGGGCTCCAACTACAACTGGAATTATTGATGTCTTTATGTGCAAAATACTGTTTATTTATGTTAAATAGGAATTACATAATTAAAATTTGAAATTGTAGTTTATTTCTCTTGGCTAAAAACTTTTCTTTCGCTAACTTTTCCCTTAGAACTGAGTCTTTATTAAGTGACATGAATATAACTCCGTCCATAGTTTCAGTTATCATCTATAAACTAGATCCCCACAAAGCATGTGGACTTGATAGTATCCCTACAATTGCCCTTAAGTAATGTGCTCCTGAACTGTTTCTTGTTCTCTCTAAATTTTACAATAAATTCCTTGCCGTTTCTTGTTTTCCACCGGAACGCGGGGTGCTTGGCAAAGGGAGAAACGCTGCTAAGGGCCGCAAGGGTTAGTGGAAAGCTGTGGATAGTCAGGTTTGTCTGTGCTCTAAGAGAACAGGAAACAGAAGAAAAATTTGCTCCAGCATTATTTTTCGATTTAAGAAAAACAGTTTTGATACTAACACTGAAGAACGGTATAAACTAACACGGGTTGGGGGCGTATAGCTTAGACATGGTCATCATTATAGTCCCAGGTCTGAAGTGGGATAGCCCCAATCACACACTGAAAATTATTCTGGATTAGAATATACTATACCTGGGCATATTCTGGGAGGGCGTTAATGGGCTACCCCGGCACTGGGATTGAACTCAGAATTACGATGTCCCCCTCCCAAGTTCACTATTCAACGCCTTAATCGGAAAATTAGTAACAACAAAGTCGGTAGTAGTCCGACTCAATAAATAATATCTCCTCGGCAAGTTCAATCAGCAATTGTCACTGTCGTCACCATTGAAACGTTTTATTCTTTTATGTGCTTAATTCCTAGATGATGGCTCTCCACATCTTCTTGTCTTTTGTTTATCTATGTAATCTTTGACTTTCTTTGCGCCACTTCGAGACTTTGTTTTCTATTCACGCAAAATCGTTATGTAGGTTATTCGTTCATCCCCCGCTTCACTTGCCATCACTTTGTCTTGTGAGTGTTAGAGTCTCCAGGACCTCTTTTCTCACAATATGTCCTAAAAGATTTAACTGATTGCGTCGCTTAGGGTTTTGTTTAACCTTCATGACCGAAAAAAAATGATGTGTCAAAGGGACAGTTATTCCCTTGACACCGTTATTACTGTATACGAGATTTCGGTACCTACCTCATTTTGATGCACTAAGTACGAAGCTCACAACTCGGGCAGCGTCATTTGCTGACAATCATGCATTCTGTCATCTGAAACCCTTTACCTACCACGTAACTGCGTTTACATCCCCTGATTGGTTTACATAAACTTTCAGTAAGTATTAAAGTCAATAAACACAGCTTTTCTCCCGTGGATGAATTCAATGAAACACCTCTTCTTCGTACACACTTTTATGTCAGACCCAATTTTACCAGGCTGCCGTTAAATATAATAAAAATAAGAGAACTTGGAACGACCCTCGTAATTACCATAATTATTCATGTATAATACGCACTCCTAACTCTGGGCTACGGAATTCTGGGAAAATCTCTCTTGTTTAATACGCATTGACTTTTTAAAACATTGTAGCAAAGAAATTTAAGATTTATTCAAATTTAATATTGTGGTGAATGTCTGCGGTCGTCACCTCTGTGTGGATCGGTGTGACGAATTATTATTCATGAATCCAACTTATGTCTATCTCATACATAAAATAATGGAAATTTACAAATCCTTTTCAAAATATACGCATGAGAAATGATTTATATGATAAGGGCAAACCAAAACATGATTATTACAATATCTTGCTGCGTCTCACCGACCCACACAGAGGTGACGACGACAACAGACATTTCCCACATCGACATAAACAAGGGTGACATCTATAGACATTCCCCATACACAGACTTATACACTTACATGAATTACTGTCCAACATACACCAAGACACACTAACGTTTCTTTACATACATACACTTACACTATCACACATTTTAAAGCCTAAAATGTTCCTCACACATAGTTATATATCATCTATTGCGTGTATACACGTGACACGTATCTGACCAATAAGAAATAACAAAAAATTTTAATATACCAGTACTCTCTCTCTCTTTCATTTTATTTCTATTTCGATCTCTGTCGAAGCTTTAATAAAAGTGAAACATGTTAGATTGATATACGTTTCCTACTTGTTTTTTTATCTTATTTTAACACATATATATATATATATATATATATATATATATAAATGTGGAGAGAAAATAATATTATTGGTAATAATACAAGACTCTCCCAACGGATTGAGTCCTCTAGTTCACTGGCGTGTTTATGAAAAAGTAAATACGCAAAAAATCAGCCTTTCACTCTGCCGGGCGCCGATAGCCTAGGGATATATATATACACAATATATATATATATATATATATATATATATATATATATATGAGAATGAATCAAATATAAATTCCAACTTTCGTAATATTAATTTAAAAGAAGGCTCAATGCAATAGTAGAGCAATATTCTTTAATTAGGATATTATATCAAAAACATGTCAATAACGCTACATAAATGCAATCATGTTTCGATGTGTATTATAAAAATTCTATAGCCATATACTATCTATGTTTATTATGCAGTGTTACATTAGAACATGCACATGCCCACTACAAAACTGTACATCTTGTTTCAACGTTAAATTTTTTTTAAACGTTTCATCAGATGGAAGCTGATGAAACGTTAAAAATTATTTTGCATAATAAACAAATATTTATTGCTGTACGTTTGTATTGAGCCGTGTTTTAAATTAATGTTTTGAACGCTGAAATCTTACCCTTCTTTCTTTTATATATATATATATATATATATATATATATGTATTGATGCCCAACTTTTACACAGGCGTACAAGTCACTGCCTGCGATCAGATGTTTCTGTATATGTAGAAGGGTATTGGATGCCTGGCAGAGCACCACTAAAAACCTTATGGCAAAATCATTTTAAAAAAATACCGAATCACGAATGCACTGGACGACACTAAAGATGACATCTTTTCTTTAGGAAGAAGGACAAGATGGCTCTGTGGACGACGACGATGACATCAAAGATGACGAAGACATCCAATACGCTGACAACATAAAAGAAAATTTTATGACGTTGATGACCTTTGAAGCGGACAGCTGTGAAGCAGCCTAGAATTGGCTTAATATCTACGTGATTAGATTTATTTTAATATACATGCTTTGTTTGTTAAGGTATTTAAATCCTTTAAGTTAGATATTAGTAAATTTTGACTACAATATACTTTCGGACATATTGTCTCGAATAAGGCGACGAAAAAACATTCTCTTCTATAGTACGTACTTCTAAATTTTTGGTTTAAAATATAAAGACGTGCGTACTATACACAAATAATAACGATAAATGCTCGAAGAAAGAAATGTTTTTAAAATTTGAATTATCTAGGCTTCATATGGGGAGAGTGAATAGAAGGGGTGGATTGGGGGAATGTAATCTGCGATGAGGGAAATAATTAGTGAAAGGAGGGGTAGTGTTGCCAGCATGTTGAAGGATAAACTCTATGCAAAGTGAGATAATTAGCGGTGTTGTGACTCGTGAGAGTTGAAGGTAGAGTTTGGGGAGAGTGACTGTCATAGGGTGGTCTTGGTGGGGAGGAAGTGAATCGCGGAAGAACGATGGACTACCACCAGGTAAAATGATTAGCGGAAGGTGTAGGCTGATCTCCGGCTTGGAGAGAGATAGGGGTTAACTCGATGAAGGGTGGTATGCGGAGGGAGAATGACTAGCGTCGGCATGAAGGCTGCCTAGAAGAAAGACACTTGAGAGATGAGGAGGATCTGTGGGGAGAGTGAGTAGTAGGAGACTGTTCTGCGAGGATGGAGGCGAGTAACGGGAGGAGTCTGGTCAGCGAGGGGATGTGGAGAGATTAATGAGACGAAAGGTGATCTGTCGGTGGAGAACGAATAGCTGAATCTGTTTCTATAGAAAAGTTGCTGGTGGTTAAATAGAGATTAAATTCAAAAACTGAATAAATGGGACCACCGTTCCTGTATCCCAATAACTACGGCCACTATTCACTAGAATAATTTTCCCTTCTTTTTGTGTGTCATGTTCTTTCAGGACGTAGGTGATCATGGTTCTCCACCTCCGTCTATCTCTTGCATCTCTCAACAAGTTCCTTCCCCCTGCTTCCTCCCCCAGAGCACGTTCTGTCATCCACTTGCTTAACCCCACCAGGTATGCCATACGTTGTTTTCCCTTGTTTCTCTTTCCCTGTATTCAAACCGTGAGTATCAGATTCTCCAGGACATCTTTCCTCATCATATATCCCAGAAACTTCAGCTGCCTCTTCCTGGTGTTAAGTATAAGCCTTCTCCTTGTTTGCAAACTCTCTAAGACCTCATCGTTGCTCACACGCTCGTTCCATGATATCCTTAGCATCCTTTGATAGAACCACATCTCTGTCGTCGCGAGTCTCTTCTTCATCTTTGAGGAAATCGTCCCACATTCGCTGCCGTAAAGAAGGACAGATGTCACGTAACAGCTCAGTATTCTTTTCTTTGTTACCAAAGAAACCCTCCTGTCTCGCAATACTCTGCCCAGATTTTGGAATGCATCCTTGGCCATCCCAATATGTTCGATCCACAATATCCGTAGCATTCATCTGTAGAAACACATCTTCATCGCCTTGAGTCTCTTCTTCATCTTTGAGGAAATCGTCCAACATTCACAGCCATAAAGAAGGACAGATATCACGTAACAGTTCAGTATTCTTTTCTTTATTACCAAAGAAATCCTCCTGTCTCGCAATACTCTGCCCAGCTTTTGGAATCTGTCATTGGTCATCCCAATACGTCTTCGGATTTCAGCGTCGCACTTGCCGTCCTCTGTCAAAACACTACCCAGGTATTTAAACTTCCGCTTCTTCTTGATTCTAGTGTTCCCGACCAGCAAATCGCATTTCGGGCTCATCCTTTTGCTGATGACAACGCATTCTGTCTTCTTGTAGTTTATGCTTAGACCTTTCTTCTCACTCTCCGTCACTAAATAGCAATACTACAATCTTTTTTTTTATAGGAAACTCATCTCAAATCATTTTTCGCCATGCTTCCAGTTACATGATACATCTTAGAGAAAGATTAGATCTAGATTTTAGATAAGTTTTTTTTTATACTAATGTTTACTCAATTCTAGGCTCAAAAGCTGCCCAAGTTAGAGAGCTGCTGTGTGGGATTGCAGTGACTGAGAAAACTTCAAGTGGAATCAAGCAATTATTTTAATCTGTGCAGCGGATCAGGTTGAAGCTGCGGGTAACCCACCTAACGAGCTGAGAATACCATGAATGGAACATATGAGCAATAGGGACGTTTTAAGGATATTGGGAAGAAAACAAAAACTTTTTGCTTAGAATCAGAAAGAGTTGAAATGTCTTGGACGCATAATAAGGAAAGAAGGCTTAGAGAATTTGATGCACACAGGGTATCATGAAGGCAACGGTGCAGATGGAAAAAAAAGCTGGAGTAAATGAATGTCAGAACACGAACTGGGTGGGATACTAAGTGGGAGAGAATAAACACGGCTTAGAACTACAAACTATAGAAAGCTGTGGAGAGTAATTTCCTCCCCCGTCTAGAAGGAACAGGGCACATAAAAGAATAAGAAATTTCTTTATGGGTACAAATTAACGCTAGTCCTAATTGTAAAATATGTTCAGCGCCAACCTGATTATATTTCCAGACATTTTTTTAAAGATCTTAGACAAATTTACGAAGAAAACTAAAAGGTCATATTCAGAAATGACATTAAAAAAAAAAAATCTATTCTCTTGGCAAAAAATGGAAAAAATTTAATTCCGTTAATTAAAATCTGTTTTCAACAATTTATTTAATTTATCAAATTATTACATCAAATGTCACCGGAGGGTAACTTGAAAAAAAAACGTTGGTATTTTTAACAAGATATTGGATTTAAATGGTTTTTAATTGGTTAGCCAAGCGGGGGGCTCCCCGACATCCGCCATTTGCGGACATCCGAGTTGGGAGAAAAATTGAGCTGATGGAAATTTTTACGCAACATACATTACAGCAAGCAAGTTTAACTGTTCGCCTATATATATATATATATATATATAATTAATTATTTAAAAATATGATTCCATCGTTACATAAAAAAAATATATTGTATATATATATATATATATATATATATTATATAAATATATTGTTTATATATATTATATAATAATATATTATTATATATATATATATATATATATATATATATATATATATATATATTAAGAATATTATTTACCTAACGAGTTCTTTCCTATTTTTATATGTTTTCACACACACACACATATATATATATATATATATATATATACACTATAGTTCAAAAGTTTGAAGCCACCCTCAGAATGAGCATGTGATGAACTTGACTGAAGAGTGAAAACGTTCCATCAAAAAAAAAATAAAATGAAAAAAAGCTCTTAGAGTCACTGAAAAAAAGAATGGAATCAATTGTCTAACTTATACTTTGAGAAACTTCTTTTTTAATGACAAAAACTTGTGCTGCAGTAATCAAGGATAAAGGAGGATATTTTGACGACAGCAAAAATTTAATCATAAAATGCTATTTTTCTTTTTTTTTTACAATAAAATTTCCAACAAAAATTCATGTATCACTTTTTTAACAATGTATAATAATTTCTCTTATTTAAAGTACAAAACAATTATTTTGGGGGACAATTTAAAATAATAAAAAATTACAATTAAATTGTTGTGCGTGTGCATATATATATATATATATATATATATAGGGTGTGATGGGTAAATTGTCACCATTTTACATTATTAATTTCGCGCATGCGCGTTGTTTACACTATTTACATTATTCGGACGATTGTCCTTATCTTTGTCGCCATTTTCTTAGAGCTTAGCAACAATGTTGAAAGAAATGTCTTTTCTTTCCATTGTCTTTTCTTTCCTTTGTACACATATTTTAATTCCATTTTTTATAGTTCCGCGAATTCGTTTGATTGCAGATGGTACGATGGTTATTTATATGGTTTGTATCCAGTTTTGTTCAGCCATTGGTATAGTTCCTCGTCATAGAACTCTGAGCGTTGTCAGAGACTAGCGTTTTCGGAATTCCATTTCTTGAAAAAAAAAAGATCGTTAACGCTTGTTTCACGTATCTATCATTATTAGTAATAATCCCACTCCATTAACATGAGCATGAACCATGCGTACTCTATCCCAATGTTGGGTCTTTTCAGGCCATATATGTGAGTTTGAATTTTCTTCTTTCAATGCACGTTTTACGCCTTTTTACGGATTCTTCTACATCTGTAGAATAGCCTGGCCACCATGTTTTCAGCCTCAGTCTCCTTTGCGTAGACGTTATTCCGCAATGATCATTATCATATATACTTTTTATAATTTTGCTTCTTTGCGTTGCTGGCGGAACCACTACGTCTCCATTACAAGTTAAACCCTTTTCTACAGTTAGTTTTGTGTTTAACCTCTTTAAAACGTCTTTCTGTCTGTGAGCAATTATTCAACTTATTATTTTTTTTATACTGAACAATAAACTGTTCAATATGGCATCTGTCTTCGTTATCATCAGCTAATTTGTCTATGGACAAAATATCATTTTTGACCCAGAGTAAGAAAGTATCTCCGAATTTTTCATCATCTTTCTCACTTTTAGATTTAATAAACTTCAATCTTGACAAAGCGTCTACATGCAGAATGCTTTCATATACTCAATATCAAAATCAAACGATATTAACATTAACGCCAATCTAGAAGACGTTATCTTAGGAAGTTCCTTCTAGAATTAAATATGAATTCTAAAGATCTAGTAGGAATTTCTTTCCAATCAAAAACTGACGAGGTTTAATTGTCGTCCATATTATGGCCAATGCTTCTTTCTCAATATTTGATTAGTTCATTTCGACATTTGACAATTTTCTTGAGAGATACATAATAGGATGACCATCCTGAGCTAATATTCACAAAATTGAGTGGTCACTTGCATCATTGGTTACTACTATTTCCTTTCTAGGGTCAAATATTTTTACTACTGGCTTCTTTACTAGAACGGCCTTTAAATTTTCAAATGCTACTTGTTATTCTGTCCAAATAAATTCCACATTCTTTTTTTTTTCTTAAAGAAGCACAAGGTTCTGTCAATTCGGAGTATCGCTCTACATATCGTCTGTAGAAATTTACAAGTCCTAAGAAAGATTCCAATTCTTTTTTGTTCTTTGGCGCTTCAACTTTTAATATTTTGTTAATTAACCGTTGGTCTGGTGATATGCTTTCGTTAGATATTGAATCTCACAAAAGTTTTTAGTTTTGTTCACACATTTTTTTCTTTAATTGTTAATCCAGTATTTTTAAACTTATTCAAAACTGTACTGGTTTTCCATTTTAATTCTTTATCATTAATAATGACACCAACACAAATGTCATCCTGGAAGCATATTATATTTTTATATAAAAGTTGGCTCCCTGTGCCGCAGCAGGAAATTTAAATTTTTGAAGATTGTATATGGCAGGGAGCAAGATATCGGAAGGGAATTTCACAAGCAAGAAGTGCGAGTAAAGAAATTAGAATAAAACTTACGGTTAAATACAGAGTGTTTCACAATTTTTTAACCAAATGATCAGGCACAAATCAAGGACCACAAATGAGTAATACATTTATTGAAGGTAAAAGGCTAACATTTTAGAATCTGAAACCATTTAGTCTCAAACATGAACCAAAAAACTCAAGAGCAACCCTAGAGTAGATGCTCAAAATGTCCGCCGTTCAGTTGAAGGCGCTGCAGAATGCGAAGTTGTTGATAAAGCGTGCACATTCCTCCGGACTGATCGCTTGAATCTTCTCAGTGATGGCCGCCTTCGATTCAGCAATGGTGCCAGGGTTGCCCTGGTTGATGTTGTCCTTTTTAAGGAACTTCCAGAAGAAGAAATCTGGAGGGTTCAGGTCAGGAGAGTGAGGGGACCATTCCACTTCAGCTTTCCACGGTAACATTAGCAGATATTATGAGGGGCATTTACTACTGAACCTACCTCAAAAGTCCTCATGTCCCTCGAGAGGTCGTCTTTTTTTTTTCATTGTAAAACACCCTGTTATAATGATCATATATATATATATATATATATATATATATATATATATATATATATATATATATATATGTGTTGTGTGCACAAAACACAAATATTTATATATATATATATATATATATATATATATATATATATATATATGCAATTTTATATATATTATAATATGTGGTACTTTATTAGAAATCACTCAATATCATTGATAGAGCTAAATATATTTATTTTATAAATCCAAGCTACTATATATATATATATATATATATATATATATATATATATATATATATATATATATATATATAAAAAATATATGAATATAGATCCGACAGTATGAAGAAAATATATAAAAAAATGTTTAAAAATCTTAATATATAATTATAATATTAATATTATATATAAAGTCAACGTTGTCCTGAAGATGGTCTAATTATAGACCGAAACGTCCGACGTTGACTTTAAAAAATATTAAAATTTGTATAATTGCATATTAAGATTTTTGTTTGTTTTTTTATGTATATTTTTCTTCATATATATATATATATGCTGTTTCATAATTTTTGAAACAAAATGATCGGGCACAAATTAACTCATAAACATAGGAGCGGGAAGGGGGGACGTGTATTCATGCCTTTCCCAAATATATTTGCGCGGAAGTGAATATAACGAACCCAACTGGAAATGGAACAACTCTCTCCGATTTCTCATTCGGAGACTTTATCCATTTCACTATCCGCACATCCAAGCTTACAACATCTGGTATTCTCAAGCAGTCACCCATCTAGGTACTGACCAGATTCGACGTTGCTTAACTTCGGTGATCGTACTAGAACCAATGTTTCAACGTGAGCATTAGCAGGAGACGTTAAACTCGTCCTTCTTTCTTTTATTTTCTCACTGAAACCAGATAGTGTTTCCCCTCTTCCCACGCGATCAAAACTGAATTGTCCATTATGTATGCGGTATTGGCAAGGCGTAACGATCGCGCGAACTAACAAAGGAAGGACCAAGCACAAGTATAATAAAATACTGGTCTGATAAGGAAAATATACTTTGAAGATGATCAAGCCATATCGATACCACGTGAAGTAGTAAAAAAAAATGAAAAGAATAAAGTTTTTAAGAGTGAGATTTACTTGACCCCACCACCCACTGAGTCAGGTTATGACACAAGGTCAGTTTTTAACGTCCGCTGGTCATAGCTGGTCCAAGCTAGTCGTAGCCGTGATACCACCAGCACAGGGACAGAGCCCTGTGCCAGAGTGAATGTGCTGTCTATGAACTTTTGATAAGGTGGAAAAAGGGGGTTTGGTATGTTTCGGCGTGGCCAATTCAGAGTCAGAAAAATAATTGAACTATACGGTACAGCCGTTGAGGCGTCCGACTGTTTCGACGTCACTGTCTTTGACAGGAGGCAACCCCCCCCAAAGGATAAAAGCATTGAAAACACCCAACTTTCAATATGACTTTTTATTCATTGAGGGAATTAAGGATCAAATTAAATCAGTAACGGAATAATGTAAATTAAAAACTTAAATTAAGAATATTGTATTTAAAAAAATAATTGACATCGATCTTTCGATTCACATCGCCAAAAACTTTAATTCGGGTTCCCTCTTGCTCGTTGCATTAAAAATGTATCCCTCGTGTATTGCTTTGTTTCTTCCACGTTTTGATAAAATATTTGTTTCAATTTGGAATAAAAGGGCTTTGACGACTGAAAAATATGAAGCTGCACTGAAGGAAATATAATATAAAAATACCTCCAACCTCCTTTTTCTTAAATTTAAAAATGCCTCCAACTACTCTTTTGCTTAAATTTAAAAATGCCCCCAACTACTCTTTTGCTTAAATTTAAAAATGCCCCCAACTACTCTTTTACTTAAATTTAAAAATGCCCCCAACTCATCTTTTGCTTAAATTTAAAAATGCCCCCAACGACTCTTTTGCTTAAATTTAAAATGCCCCCAACTACTCTTTTACTTAAATTTAAAAATGCCCCCAACTACTCTTTTGCTTAAATTTAAAAATGTCTCCAACTATTCTTTGTCTTAAATTGGACGAAGTACTAATTTGACTACTAAGAGAGAGAGAGAGGGAGAGAGAGAGAGAGAGAGAGAGAGGGAGAGAGAGAGAGAGAGAGAGCAAGAGCAAACGACGAAATATTAATCTGACGCCTAATCGTCCCTCAGCCGAAAAATTCCTGTGTCGAATCGGCTACGCCGAATCAGCGACGCCGAATCAGCGACGCCGAATTAGCCATGTCAAATGGGCTACGTCAGAACGTCCCTTTCCTTAAAAAAAATCATAGATGCAAATTAAAAATTACCCAAATCTTTCCAAGCCGAAACCAAAATTATTTTTCTGTCTTTCTATTCTACGTTTTTTTTTTTTAGATGTATAATTGAGGTTTAACTACTGTTTATTTTCTTCTTTTTTTTTTTTTTTTTACATAGCTCTTTGCTTATTTAGTTTAATTCATTATTTCTTGATAACTGTGTTCGCGACTGAAAAAAAAAATGTGCATTCAGCAACAAAAACACCGGGAGCATTGGGAATCTCCGCCCCAAAACTTCTTTGGCAACGAGGGAAGCCAGTAACTTCTCCGAAAAAAGCGTAAATTTATATTTCGAAAGTCTCATCTTACAAATCTCGTCTTTCATATGAATTATAATAATTCATGTATTTAAGGTTCGAAATACGTCATTTGATGAAACTTTATTGACAAAATCCAAAGTAGGGTGAGTAATTTAATTGATCCTGACATGCCATCTCGGCTTCAGTCACATTCTCACCGACATGGCGTGGCTTCCCTTTGTCTTTTCTACAAATATTTTCATGACAACTCTTCTGATGAGCTTTCTTCCCCTGGTGGTTTGATTACATAAATTTAGATTGGTAACTAGATTTCACCGTTTTCCTGTTGAATTAGCCAAATACAACCGCCACTTCTACGCTATTTCATTTCTCGCACTTCCCACCCGTGGAACTCCCTTCCGATTTCTTGCTTCCCGGATATAACTACAATCTTCAAAGAAAATTAAATGTAACGTCAATCGCCATCTTATGTCTTCTTGAAGCCCGTTCCTTTATTTGTCCTTTCCCCCATCCTACCCATTCTCAGTCTTCTCATTCGATTTCACTTTCACTTTCTATAATCCCCTGTGTCTTAGTGGCATTGTCACCTTCCATGGAGTGAAACTATTTAAAAAATCAGTCACGCTTGTATCAGGAACTTTATTTAATCGTATTCTTAGTGTAATGTATCGAATAAACACTTGGCTCAGGTTAAAGAAGACAGTCTGCTATCTAAGAACAGAATGTTTGCTATAATACACAGGGACCGAATGCATAACATAATGTGGTGTAATATATATATATATATATATATATATATATATATATATATATATATATATATATATATAAATCATTCATACAAAAAAAAGAGATTAGTAAAGTTAATGATATAACATGGCGACCTTTTGCAAACAAAATTTTAAAGTTGCATTAACCTACAAATCACTCGATGAATGTTATGATCCTTGTTTTTTAAAATTATAAGCTGTATAAGATCTTTCTTTAATTTGCAAGTACTTTCAACTTTCAAAGTTTGTATCCGTTAACAATAATACATTTAAAAAAAACATTTCGATTCGCATTTACATTTTTCATCTCGGATGCTACCTGAATTTTACTAAAATCAAAATAATTTCCATGCCTGAAGATGGCTGCATGTACAGTCGAAAATGCATGGTCTTGACCTTGGAGTCCTCCTTTCTCAGCTGACATGAAGTGGAAAGACTATAATATTGAAGCCATTCCGCGGGCATCTACTAAGAAAGTTGGTTCACTATGTTGTACGAGGCACTTGTTCTCTCCCGAATCTATCTTACATATCTATAAGTCTACCATTCGTCCATGCTTAAAACTTCGGTGCCCCTTGAGCGCCTTAATAAGATCCAAAGAAGAATCAGCAATATTATTCATCCTGATCTGGCAGCTCGGCTTCAGTCACTTTCCCACCACCGTCAGGTTGCTTATCTATGTATTTTCTATAAACACTGTCATGGTAATGCTTCGGATGAGCTCTTCGCTGTGGCACCTAGACTTTTTAAATTTAAGCGCAGTACTAGCCTGGCGTCCAGGTCATACGAATTATTGAGTAGGCTAGATGCAACCGTAAGTTCTATGCTAACAGTTTCTTTTCTCGCACTTCTCACTTGTGGAACACCTTTCCGGCTCCATGATTTCCAGTCAGCTTTAATCTGCAAAAATCTAAATGAAACGTCAATCGCTATCTACTATCCTCATGATTACTCTTTTCTCTTCCCGCTCATTATTAATGTTTCTGTTCTAATTCTTCCACACCCTGTAACCCCTTGTGTCTTAGTGGCTTTACTGCCTTGCATGGGGTGATACCGATAAAAAATTTGAAAAAAAGAATATCCCCAACGATGAATTATTAATTATTATATATATATATATATATATATATATATATATATATATATATATATATATATATTTATATATAATGCGTGTTTAAAAAAAATATTTCTTTTTATATATAGGAGTATCTTAACCTTCACACACACACACACACACACACACACACACACAAATATATATATATATATATATATATATATATATATACATTCCTATACACACACATGCATATATGTATGCATTTCAGCCATCCAGCTTTCACATATATATAACACATCGACATCCACACAGGCACACACATATATATGCATATATATATATATATATATAATCACTTCACTCCCACCCATAAATATATGTGTGTGCGTATGTGTGTGTGTATAAAAATTTTTTATATATACTACATCTTAATTTTCACAAACATAAAACTGCACACACACACGCATACGCACACACACACACATATATATATATATAAATTCCTATACACGCACATACATATATGTATACATTTCAGCTATCCAGCTTTCACACACACTCATACACATCCATACACATACACACACGCATATGTATAAATATATATATATATATCACCTCACTCCCACCCTTATATATATATATATATATATATATATATACACCTGTGTGTTTTTGTATGTGTGTGTGTGTGTGTGAGTGAACGAATCTCTTTTTCTATTGGTGCTTGCGTGTTCCGTGCATCAAATATTTGCAACGTTTAGCAGAGCGAATAGGAAGCGTCAGTCTCGGCATGCTTATCTACAGAGTAAACAATGTCGGTTCGACATCAAAGCCTAATGGTCGTACGGGCACCTGGGCGGCGCTGTAGGTCTACCCCAGGGATCGTCTCTCGAAACCACACCGCACCGAAATATCGAAAATCCAGGAGTTCTTCGTGTGATTCTTTCGTAAACATCTTCTGAGCCTCATAATTGTACGTGCATCTGGCAATCGCATTTGGCCGATTCGTTCAGTATAAACCGAGCCTAACAGAAATGGCGGGGAGTGGGGAGGAGAGGCTGAGGTGCAGCGTTAAGGCTTTTTACAACCCTAAAGCCGTTTTTTTTTATTGCAGTTTTTCACCAATCAAATCTCCTGGTATTTCTTCTCTTGCCGTTATCTTAATCCGTGCGCAAGGTAAAAGCGGCGTGTCGGGTTCAGCTTTTGGTCGAGTCTGTGACGTTCGTTTCGCACTAATGCCCTTGGGCAAGGCACCGAATCCAGCTCTCTTCTCCCCCCAACCCACTACCAGGTATGAATAAATTAGCATAGCATAATGAGCCTGCAAGTCTTGGATAGCAGCAAGTCTACGAGAACGGCAACCCTACTAAAAAGAGCAACAGGAATTCACTCCTTGTCATTGAAATTCAGATATTAAACGAAGCTGTGAAGAGCCATGATCGCCTATGTATTAACGGGACGTGGCATTGGGAGAAAGAAATATTTTTCATTATCTATCTATCTATCTATCTATCTATCTATCTATCTATTCTGTATGTATCTATCTTAGTCCTTATCTATCCTAGTCTCATCATATCTATCTATCTATCTATCTATCTATCTATCTATCTATCTATCTATCTATCATTTCTTATCTATTTTGCCTGGTCATTTCTATCTATCTATCTCTCATTTCTTATCTATTTTGCCTGGTCATTTCTATCTATCTATCTATCTATCTATCTATCTATCTATCTATCTATCTATCTATCTTATCTATTTTGCCTGGTCATTTCGATCTATCTATCTATCTATCTATCTATCTATCTATCTATCTATCTATTTTCGTCTGATCATTATCTATCTAGCTAGGTGACACACACTGTAAGTCTGTGCATATCTATCTCTCTCTCTCTCTCTATCTATCTATGAAAATTTCTCCGATTTAACCAGTAGAGAAGACAATATTTATGAATAAAAATAATAATAGAAAAACTAAAGTAATTGTTGACGCGTTCCGTTTAATGGGACTTATTTTTTAATACGAAATTCGTATTTTGCTTTGATAAAGTCTACATTATTTTTGAAACCGTCATGCAATTACTAGTTTTAAAATATTGCTATCTATCTATCTATCTATCTATCTATCTATCTATTACGCCTAGACGTGGAACTACAGTATATCAAATGTTATTACGTAAGTCAATGTTTTCACATTAACAGTGATATTGATTTCACACGAACACGGCAAACTGCTACAAAACCAAAACATTAACCTGTAAACTAGAGTCATGTTCTTAAATAGCCTCATCAGATCAAGACTTACATATGGATGTCATGCTTGCTGCCAAACCTGTTTAGAAATATTTAAGCTCACAGCTGTACATGTCCGCTTTCTCTGATAAATGGTTAAAATATTAATGGTTAAATGAACTCTTCGCTATGGTACATAGACTTTATGAATTGAAGCGCAGTACTAAATTGGCGGAAAGGTCTCATCAATTTACAGTAAAATTGGCTATATGTAACCGTAAGTTCTATGCTAACAGTTTCTTCTCTCGTTTATTTCTCTTGTGGAACTCTCTTCCAGCTTCTTGCTTTCCAGTCAACTTCGATCTTTGAAAATTTAAATCCAGTGTCAATCGCTCTCTATTGTCTCCCTAATGTTTATCTTATTTTCTTGTTCTTTCAGACTCAGTAAGCCCTTATGTCTCAGTGGCTTCACTGCCTTGCATGGGGTGAGATGATTCAAAAAAGAAACCAAAAACACAATATCCTACATGAATATCTCATAAGAAAATAATAGCGCCTCGGCTGATTAGAATCAGCCTTGTCGAAAGCAACATCTTAAGTGACTCAGTAGTCCTGTGTATGATGATAAACTACACCCATCGGCAAAGCATTTGATCGGGAAATGGTAGATTTCGAGAAGCATGGAACTACCTCTTAATTGCTGTTGTTCCCAGGTCATCCCTGATTTGGAGTGGTAGCACCTTTTAGGGTCCCAGCTATGGCTAAATAGTGAATCGCCGCCCAAACAAAACCAAAACCGTATGAAAGTATAAAAATACATTTTTATAGTAAAATACCAGCAATACATTTTATATAAAAAATTATCAACAATATATATTTATCGTAAAATTACCAACAATTTATATTTATCATAAAATTACCAACAATATATATTTATCATAAAATAATCAACAATATATATCTATCGTAAAATTATCAACAATATATATTTGTCGTAAAATTACCAACAATATATATTTATCATAAAATTATCAACAATATATATCTATCGTAAAATTACCAACAATATATATTTATCGTTAAATTATCAACAATATATATTTATTGTAAAATTATGAACAATATATATTTATCGTAAATTTAAAAAAAATATATAATTATCGTAAAATTATCAACAATATATATTTTTGTAAAATTATCAACAATATATTTTATCGAAAAAATTATCAACAATATATATTTATCAACAAAAAAATTACCAACAATTTATATTTATCGTAAAATTACAAACAATTTATTTATCGTTATTTTTCATAATTAAAATTACAAACGATATATATTTATCGTAAAATTACCAACAATATATATTTATCGTAAAATTACAAACGATATATATTTATCGTAAAATTACCAACAATATATACTTATAGTAAAATTTCCAATAACACATCAATCAACATGTAAGAACTCTTTCATGACATTAATCCATATAATATCCTTCCATTTCTCAAAGAAATCAGACTATTCCAAAATATACACTACAGTTCAAAAGTTTCAGGAAACCTCGTTAATTTTTTAAATTGACCCCAAAAGTAGTTGTTTTGTACTTTAAATAAGAGAAAATTATTATACATGGTTAAATAAAGTGAGATTTGATTTTTCATTAGAAATTTTATTATGAAAAAAAAAAGGATTTTATGATTAAATTTTGCCCTCGTCAAAATATCCTCCTTTAGCTTGATTACCGCAATAGACATTTTTGGCATTCGTTGCAAAAGTTTCTCAAAGTATAAGTTTTAGAACTGATTACATTATTTGTTTTTTCAATGACTCTAAGAGCTCTTTTTCAGCATTTTTTCACTCTTCTGTCAAGTTCATCCCATGCTAACTCTGGGGGTGGCATCAAACTTTTGAACTGTAATATATATATATATATGTATGTATTATATATTATAATGTTCTGATATATATATATATATATATATATATATATATATATATATATATATATATATATATATATATATATATATATATATATATATATATATGAAGGAATATAACCTTATGATGTGCTATATTTATGGGATAAAATGCTCAATATCAGAGATAAAGCGTGTGTAAAATAAAGTGTGTAAATATAAAGATAAATATAAATATATAAAATATAAAGATAGCCGAGAAAAATAACAGCACTCATGGCCTGGCGATTGCATTTAGCATGAAACAGATTGTCGCCTCTAAGTATTGATTTCTATGTTCCCTTTTACATATATATATATATATAT
Source organism: Acanthosepion pharaonis (assembly GCA_903632075.3). Taxonomy (NCBI): domain Eukaryota; kingdom Metazoa; phylum Mollusca; class Cephalopoda; order Sepiida; family Sepiidae; genus Acanthosepion; species Acanthosepion pharaonis. The sequence goes on along the minus strand of CAHIKZ030002469.1, from coordinate 127,758 downwards.
ATATAAAAAGAAAGAACAGTAAGATATATAATGCGTGTGTGTGGAATCATCTATGCCTTATAAACAACAGAGTATATATATATATATATATATATATATATATATATATATATATGTATGTATGTATGTATGTATGTATGTATATATAAAAAGAAAGAACAGTAAGATATATAATGCGTGTGTGTGTGGAATAATCTATGCCTTGATGAACAACAGTTAGTCACGATATATATATATATATATATATATATATATATATATATATATATATGTATGTATGTATGTATGTATATATAAAAGAAAGAACAGTAAGATATATAATGCGTCCTGTGACATATTTATCATCTATGCCTTTAAACAACAGAGTGTATATATATATATATGAAGAAATTTTGAAAAAAAACAAAAAAAATCCTTAAATGTAGTTAAATTAAAAAAAAATGTCGACGTCTGACGTTTCGGTTTATTTTAAACCTTTTTCAAGACAATATTCATCAAAATACAATTCAGTTCAATATGAAAAAACTTGTGTTTTTCAAACCAAGTTTTTTTCATATTGAACTGAATTGTAAATTTTTTCAATATTGTCTTGAAAAAAAATTTAAAAACCGAAATCGTCAGACGTCGACATTTCTTTCATTTTAACTACATTTAAGGATTTTTTGTTTGTTTTTTCAAAATTTCTTCATTCTGTCGGATTTATATCCATTTACACTTGCTTATATATATATATATATATATATATATATATATATATATATATATATATATATATATGTGTGTGTGTGTATAAAAAAGAAAAGAACAGTAAGATATATAATCCGGTGTTCTTATAGATATTTTTATTTTTAGTTTTTATAATGCTCAATGTAAATTTACAGAGCATTAATATTATAAATTAATTGATTTAAAATATGTTTTTTTCCATACACAGTTCTAACCACGTTTCAAAAATGGAAGTGAAAAGATTCGAATTTAATTTTGTAATTAAATTAAAGACATTAGTTCCATTTTCATCCTCAAAATGAATTTTGAGTTCCAATCTTTAATCGCCTAGGTATGTATAACGCATGACACATAACTGACTGATTGACGTACTAATACCCTTGGGAAAGGTATGAAACTTCTTCTTCCCCCCCCCACCATCGGCTATGGGTAAATAGCAGGACAAGCGAGGTTCTATAGCCTTGGATATCAACTGGTCTACCGCAGAAAGAAAGGACAACCTACTGCGGGAAAAAAATCTGCCTTGTTAGTTATGTATCGAAAGATACATGATCGCCTAAGCGTGTATCACGCATGACACATAACTGACTGAATAAACTTATAACCAAAATCAACCGCGTTCCATTTGAACCGTTCTCTCTCTTGTTCTCTTGTAACGGCATTCACCCGGGGTGGGTCGAGCCGGCTCCAATATTGGAGTTTCATGGGAATTTGGAATTCACAAGCGGTCCCCAACCCGCATGTATAGCACATGAGATTTGATTATAGTCGTGAAGGTTTCGTGCAGGACCATCCACATTTTTGAAGGGCCGATTACAGAGACCTGGTGCACTACGTACCACAAGGTCTTCAAACGAGTTTTCCTTCTCCAAGGCTATAGAACCCAGTATGTCCTGTTACTTACCCATAGCTGGAGGGAGAAGAAGAGGATTCACACCTTTCACAAGGGTATCAGCCCGTAAGTGAATGTAATGGATTCGACTGGAATTCGAACTCGGCTCTCCGATTCCATTTAAACCGTTATTTGAAATTATTCGAAATTGATATTGGAATCAAGGAATATAAAAAAAGAACATTCTGTCACCATAGATAAAATCGGCGTCTATGTTTTACTTACCAATGATCTGCTGTTGTCAAAATCATTTCTATTGTAAAAAAAATAATTGTCAGTGTGTGTCTCTTGTAAAACGAAATCATTGGCAATGCTTTGCTCTTGGTAAATCATTATCAATGTTTTCCTGTAGTAAATATCATAGGCAAAACTTCTGTAGAAATCATTAGTAATTTTTATCTTTTTGTAAACAGGGAATATAAGGTGCTGTAAGCCTGGGAGTTCTGGTGGTGCAATGGATAATGGTTCTGGGGTGTTAATCGGAGAGCTGTGTTCCAATTCCAGTCGGGTTCGTTATATTCACTTATGCGCAAATACACTTGGGAAAGTTTTCAATCTACTTTTTTTTCCCTCCAGCTACAGGTTAATGAGTAAAACTTGAATAACTAAACCATTATTATCTAAAAAAAAAATTCTTACAATCGAAAAATATTTTCGGGCTTTAAATAACCTGCAATGGGTTGAAAAGCCGTAGAAAACGAATCAATCAATAAAAGCATTTCTATTGTGTCGATTATTGTCAGTGTTTGTTTCTTGTAAAATCAAATCATTGGCGATGTTTTCTCATAGTAAATATCATAGGCAAAACATCTGTTCAAATCATTGTCAATGTTTTCTCATAGTAAATATTATAAGCAAGACATCTGTACAGATCATTGGCTATGTTTTCTCGTAAATATCATAGGCAAGACATCTGTTCAAATCATTGTCAATGTTTTTCGTAGTAAATATCATAGGCAAGACATCTGTACAGATCATTGCCAATGTTGTCTCGTAGTAAATATCATAGGCAAGACATGTGTTCAAATCATTGTCAATGTTTTCTGGTAAATATCTTGGGCAAAATATCTGTGCAGATTATTGGCTATGATTTCTCATAGTAAATATCATAGGCAAGACATCTGTACAAATAATTGGGAATGTTTTTTCGTAGTAAATATCATAGGCAAAATATCTGTACAGATCATTGGCAATGACTATTCCACTTTATCTATTTCTGTCCTGTCATCCATTCACATAAACGGAATTCGCCCCAAACAAGGAAATAAAGCCACTAAGACATAGAGGGTTACTGGGTGCGAAAGAATTTGAAAACAGAAAACATCATCAAGGAGCGAGAACAATAGAAGAGTAATCAGGAAGACAGGAGATAATGATTGACATTGCATTTAAATTTTTGAAGATCAAAGTTGACCAGAAAGCATGTATCCGGACGAGAGTTCCACAAGCGAGAAGTGCGAGAAAAGAAACTGTTAGCATAGGATAGGTTACATTTAGCCGACTCAACAGTATATCGGTGAAACATTACTAAGGAGCGAGAACCCTAGAAGAGTAACCAGGAAGACCGTAGATAACGATTGACAATGCATTTAAATTTTTGAAGATTAAAGTTGGTTGGAAGCATTGTGCTAGAAAACAGTTCCACAAACGAGAAGTGCGATAGGAATTTTAAGGTTGCCTCTAGCCAATTCATCTGTAAATTAACGAGACCTTCCCGCCAATCTAGTACTGCGCTTAAATTCTATAAAGTCTAGGTGCCATAGCGAAGAGTTCATCCGAACAATTGCCATGAAAGTATTTATAGAAAAAGCACAGGGAAGCTACATTAAGGCGGCGGAAATGTGACTGAAGCCGAGACGCCAGGTAAGGACCAATAATATTGCAAATTCTTTTTTGGATATCAATAATCGAAAAATATATAGCATAAGCACCGGACAAAATACAAAGAGCAAAAATTTTTTCTACACCTTACGAAGGGCTTTATTTATGCAAAAATTTATATGATATTTTTTTTCCAAAATTGCTCAGTGAAAATGTCATGATAATCTTTTCTGACCTTAGGTCTCTGGTTGGGACCCGGAAAGAAATGAGTACACACCAAAAATCAAAGGAAATAATAATAATAATAATAATAATAATAATAATACAAGAACTTAAAAAGAAAGCAAAAGCAAGTACAATGAACCAAATGCATAAAGGATGGCAAGACAAACCTCTTCACGGTCAATACTCTGCCCGTACCAAACAATCTGATGAAGACAAACCACGCACCTATCAGTAGTTACGTAGAACGGGATTAAAAGCTGAAAGCGAAGTATATATTCTTGCTGCACAGGATCAATGCTTGCTAACTAGAAATTACCAAGCACACATACTGAATATTTGTTTCAATCAGAAATGTTAACTGAATATCCAGAAACAATTTACCATATTGTATCAGGTTGCACGTTATTAGCATCCGCCGAATACTGGGTGGGCCAATATCTGCACTGGAAAATTTTCAAGTTTTCCGAGACGGAAACTGCAAGAAATTTGTACAAGCACCACCCAGGCTCAGTTACAGACATGGGACCTGTAACAATTGCATGGGACTCTACAATACACACAGACGGAAAAACCGGTGTCGCATAGGAAGAAAATGAGTAACTACCGACACCGAGGTGGCAATCTGGAGTTACGAATATATGTTTTCCGCAAGCTATAAATAGCGGTGTCAGGTGATTATTGTGCGATTATTGAGTGGAACTATCCAGTCGAATTAGTGTGAATTATTATCCGTCGATGATTTTTGCTTTGATTCAGGATTTAACGTACGCTAGATTGCGGTTGTAATTAAATACTGTTTTGTCTTGACATTGAAGTCTTGAGTTATACCTAATTATTAACGGCCACCATACTTCACAAAAGTAGCGACGAGGAATTCGAGTTAAACTCACGCAGGAAGACAAAAAATGAAGAGGAAGTGCCAATGAGTAAATACCGATACTGAGGTTCGAGCGTGACACTCTGGATTTATGAATATGTTTTTAACCAGGTGTATAAATAGCAGTGTCAGGCTACTTACTGACTGGAGTGATTATTGAGTGACTATTGAGTGGAACTATTCAGTCGAATTAGTGTGAATTATTGTGCATCGATGATTTGGGTTTTGATTTAGGATTTACCGGACGTTAAGCTGAGCCGCGCTACTAACAAGGGATTCACTGAAATGGTTAATTATTTTTGGTTGACTTTTACTTCTTTGTTCTTATTCACATTATTCAGACTATTGTCCTCATCTTTGTCGCCATATTTATTAGAACGTTTCGGGCGTTGTACGCTCCAGCCTTCTTCAGGTGGTTGGAATGTCGAACTGAACCCTTTATTTCGCTCATTGGGATAGACTGTTCTAGTTCCACGTGTCATGTTTTAATGCATGTCAGTTATCTCTTGTTAATTCCCCATTCCAAGTTCTCCACTGCCTAATGGTTGTTTTGTTGTATGAGTATCACTTCAAGTGTCATTATTTCTACGAAATTCGCCATTTGTCTCAACCTATCCTGATGATGACTTTAGAAAGTCGAAAGCTTGGACCACATGTCTTGTACTTTTCTTCCGAAATGAACTTCGGACAATTTGCCGAAATTTCTTCCTTGTCTAAGACGGATTATTCGTAATTTGAAAAAAAGCCGATCACTAAAATGAATCGGCAAAATGTCTGTTTTTAATAAGTATATATATATATATATATATAGTCGACTCTCCCGTCGAGTTCGACGTATGAGGGTCAAGCAGATCAGTTCCCAGGAAACCGACAGCCCTACAACGGCACATGAGATTTGATTATAGCGGTGAAGGTTTCGTGCAGGGCCAGCCACACTTTTTGAAGGGCCGAATACAGAGACCTGGTGCACTAATTGCCACAAGTTCCCCAAACGACCCTCCGCAGGTTTTGAGCCGAGTTAGAATTCCAGTCGAATCCATTACATTCACTTACGTGCTAATACCCTTGGGAAAGGTGTGAATTCTCTTCTTCTCCCTCCACCTATGGGTAAAATAGCAGGACAGACTGGGTTCTATAGCCTTGGATGGCAACTAGTCTAGAGAGGGACAACTCTGATATATATATATATATATATATATATATATATATATATATATATATATATATATATTTAATAATTGCTCTGATTTGACATTGAGTTCCCTGGATTACATCCTCCTTGGAATTATCCATACGGATTACCAAACTTTTCATTACTTAACTATATATATATTCCGTAATAGATACACTCTATCTGAAAATAATTTACACACACACACACACACACACACACACACACACACACACACACACACACACACACACACACACATTTCACAATCATTAATTAATCATAGCTAAGTGTCGAAAGTTCACGAAGTATTGAAATAAAGTTTAAATATATGTATATTATCCCAAGATCATTTTCCAACTTATTTTAGATGATCTTCGCTCTCTCTAACCTTTTTACTTTCTGTCCTGGAGTAACAAGGTGCCTCACATGTTTCACGTACGATTTCATTTTTAAGCATTTTTTAAAAAAGTCTTTGGACTGTCATGGCTGAAACTCGTTCTCACATGCCAAACCTCTTATGGATTGTGTTGGATGTTTTGAAATTGGTCTCTTTAGCTCTAAGTTGAAATAATGATGTCTTCTCCTGTTGTGACCTCTTGATCTATTTTTTTTTTCTACTGTTCCCACTTTTTTAAAATTATTCAACGTTCTCTTCAGGGTTCTTGAATGGACTTTAAAGATGGAAGCCAGAGTATGAATGTTGATACCGTAATGGTACCAACCTGAAGAGCTGAATGATATTTTCCCTCTCAGTTGGGAAGATAGTGGAGCTGACACAAAAAGATTTTAACCTGTTCTCTTTAAATAACTCAGTGATTCTTATAAAAAAATGTATCAAGACGGCTAAACGTTTTATCTGAAAACACGGAAAAAACGAAACTCAGTTTAGTGTTTTCTAGATATTAAACCTATTAAACACCGTATATATATATATATATATATATATATATATATATATATATATATATGGGGTCGTTGAATATTACAGAATAGGACAATTTTTATTGACATTTTCTAGTATTCTAAAATGTTTCCGGACGTGGTAAGGTAAGAAAATTGTCCGTCGTGTCTATTTTCCCAAGCGATTTCGATCACTTTTTTAGCCATTAGAGCTTAGAACATAAGAAAGTACAGACAGTTCTTACGCTCTCTTATATATATATATATATATATATATATATATATATATTTGTTTAAACATCATTTTATAAATGGATACTCATATTTGAGTAGTTGTTCAGTTTTTATTTATTTATTAAACAGTATATTTATTTATTTATTTACATCTGCCAGCCTGAATATTTACAGGAATCTTATGAGAAAAAAATATGCGTCCTCTGGCAGAATTCGAAGCTGCGTCCCTAGGCGAAATCATCATTTGATCTAACGTGCTTTATACTAACTCGGCCACTTTAGAATCTCCTGATCAAACAAAACCCAAATTGGGCTTTTGCAAACATACTGACCGATTCTCGAAATATACAAGTCTGCTGTGTTTATATATATATATATATATATATATATATATATATATATATATATATATATATATATATATATATGCAAATAAATATGGATATAGATCCGACAGTATGAAGAAAATATATAAAAAAAAACAAAAAAAATTGATATACATTATATTTGTTTTAATGTTAATTAGACCGAAACGTCCGACGTTGACATATTAACATTAAAACAGCATAATTGTATATAAAATTTTTGTTTGTTTTTCCGTATATTTTTCTTTCATATATATATATATATATATATATATATATATGAATACAAAACACATTAATGAAGTAAATGAGGGAGGAAAAATTGAAATATCGACTAAAAAGACAAATTTTAATTATATAAATTAAAATTGAACAAGGGTGGTGTAAATAAATAGTTCTACAAGAGTTTAAAATAGAAAAAGGGGAACTCACAGACCCCCCAAAAGACGTAAGGAACGTAAAAAATGTTCCTTCTGCCTACACAGACACTTAATATAGACATATAGACGGCTTCAGAAACTCGAAGATGGTGTGTTGATCGAGCACTCTATAAAACCGAAAACAACGTGTCTTCTTACTCAGAGGCACAAGCATGATTGTTCAGCAAATGTTGACCAATTGCAGACTCGTGGACTGACTGAGTTGTTCTTCTTATAGGCTGACTGGGATTGCCTGAACGCACAAAAGCAGGAACATGCTGCGCCAGCCTCGTCTCCAACCTTAGATTGGTACGTCCTATGTATACCGCGTCACAACGGCATTTAAATTTATAAACGACTAAATTTTTATGAAAATAGGACAACCTCTCTTTAGAAAAAGAAGGAAGCAGGGTTCTAATATGGAAAACCGTGCGCAACTTAACAGCATTGTATGTAGACAAAATGGATGCAGAAATATTGTCCGGTAATAGCTGACATTTCCTGCCAAGTCAAGGTAACTTCAAATAGACAGGCCACTGGCTACGACCAAATTCCACAGGCTCCTTTAACCGCCTGATTTTGTTATCAATCACACGCCTGATAACATTGATGGGATATCCATTACTTTCGAAAATATTTCGAATTTTAGTAAGTTCACCATCTATTAGGTTGGTGCAAAAATAATGACGTAATAATGTCGTTTTTGACGTATTTTTTAACGTCAAAGAACGACATTGTTACGTCATTATTTTTGCACCAACCTAATAACATTTCAGGGAAACAAATCATGACAGCACGATGAACTAAAGTCGAAATCAGACCAATTTTGCAAGACTTAGGAACAAACGAGTTCCAGCTCGTATAAAGTCCGGTGAATGTGGGCTTACGGAAAATATTAGTGACAAAAGCCCCATCCTTGCGTTCAACAAGGACATCAAAAAAAAATGGAGAGCTCTTCTTTTCAATCTCCATTGTATACTTAAGGGAAGGATGGAGAGAATTGAATTGAGTCAGAAAATTAGTGGCATCTATGAAAGAATCAAAGATGGAAAAACTATTGCCCACATATTTCATATAGACACAGGGGTTTATGGACTTTATCAAATAGGATCCGTTCATAACAGATCACAAAAATATTGGCTAAAACCGGACACAAAGGTCTACCCATCGCAACCCCATCCATCTCGACATACATTGTCTCATTGAATCTGAACTCCATATTATCTGTAAAAAAACGCAAACTGCAAACCAAAATAGTTCTTCAGGGATGCTAGCAGGACCCAAATTGCCCCTATATATCCTTTATGGATAATGCCAATAGTCTCAAGTTTATGGGACATTGGTAAATAAACTTTGAATATCAAACGGCACCATCAATTTGTCTTCAGACCGAATATCCAAACCCTATATATATATATATATATATATATATATAGTTGACTTTCCGTCGAGTTCGACGTATGAGGGTCAAGCAGATCAGTTTTCCAGGAAACCGACAGCCCGACACCGGCATATATGAGATTCGATTATAGTGGTGAAGGTTTCGTACAGGACCATCCACACTTTTTTGAAGGGCCGAATACAGAGACCTGGTGCACCGGAATGCCACAAGGTCCCCAAACGACCATCCGCAGGTTTTGAATTCAGGAGTTGTCCTTCTCCTAGACCAGTTGCCATTCAAATGCTATAGAACCCAATCTGTCCTGCTATTTTGTTTAGCTGCAGGGAAAAGAAGATTTACACCTTTCTCAATTGTATTAGCAAATAAGTCAATTTAATGGATTCGAATGGAATTCGAACTCGGCTCTGTTTTCTTCAATTCAAGCCGTTGGAATTATTCACCGTGCCTCATCCTTATATATATATAAGTAAAATTTTGTCACTTAGCGGATTGATATTACCTTCAGCATCACGACTTTCGTAGGCGGACCTGTTCGTCCACTCTTCAGAGGGTACCACCAATTTACGGCTTATATTTTTCGATTTTTCCTTTTTATACTTTTATCATTGCTGTAAGTTTTCGTGTTTGTTTTGTTTGTGTTTGCATGTGTGTGTGTGTGTGTGTGTGTGTGCGCGCGCAGTCGTTCGCGCGCGTGTGCCCGTATGTATTGGTGAAAACATCTGATGGTAAATAAGTAGAGTTCCTGATTTTTGTAGACCCGTTTAGTATAATCCTAGCATCCAGCCTTTGGGTCGTCATTCCTATGTAGTGTATACTGCAACTGCATTTAAATAAATAAATCAGAGAACTATTATGGTGAGATGGAACAACATCTTTACGCATGGATGGAAGGACAGGTGTAGCGGAGAAAACCACACGTTCTTCATCTTTTCCTTTTAATTATAATCATGTGTGGTACTACTAAAAGTACAAATAAAATTTGTCTAATATGGCGTATATATATAAGATACTAATGATATTAATTCATAAATGATAAATACTTATACATGCACACTTATATATGCATATGCATACATATATGATGATGGCTGGCTACTCTTATCCGAAGATGTTAGGGCGGCTAGCTAATCCTCATTACAGACGCCCGCTCAGGCACATTTCTGTTTGTTTAACCCTACAGAGTTTGTGGTTTATACTGAAACTATGCTGAGCAGACCTTAGTTACAGTTTCTGGGATAAACCGCATTATCTAGCGAGATCAAAAGCCTGAACTAAACCTCGGTCACGTGCTAATAGAAGGGTTTCGTCAAAAAGCCTGGGTCAACCTGTTGTAAGGTTTTCAGGCAATTTCCAAATATGACGCACGCTGAGATCGCCCCCTCCAGACAGATAACATAAAAAAGTCACCTTCCTGAAAAATCGACCATGGTGAGGTTCGAACCTGGGTCTCATGCCCATTATTTCGTTTCTTATTTGGTTTGGTGGTATGATAAGTATTAATTGTAGGAGGTTAGATTTATAATTAAATTTATTTCGTATTGTTTGAATCTATGTACATATGTATGTCTTTATACGCTTATGTATACGCACCCGTGTACATCTATACATGCATGTATATGGGTATATGAAATCATAAATATATACATATAAACGTGCGTAACAGGTTATATATATATATATATATATCGAGAGATATATACATATAAACATGGGGTACACAGATATTATATATATATATATATATATTTATATCTGATAATTAGATAGAATGAAAAGGTGAAAAAATTAACATATATAGTTAAAATTTATCTCATGTCTGAAGAAGAAAGAGTTTTCTAGTGTCTGAGATGATTATTAATGTTTATAGTGATAATATGTTGCCGAGAATGGCTGGATGTCGACAGTGATTAAAAAGGGAGATCAGAAGCCAATCCTTGCTGGTAAAGAACCGAACATATTTTGACCATTTTTCATATCTATTGAAGGAAAATGTCTCATTAATTTTAAACACTTTTCCTGGCTGTAAAAGAATTTTGCATTTTGAATACATCTATCTATCTCAGCGTCTATCTCCCCATCTCTCTTTCCCTAACTATAAGTCTCAGTGTGAGCCTATTTGTCTATTACAGTCTATGTATTTTATCTTTCTCTCTCAGTCTGTTTATATCTATATATATGTGGAAGTATCTATCTATCTATCTATCTATCTATCTATCTATCTATCTATCTCAGTCTATTCTGTATGTATCTATCTCTGTCTTTTCTTATCTATGTTAGTTTGATCGTTATCTCTCTAGCTAACTCTGGAAATTTGGCTATTCATATCTATCTATCTATCTATCTATCTATCTATCAAAGGCCATTATCTATCATCATCTATTATCTATCTCAGTCAATTCATAGTCTATAGCAGTGTATTTTCTTTCTATCTATCTATCTATCTATCTATCTATCTATCTATCTATCTATCTATCTATCTAGACCTCATCTCAGTGTATTCTGTATGTGTCTATCTCTTTCTTTTCTTATCTATGTTAGTTTGATCGTTATCTCTCTAGCTAGCCTTGGAAATTTGTTTGTTCACATCTATCTATCTATCTATCTATCTATCTATCTTAGTACTTAAATGGGAGACCGCTTGGGAACACTGAATACTGTAAGCCACTTATCACAACGTATGCTCTTAGTCCATAAGTGGGATTGAGAAATTTTAAAAATCGGCCTGAAGCTGGCCCAAGCTTTTGAAATTCTATTTTTTCTGTTGGCGTAAAATCATGAAATGGTAAACAGGTTTACATTATTTTCTTTAAAAAGGCAAATAAATAAGAAATTATTTGAATAATGTTTCCGGTGTTTTCTTCTTATAATAAATTATATTTTCAAATTGATTTGAAATAACAAAGTAGACTTACGCTTGAAGCTGAACCAAGGCTTAGAAGTTCAATTTGACAAATCGATATATAGACATCAGGAGCAGTCTAGTGATTAATCAGGATTTATATATTATACCACATTTTGCTTTTGTAAATAAAATGTATTTCTTGTTGTATGCAATTTCTATTTGTGTTGATGTGGGCCTGAAATTCTTTGGGCACCAAAAATTGGGCCACAAGCAAGAAAAGATTGAGAAATACTGGTGTAAACGACCTCATAGAATCCGAAATATCTCCAGGCTTTAAATAACAAACGGATGCTTGATAAGCCGTAAAATTCAAATCAATCAAAATCTCTCTATCTGTTTCAACTTTGATTAACCAACAAAGGGTTGATAAGCCGTAAAACAAATCAATCACAATCTATTCGACATCTATCTATCTCAGATTATTCGGATTTATGTTTCCGTTCGATCACTGAAGTTAAACTGTGACGAGGTGGGTCAGTACTTAAATACAGCACCGCTTTGGAACATCGTGTGATGTAAGCGATCTCCTATAAGTCAAAATAGTACTTGGCTTTAAATAACCAACAATGAGTTTATAAGCCGTAAAAACAAATCAGGCAAAATTCAATAGTTCGTATATATATATATATATATATATTGTATGTATATGTGTGTGTATTGTTATTAATTATTATTATTATTATTATTATTATTATTTTATAAATATATTAGAACAAAAACATATCAAAATTATTACACAATAATTTTCGTGTTTCACTAAATACGTTTTGCTTCTTCAGTGTAAAATCAAATACCATCGTAAATGTTATATATATATATATATATATATATATATATATATATATATATATATATATATATATATATATATATATATATATATATATATATATATATATATATATATATATATATATAATAGTATTTTATTTTCATTTTTCATTTATACGTTTCATTAAATAATATAGACATAAAATAAATAGACAAATACTTGTCTATATTATTTAATGAAACGTGTATAAATATATATATATATATATATATATATATATATATATATATATATATATATAGTATATATATATGTATATACGGTATATACTCGCGTATCATGCGACTTTTGAAGACCTAATTTTGAAGTTATTTTGCAAGTGTCGCAAACATACACGAGATATAAAATTAGTGTATGTACTGCTGACCCTGGCTATGCCGTTGACCATATTATATATCCATTTACTTCTGTCAAAAAGTACAGCTGTATTAAAATGATTTTGATAAAACTTATGTTTTACTTAACTGTATCCAATAATAATGCATGTAATATTCACGTATTAGTATCGTATTATAAAATACAATCATATCTAATATGCATCTTTTCCATTGTTTACGTTTATAAGATGTTTAGCTGTTTCTCGTTCGATTGTTTATGGCTGTACGCGTTTACGCAACGAGTATAGAGTTACTAACGATACTTTTATCATTCCCTTTTACATTTTTAATTTATTTAACAAGTAGGTGGGACAAGAGATAGAGAAAAAGAGGTTAGTCTATCGTAATTTGGTCTCTCAAAACAGGAACTCGAATGATACACGAGATACATGACAAAAATCTTTATAAGTGAAGATTTGGGGTCGCATATATACGTAAAGATCGCGTTACACGAATATATACGGTAATTATATATATATATATATATATATATATATAAAATGTGTGTGTTGTGTGTGTGTGTTGTGGAATCATCTATGCCTTGTAAACAACAGAGTGTATATATATATATATATATATATATATATATATATATATTTGTATGTATAAAATAAAAAGAAAGAACAGTAAGATAAATAATCCGGTGTTCTTATAGATATTTTTATTTTTACATTATAGTGTTCAATGTAAATTTAAAAAGCATTAATATTATAAATGAATTGCTTTAAAATATTTTTTTTCGCTATGAGTTCTAACCAGGTTTCAAAATGGAAAATTAAAAGCCAGAATTTAATTTTGTAATTAAACTAATGTTTTTTAATTTAATTACAAAAAAATGTCAATTATTATTTGTAAGTTTGTCTGTTCATAGAAATTGTGTTTCGAACTGCCCGTATCACAAAATATTTTAAATTTAAATTTATAATATTTATATATATACACACAACACACACACACTCACACACTTATATATATATATATATATATATATATATATATATATATATATATATAATATAAAATAATACAATGTGTAAAAATGAAAATTAATGCATCTCTTCTGGACGGTCTCCATTTTCCCCAAGTTGGTGAATGCTGCTTATTTTCTTGCCTTCAGCTCATCTTTGGTGTTGGTCTCTCGCTCAAATATCTTCTCCCAATTTAATCAAAAATGCATATCTGAGGAATTTCTAAAGATGTAAGGGGTTTTCCAAATGGTCGCATTAATTGTCTGATATTATGAGTTAAACCTTCTGCTTGTGTGGAATGGTGCAGCCAAATCTCATGACCCAAGGCATTTTCACCTCTTCAAGGCACTTGATGCCAATTGTCTGTGTTGAGTCTGAGCCCACACCAACAAAATTCAGGAGAGTTCCTATTCTTATCAAAAAAAAATATGAGATTTTTTCCTATTTTTTTTTCGCAATCATGTAAAATAGACTCATCCAACTCTTTCGTAATCCTCTGCACTCTCCTCAGATTGACACCGAAGCACGCTAAAATATTCGTTTCTGATGCCAATGCCAAATAGTACAGCATGTCTGGCAATAGAATTCTGCACCGTGCCACATATTGTCAGAATTTTACTGATAGAAATGCCCAAAAGAAATAAGTAAATCAGATTTTTTTTTTCATTTATATTACTGTTACAGACAAATGTGAAGTATTATATTATTCATATTATTATATTATTTAGCACAATAATGGATTAATGTCTGTCTGAATGTTTAAATTCAGATTTATAGCAATATTTTAGGTTGCTCGACAAATATTTTCTGTTGTCTGATGTTCTGAGATGCAGGATTTTCATTATTCCACGCATTTACTTGACTAATATCTTCTTATTTCCCTTCTTATTTAGTCAAATGCTTTCATTTGTCTGAAGTTCTGAGTTGAAGGATTTTCCACTATTCCAAACATTTTCTTGACTAATATCTTTATCTTTTTAATTTTATTTAGCCAAATGCTTTTAGTTGTCTGATGTTCTGAGATGAAGGATTTTCATTATTCCACACATATTCTTGAGTAATATTTCCATCTTTTCCTTCTAACTTAGCCAAATGCTTTCAGTTGTCTGATGTTCTGAGATGAAGGATTTTCATTATTCCATACATTTACTTGACTAATATCTTCATCTTTTTCTTCCAATTTAGTAAACTATTTTCCGTTGTCTGATGTTTTGAGTTGCAAGATTTTCATTATTCCACACATATTCTTGACTAATATCTTCATCTTTTCCATTCCTATTTAGCAAAGTACTTTCAGTTGTCTGATGTTCTGAGATGAAGGATTTTCATTATTTCACACATATTCTTGACTAATATCTTCATCTTTTCCTTCCAATTTAGCCAAATGCTTTCAGTTGTCTGATGTTCTGAGATGCAGGATTTTCATTATTCCACACATATTCTTAACTAATATCTTCATCTTTTCTATTTTTTCCCGCTTACGGCCATATCACTTTGAAAAATCGGTTCTTTTACGATTACCGAAGTTGTGCCTTGTAGATAGGTGACCGCTTAGATATATCAGCCACTGTCAACTTGGATGTGCGGGTGGTGTAATGGTGAAAGCCCCGGAATTGGGAATCGGAGAACCGGGTTCCAATTCTCGTTGCATTCGTAACATTCATTTACGCACAAATACCCTCCAGACATGTATGACTCCATCTCTTCTCCCCCATCAGCTATGGATTAAATAGTAGGACTTGTATCAAGACAATCATTATTATCTCAACTCCCCACTCCCACAAACATTTCTTACAGTCTAAAAAGATTTTCTTTATATAATCTGAAAAAGTCTGATAAACCGTATAAAATAAATCAATCAATATTTTAGACCCAAACTGTAGTAGTGAAGAAAACACAATGCAGTGTTTGGTGAGTAATTAAATTCACAAGTTTGTTTCGACCTTTAGATATAAATTACTTTCAGCCATACCACCCTGAGAGGCACGTAACCATATATATATATATATATATATATATATATATATATATATATATATATATATATTTATATATATATATTGAAATCTGGCGCCAGTTTGTTTACATTGCATATGTCCAGATCAAATTTGCATGAAAATTTCAGTGATTGCTTTGGTTCTTTTAAAAATTGCGTGAATTGATTGGACAGATTTTGAAATATTATAAAAAAATATAATGTTAAAACTACCTGAGTAAAGGCTCCGAAAATATACCAGTGATGTCTTTTAGGTTGGTAAAATTGGATAAAAATTGGATTTTCAATGTTGTCATCGGATTAACAATTAATAGTTTTTTTTTTAATTTTTTCCCCCCAAAACACTATATATATATATATATATATATATATATATATATATCTATACAAATATAGTGATTGAAAAGTAATTCTCTTATTTTATGTATAAGTGGCCAGTCTTTGGAGTTTATTAAAGAAGCAAGTCTATTATAACAAACTAATACTTTGGAAGAACTTAAAGGGCGAATACAAGCAGTTATGTCTTCCAAACCACAAGAGTTCCTGGGCGGCTGGAGAAGCTAGTAGCAAAATCTGGTGGCCCTATCAAATTTTAAATAAAACCTCATGTTAAATGCTTTCCTCTCATATCCATTTTTTTTTTCGCAAAAATTATAGTTAATAAATAAATTATAAGTATTTTAAAATGCGGAATTACTTTTCAGTCACCCTGTAGTATTTAGTGCTTAGTGATAAAAAAAATCTAGAAAAAAAAGTGTACGTTTTACAAGAATAATTATTGTAATTGTCTCTGAGGTTAAAATTTTAAAACTATCTGGAAAGTGTTCTAACATATGCCATCTTCCAAGTCAAATACAAAAAAATTTAGTCGCAGTCTAATGGCGAAAAAAATGCTTTTCATGACCTAAAGAAAAAAGTATTAAGAAACAGAAAAAAAAGAACCCGTCAGAAACAAAGGAATAGTACAGGAAAGCTATGTGATATAAATCCTCCTATTTGGCAGAGAATGCCGGAAAAAATTTCTTCACAGATGAAAAAGAGACTTGTGGCAACAGATATCTGGTTGTACAGAAATCTACGAAGTATACCATGGACGGAACACATGAAGAACCTAAAGTTTTTAAGAAAATTTAGAACGAAAAGGAAACTTTAAAAAGAATCAGAGAGAGATTCCCAAAATGCATTTTACATGAGAAAAGGAGAATTGGAGAATTTGACACTCGCAAGATATTGAATGCAAGAAAGGCAAAAGTACTTTGTAAATGAATGGCAACGCAGTAAATGGGAGAGACAGAAAGAGAATGAATATAATTTAGAACTACAAAGAAGTAGTGGAGAGCCATGATCAGCAACATTCTCAAGTACACGACACATCAAAGAAGAATTTTTTTTTAGTATTTGGGGAGCACCCCGTACGCTACACACGGATACACAACTGTTCTTAGCATCATACTAGAAAGTTATTTTTAATTTTTTTTTTATAGCGAAACCTTAAAAGTCAGCATATTTATATGTAAATAACAGTCTTAAATATCTTCAATATTGTCATCTACAAAAGTTTATGCGACATTTAACTGACAAGGGACCAGTTGTGAAAAATTTAGTTACACACACACAACACACACACACACACACACACACACACCATATATATATATATATATATATATATATATATATATATATATATATATATATATATAATATTTGTATGTATATATATAAAAATATATTTTAAGTTCATAAACTTTTACTCATATTATATATATATATATATATATATATATATATATATATATATATATATACAGGGTGTCCATAAAATTCTTGTGCACTTTTAAAAAAATATAACTTTATTTGTATTTGCGATAGAAATAATCTGTAAAAAAATGTTATAAAGTTTAATGTACATAGCTTTTAGTATAGCTAAAATAACTAATGTGATTTCAGGCATTACTGTAAATCAGTTAGCAAATGTTTTCCGTGAACTGCAAAATCGTATTACCCTTTGTATTGCTAATGATGGAGGACATGTGGAAACTTAAATAAAATTTCAATAAAACCCTAAAAAATATAGATTTACTTTTTCTAATTTTTTTTACAAATTATTTCTATCGCAAATACAAATAAAGTTATAATTTTTTTAAAGTGCACACGAACTTTATGGATATATATATTTATATATATATATATATATATATATATATATATATATATATATATAAAGAAAATAAACTGTCCCTGTTGCAAAATGAGTTTTATAAGAATGCATTGTTTAATTGTTTTATTTTGGAATTCATTCTTAATGTATTTAATATAGAAATGCATTGTTAATGGATTTACTATAGAATTGAATTATTAATGAATTTACTATAGAAATGCATTAGAAATGAAAAAGCTTTATCACAGTGACGTATTAAGCATTACTGACAGTATAGGGTTATTACATATATAATTTTATATATGTGTACACACACACGTACACACACATATAGAGATAGATCGATACATATGTACATACATAGGTACATGCATATATATATATATATATATATATATATATATATATATTTAAAATGTAAATATTTATATATTTGTTTTTTGTTTTTTCTTTTTTTGAAGATTCATAGTAACTTGTGTTCTTGTTTTTTGCAAACAATTTTGAAAATAACAGTTATGTGTCAGGGACCTGATGGGAGAAATCTTTTCTGAAAAACATAAGCTGGGGAGGACACAACACGAAATTTGTGTCCTCTTTCTGTTCTGATGTTATAAAAATCAAATTCTCTGCCATTTCTATATATTTTTATATCTTCGTCCAAAAAATGGTATGAATACGCATTTTGAAATTTATATATATAATGAAAATTTTAAATATATATATATATATATATATATATATATATATATATATATATATATATATATATATATATTTATATTTATTTATAATATATATAAATGAATACATATATACAAGTTTGTATATATATATATGTATATATATATATATATATATATATGTGTGTGTTTTTTTTCACATACTGAAAACGTTATTTTTAGATATACCTGTATTTGATTATATGCTCTGATCTTTTTTTAATTTTACAAAGTGGGGCTAGAAAAATTCGAATCCTGCTGGAAACACATTTTCATTAAGTGTTTTTTTTAGTGTCTAAGCCGAGAGACCAAATATTATATATAAAGAAAAAACATCATTTAGCGTCTTCTTGAAATACGGATTTAGACTAAAAATAAAGTTTCAAGCAATAAAAATAAATCCATGAACCATATATAATATTCAATATATATATATATATATATATATATATATATATATATATATATATATATATATATAAATGATCCAATAAACAGTCTCGCTGTATCACAGATCCTCAAAAGTGACTAGACGTCCGATTGCTTCAAAAACATAATTGAAAAATTCGACTGATTCAGTCGGATATCTTACCATCGTTGCAATTTGAAAGAAAGAGAATTTCATTTTTTTTCTTTTATAAAAATACGCCAGCAGCTCAGAACTCAATTCATACCTGAAGAGTAATGCTTAAAAAGCATATATATATACATATATATATATATATATATATATATATATATATATATATATATATATATATATATATATATATATATATATAATAATTATATAAAATAGAAAGTACTTGGAAAACCAATGGGTAATTCCAAGGATGGATGGAATCCTGAGAGCTCAATGTGAAATTAGAAACTCTTAAGATAATGAAAAACAGACCACTTTTAAGGTACCATTATATAATAATTTATTTCTCCTTGGAAATTCCCATTCGGTTTATGGAAGTTCTTCATGATATTAACTATTAATATTTCTTATAAAATAAAGTTGAATCTCATTGGTTACCTCCTATCGGATTAAACAATCATCTTTTTAATCAAAACAACATAAAATGGAAAAATTTATAATATTACTCACTCAAAATCATTCCTTATAAAAATATCGAAACTCTAAAATTGTCTTTTAAATACCATACAGCCCCCACCTGTTAAATTACAAAAAACAAAACTACCCATCAATTTCTAATCCCATTTTTCCTTTCATTTCAATGTTAGTTAATTTTGTTTATAAATGATCCGGAGTCCTTTAAAAATTTTGAAATAAATTTATTGTAATGGTACCTTAAAGTGGGATGTTTTTTTTTATTATAAATATATATATATATATATATATATATATATATATATATATATATATATATATATATATATATGGAATGGTTAGAACGTTCGCTTTCTGACCATTATTACCCGGTTATTTGTCAGGAAGGAGAGAGACGATCCCTCGTAAATACCAATGGAAAAAAATTCTGAAAACCATAATACAATTTGATCCATACAAACATCCTTTAAAATTGTCAAAGAAATGAAACAGCTGGAGGACCGTCGATAGCTTTGCTAGCAAATGGAAGTCAAAAGTCATCGTGACTGAGGTCTTGAGTGTTCAAGCCTTGTCAAATATTGATCACGCTAGATAACATGAATTTTATTAAAAATCCCAGAAACTGTAAGATAAAAATGGCAAAAAATAAATTTCCACAAAAGATAACGAAAATTTTTGTTGCGATAAGCTTTAGATTGTCAATCATGAATGAGAAAACACATTAAACTGAACGGTCTATCTTTATTATGTTTAAATGTTTAATTTTTGTGGAGAGTTTAAACCCAAATAAAGATTTAGAAGTTTGTTTGTGCATTCTAGTAAAACTTGAACAGAGCTCAAAATTAACCTTCAACCAACATTGGCTGGAGAATGTCAAATAATTCTAAATTTAAGCATGATTCTGCAAAATAAGAAACAAGCTGAATATTGTAAACCAAATTAATGTTTGTGCTAAAAAGGCAAAATAAAATAATAAACTTTCAGGTAATAATAATAATAGTAACCAATTGAATTATCAAATTATTACATATACTAAAATATTGTGTTAGCCCAAAATGCAGATTCTGTGATAAATATCCAGAAACAATTGATCACCTTGTATCAGGTAGCAAGGTATTGGCACCCACGGAATATAAAACACGGAATGACAGAGTGGGTCAATATCTGCACCGGAAAATCTGCACATTCTACAGAAAGGAAACTGAAAGAAAGTGGTATGAACACCATCCAGACCCAGTTACGGAGATAGGACCTGTTACAATTCTATGGGATTTTACAATACACACTGACAGAACAATCAAAGCCAACCGGCCAGATATTGTTATTAAAGACCACAAACAAATAACTTCCTCCTTATTGATATGGTAGTCCCTGCAGATTACAATGTATCTTTGAAGATCTTCAAAAAGTTGTCAAAATACAAGGACCTTGAAATAGAAATCTCGAAAATGTGGCATATGGGAACATCAACAATCCCTGTTGTAGTTGGAGCCCCTAGGACTGGTTGGAAAAGATTGCAGTAGACTAATTGAAGGGATTCCTGGAAGTCCATGCCTCAAGGAGATACAAAAAATTGTTCTGACAAGTACAGCCCACACCTTTACGAAGGGCTTTATCTATGTAATTTTTTTTTTTTTTTTTTTTTTTGTCAGTGGAAAGTGTCATGCCGCCATTTCTAACCTTAGGTCCCTGGGCGGGACCCGGAAAGAAATGTGTAAACACCAGAAATCAAAAATAATAATAATAATAATAATAAATTGCACTGAATAATAATAATATTACGGAGAACTTCATTTTAAGACTGATTTTCCCATTCAAAAATAAAAGTGTTTCCACTGTGGAAAACTGGGTCATAGACAACGTCATTGCAAATCAAAGCAAAGAAAAAAGTAAAAGTTGTATTTACAACTCAAACTCGGAATGAGATCTAGAACAAAAAAAATCGTGAAGATTAAGATGACGTAAAACTTCAATTGGACACGTGGCGTCTCAGGAAAAAATGTTAGGTTTTCGAGGTCGAAATTGCATGTAACGTCTCGTGTGTCGGTAAATACTTTAAAAACTAAGGCATTCGTATTCAAATAATAATACATTGAACTTTTGGGTGTGGATTGGATGGAACTGTTCGATTTGTGGAGTCTACCCGTAAATTTTGTCTGTAAAAAAGTGAATTGTTCCTCCTCGAAAACAAATATGGCGGCTGAAAGGTTTTTTTTTATTTAAAAACAAAAAATTCTTTTTTTCTTAAGTGTTCTCCGAAAATCTTGGAAAATGTTTATTAAACAATAAAATTTTCTTTTGACTGTCTGTATTTCCGAGATTTATAAATGTAATTATTTATCATTATTCGGACTATTGTCCTCATTTTTTCGCCATATTTATTACAACGTTTCGGCCGTTGTACGCTCCGGCCTTCTTCAGGTGGTTGGAATGTCGAACTGAACCCTTTATTTCGAAAATAGTTGGGGTAGACTGTTCTTTAAAGTTCCAAATGTGTTTAATGGATGTCAGTTATTAGATATCTCATGCTAATTCTCCTATCCAAGTTCTCCACTACCTTAACCGGGTATTAAACTCACACTCTTTGGGTCCTGTCACTGGATCTAACCGACGTCTTTATCCACTGTGCCATGTTCCGAAACGTTGTGATAAATATGGCGACAAAGATGAGGACAATAGTCCGAATAATGTAAATAATGTGCAAATTTTGACTTGAAGGAAAAATGTATTTCCTGTTTTTAAATTTAAACGTAATGTGCCTCTTGCAGTTGTGGAATCCATTAACAAATAAAAATAGATTAAAACTCTAGGTTCTTATTTCAAAAACATAGTTTATTCTTGGAACCAAAAAAAACAGTGTATGTAAAAAAGAAAAATTATAATATTCGTGTATGCGCAGATTTTTCTACAGGGTTAAATGAATGTCTACTGTCTCATGTATATCGGTCAAATTTTCATTTTAAAATTATTTCCAAATTAAATGAGGAAGATTTTTTTTTTTTTTTGGTGGCCTGTCAGACGCATACTTACAGATTGAAGTGGGTGAAAAATATATAAAAAAAACACGTTATCAAACAAATGCTTATACATCTAGAATGATACATGGTAGGAAATGTATTCTGCAAACCGATCACTGACCATTTTGGGTTCTAAAAAAGTTATTCCGACATATACTGTCAACAAATTGCATAGTTAGAGAAATTTTGTTTTTAATTCTATTTTTTAAGATTTATTTAAAACAAAAAGAATTGGGATATTCAGTTAATTTGTCCATGACGATATTCAATTTAAGATGTCTAAAAAACCTTTTCCAAAAAGATGCCGTGGTTGTTTCTTTAATTTCTGAAAATGTGATAAAATGCGTTTTGTTTAAAACAATGACTTTGGACAAAATTAAAATACAATCCAAGAAAAGAACTTTTTTTCAAAAATCTGAATACGTATAAGATGGAACGAAAGTTTAATAAACCAGGTGTTATTTTTAAAATAATGTCTTTTTCCATCTGTGATGAAGTAATGATGTACGCTTAAAGAATAGAAATTCCTAATTCTGCTTTCCAAAAAAAAAAAAAAAAAAAAAAATAAAATTTTAGTTCATTTTTGGACATTCTGGAATCTAAAGAATGAAATTTTCATATGAAGTGACGTATATTGGCCTTTAAAATGGACCAGGATATTCAAAAAAAAAAAAAAATAAATTCAGATGTTTTACTGAATACTGTTAAATTACCACCTTTAAACGCTGGCAAAAACTTTGATCTAGGTTGCATTACGCGGAATCTTTGAATGGTGCGTGTTACTTAATTATCGCCGACATTTTTTTTCAAAATGGCCTGAAATATTTACGCGGAGAAGACCTACTACCACTGTAACTAAATTTTCTTCATGAATTGTTTTTGAGATTTGGAGTTCCAGATACTATAGTGTTAGATAATGGCAGGCATTTTATTTCGAGTGACTTTCAAAATTTTTACAAATACTATAAAAAAATACATAAAAAAAACGTCGCCATATTACTCAATATCAAATTTCAGAAATTTACGTTTTGTTGATACGTTTAAAAATTGGGTTAAAAAAATAAACGGAATTTTATATATTAAGATGTAATGCCACAACAGATTTTAAGAATTTATTGACTGACCCCTAACCTTAATCCTGTATCGAGGATGTCACCAGCAGAACTAATGTTTGCCAGGGAAATTAAATCGTTTTTTGACAAGTTACTATCTAGAAGAAAAAAAAGAAAGAAAAAGAAATTGGCATAGTACGAAATTAAATATAAAATCTTTCAATTAATATCTGTAAATTATCAACCCTAAATATAATATATTTAAATAAATAATGGTTTTTATTTGATGTTGATTAAAAATTGTGTTGAATGTTTGCATAATACAAACCTGACGTTGACAATTTTTTTTTTTTTTGGCCTGGAGTATAGAAGACCTACTTCCACTGTAGCTGTAAATTTTAAATTTAAAATGTATGAATTTTCTTCATGAACTCTTTCCAACACTAATATTGACCATTCAAAGAATTTATAATTTTTTTATGGAGGATAATTTGAATAATAAATTTAATATTGGCCCTGTGTTGAAACATATTATTCCCCTAACCTGGATTTTTATATGAATAAAATTTTTGACCACTAACTCTAATATTCGCCCCTGACCATAATATTGACCCCTATCTCTAATATTGACCCCTGACCCTAATATTGACCCCTAACCCTAATACTGATCCCTGACCCTAATAATGAACCGGGGATGTCACCAGGAAAATTAAATCGGTGTTTGTCAAATTACTACCCGGAAGAAAAATAAAATGTTGGTATAGTATGAAATTAACTATAAAATCCTTCAAAGCTGGAGATAAGGTCCTCTTCAGGATTTACAAGACAGGAGAGGAAAGTTGGGAAGATGGTGAAATAGTAAATCGCATTGGCATTGGTTCTTTTACAGGTCATTAACGACAACATTTACATAAAAGGTGTTTATATCAATTAAAATTTTGATATTCTGAAAATTTTATTTAAGCCCAAGAGATTTATTCTATGGGTTAAATATGGACTTGTCAGTTTCAATTTAACTACTAAAAACAATTGTACATTTAGTAAAAAAATATCCAATTTTTAAGTGTTGTTTTTCCCCCAAAAAGAAGAAAAGACAATATTCAAATAAATTCGTATCTTAAAAAGAACACAGGCCATTGTGTTTCAGATTATTTGCCGATCTGCTCTACACTAAATTGTTAAGCATAAATTCTTCTATCCAGTATGAGAGGAATCTCATCGGACCAGAAGTTGCAAAATGAGTGTTGTAACCTAGGGCAGGTTACTGAATAGAATAATCACACGAAGGCGTTGGTAATGAACGATAATACTTAGGACAAGAACAACACATATAAGATTCGCCAGCGGTGCGTAGAAGTAGTAGTCAACTGCTAGAAGTGAGTCAAGTGAATTCCACAATGAATCTCCAACTGTGACCATGACCATTTACTACTGTATTTATGTCAGAATGGGGACATACCGAATTTAATGTTTCCACAGGGTATCAGGCCTGTAAGCTCGGCTGAAATTCCCCTTTGAATGTAAAACAGGATTTTTTGTTCAAAACTACTGAACATATAAAATACATCACTAAAATGCCCTTCGAATAGTCACGTCTACCACTCAAGAAAGTTGTCTTCTTCCTTCTCTCTCTCTCTCTCTTTCAAGAGTGAGATCATTACCAAAATGGATTATGTTTAAATATCTAGGCTGGTAGCTAATCTTTGTGTTAATATGATGCTGCTGCAATCCTATTATTAAAACAAAATACATTTGAAAGGTAGTTTGAAAGGATTGATAGCTAATTCCCATTTTTAAACAAAATTAATAATAACCCTTTTTTTTGGTTGCAATCATATAATCTTATTTTTAAAAACAATTGTTCCCAGATTTAAAATGGTCGGTAAAATCCCTGTTGTAGACGGATAAACTTTTGTGTCTTGCAAAAACAAACGATTCAAATTTAGTTTTGCTGCAAATGTACTAAACGAATCTCAAATTACAGTTTGACAAAAATGACAAATTTAATCAATATTTCGTTGATATAGGCCAGAACACTTCCAATCCTCATTGTAACTGACTTTTTTTTGATGATCAAAATTGTCCTCATCATTAACATCATATTCATTTCATGGACAGTTTTGTCTCCTCAATTTCACACATACATTGAATTTCAAACCAAAACCGCGATTTATTTAGTTTGAATTGGTACATCCGAACATTGTTCCACATGCCATGGTATCATATCCATTTAGAACAAATAATATTTTTAGCCCCCCTCCCACGAGAGATGTAAAACTCTTTTGGGTCAAGTTATTAGCCGAGTTTAACCAATGATTTTAGCCTTGAGCCCAGTGTAAATTTTGGGGACTTAAAATCAAATTCCCAGAACCCCATGGAAAAAAAACCGGTTCCAAACTTCTGTCTATATCACCTGAAGAAACTTTATCTTCAAAAAAGCCTCGTTATGAATTCCTCCTTTTGAGAGACAAACAGTTGAACATTTGGAGATATTGTTTTCCCCGGACTTTTATCTAATAAAAACAAAGCTACCTTTTTAATAAATAGATAAATTTTAACTTAATGATCAAGAATTTAAAGACCATATCTGTCCCATTTTTTTCTGCTTTAGGCAATGCATTTCGTTCGTTTTTGTTTTTTTTTAACTTTATTTTTATTTATTTATTTATTTTTCAAAATTTAATAATGATTCATTTGATGAACCTTGGACTGCAGTCAAACGTTATTGCAAAAAAAAAAAAAAAAAATTATAGAAAAGAAAGAAAGAAAAAACAACGACTTCAATCAAAATACTCAATTATGATTTTTGCAGAAAAGGATATAAATATTGGGCGCTTGAGCCATATAACTTTGACTTATGTCAAACTTATCTGGAAATGTTTCATTCTTATTGAAATTATCATGACAGTATCTTAGGTGATCTGACATTTTCTTTTGAAGGAGATAAAATTAACAAGCCTTTGAACATAAAAAAAAAATGTAAAAAAAAAAACTATTTTTCAATTTGCAGTTCAGGGCATTCATTCATTTTCCTATATAATAAAAAATTGTTTAAAATCCAAAAATTGTTTGATTTTTATTTTTTTCAACAATTATCTTTTTAACATCAAAAGACACTAATAAGTTCTATAGTAAATCTTTTGTCCACTCGATGATGCAAGATAAGAATTTTTATCAAACTTTCGAACGTGCTACAAAGGATTAAAAATGTTTATAGAATGATAAATAAAAATACCGTGGTCTTTCTTCTTAATAATAACATAATCATTTTAACGTTAAAACTTTATCAAGTGTGGAGCTTATGCTTCTTTTTTTTTTTTTTTTTAAAAGAAAATTTTTGCAAGTACCTATTTTAAACGCATGAATAATTAAATAAATAAAATAATTTAAAATAATAAGAAAGTCGCCAAACGTGCTACTGCCTTTTATTCAGGATCAGGATAGAACATCTTTAGCAGACTGAGAAGAAAAGGAGTCCTCTGTCAAAATTGATTCATTCAGAAATATTTCTTTCATAGTTTATTTACGACAGTAATTTAGGTAAGTGTTCAATGATTTTTTTTTTCCATTTTGAAATTAATTAATGTTCCTTTCTGCCATCAAAAAAAAAACGTGGTAAGTATTATTTACAGTTGACTAATATCCTCATCTTTTTCCTTAAGTCATCATAAATTCTTAGGCCATTTCCTCATCCCTAGCATGTTTAAAATTTAAACTCTTGTCCAGGCAATCTTCGTTTTTTTTTTGTTTTTTTTATTGCCCTGTATTTTCCGAATCTGTCTTTGTTGCTCACATGTTCTTCCACAACATTATGCCATCGAATTCATGATTCCAGATTTATTTTAACATATATTCAAGTAACTGAAAATAACCAAAAAGAACATATGGACAAAATTTTGGAAGATTATATATAATTTAGATTGAATAAGCAGTTAAGCTTAAAATAGTTTTTTTTTTTTATTTAGTGTCCTTAATTACTCTTCTTATAGCTAATGAAACAGAATCTCACCCTAAAATGCAATTTTTTAAACTTTAAGTTCAACCTTTTTTTTTAAAAAAAGAATCTGTCAAAAAGATAGATAAAAAGGTTTTTACTGTAGAAGTAAAGTAATTTTTATTTTATTTTAAATTGTCGGATTTTACTTTTTTTTTTTTTTTTTTTTTTTTTTTTTGGTTTTTCGAGGAGTCCTTCAAACGTTGCGAGAAATCTGTCAAAAGAATTTTGAAGCTTCCGCGCCGCATGACGAGTCGAAACATCTTTTTTGATCAAAATAATTTAAATATCTCAGTACGCGAAAATCCATTCTTATGTCGAAATGATTGTATTCATAATTTCTATTATAATTGTTTTTAATGTCATTGTCGAAATATTAATTTCACATCATAAAAGTACCTTGTATCAATACTGGGGTTTGCATCCAAATTTACTAATAAATTGCCCTGAAAGGCTAAAGAGTGGTTGCAGGATGAAAAAATCTCTATCTTTGGGCCTTTGTTGTTAAATTTTTCAATTTTATCTTCTGATGAGATCATTCTCAATTTAATATTTATTTAGGTAAACGAGATCGCTAAAAAAGAGCATAGCATGATGAAAAAGACGCCAAACTTGACGAAAACAAAATTTTATCGTCTAAATGTTTGTTATTATTAAGAGGAAAGGTCAAAAGTATTTTTGGGGTATTTTTTTTCCATTTTTTAATCGTTCCTAGCACGTCCGAAATTTTCGTTAAAAATCTTTTTTTTTTTTGAGTCAAAAAAAAAAATTTTTTTTTTCCATTTAAAAAAAAAATGAAAATCTCACTTTGAAATTTTTTTAAATATCAATTATCATTTTTTCAAAACTTATTTTAAGAAAATCAGAAATTATAATGTTTATTTAAAATATTTTGAACCAAACTTAACTTAGCTTTTGTGCCAAAAAGATGTAATTTGAAAATAAAACAAAGCAGGTCATAAACTTTCGCGTCTCTTGACATGTGATGAATGATATATTTACGAATTCCATGAGGCTAATTTGTTCTACGGAAGGAGAAAAGTGAAATAATTTACATTTAAGTGAACAAATTATTTACCTCGTTATTTTTAACGAAAAACTTTTCAGCGGTCTAATTTTTTTTTTTTTTTTTTTTTTGTACTTTCACCTTTACGTTTATGATGCTTTATGGAAAATATATTCTAAAGAAATTAAAATAAAACTGTTAAGAGTGACATTAAATTTCATATTTCTTAAGAAAGGTATCTAATTAATTTATAGGTACCTTTCTTATGAAATTTTATCAGAATTGTACATAAAATACTATAATTTTATGTACATTTATTACATTTTACTGTTTATTTGTATTTGCATTCATTTTATTATTAATTTTGATATTTCATTTATGGAAAAATGTCATAACTGAGATTAATATAAAAATAAGATCATATAAATTTCATAAGATGATACTGATACTTGTAGGTACCCTTCTCAGTTGAAATTGAAAAATCAAATTAAC
Source organism: Acanthosepion pharaonis (assembly GCA_903632075.3). Taxonomy (NCBI): domain Eukaryota; kingdom Metazoa; phylum Mollusca; class Cephalopoda; order Sepiida; family Sepiidae; genus Acanthosepion; species Acanthosepion pharaonis. The sequence continues at coordinate 98,150 of CAHIKZ030002469.1, read as the reverse complement.
TTCTCCACACGTGTTTCGCAAAAAAGTAAAGGCCTTAACAGCGGAGAACAATGCTTAACTCAAATAACGCAACTTAATTATATTCTGGTTGGTCTTCCGTATTTTATAATTACAGCTCGATTATAAGCACAAAATTACATTTCTTAATTACTGGGGATCTTCTGATTAGTCAAAATGATACAATTTACAACGCGCTAAAAAAAAATCTATCTCATAAGGACACTTATGAAAGCCGATGCGGCTTTTAACTAATTTTATAATATTTTAACAACTTAAATGTAAAATCTATTATAATTAAAGAAATAACAAATAATTGTATTAAAAATTCATTTTTCATCGAAAAAATTTTTTTGCTTTCAGAAAATATTGTCCATATTCATAAAAACAACTAAAAGCAAATAAAAGCATTTGAAATTAAATAATATCTTTTTTTTATTGAGTTTTGTATGTTACAATTCAGAGCTGATTTTCAGGTACTGCGTATCCAATTAAAAATTAAAAAAAAAATGATTTGCATTCCTCAAAGCCCTGTGCTTTTAATTATTGTAAATCACTAAAACCGATGCGATCAAATTTCTAGCGTTTTCATAAAATTAGTTATGGGGGGGGGTAATAAATATTTTTAAAAAATATTTCTACCATGACTTTAATAAAAAAAAAAACATATTTATAATAATTTCGATCATCTGTGAATAGTTCCTGAAAGTTTCATTAACATCCGATAATTATTTCTATTTTTGCAAGATTTTTCAAATTAATGTGTGTCATACCAAAAAAAAAAAAAAAAAATTGTCTATGTTATTTACTAGTTCCGCTGATACAAATAGAAAAAAGGTTTTTTTTAATCAAAATTTAGAATGTTCTAAAAAGAAGGAAAAAATTTAAAATAATTAAAAAAAAACTTTGGTCTTTCCTCTTAATAATAACATAAGCATTTAGACAATAAAATTTTGTTTTCGGCAAGGTTGGCGTCTTTTTTCATCAAGCTATGCTCTTTTTTTTTTTTTTTTTTTTTTTTTTTTTTTTTTTTTTTCGTGGAATGTATCCTAATTTTTTGTGGTGACAATTTTAAAATTACTCCTGTCTTGATAAAAATATCCCTACAGTTCGATATTAATAAACTTTTTATTTGATCTCAAAAAAATCTACAATGTTTTACTGTTAATTTTAACATTTTTTAACAAAAATGAATTTTTATCAATCATCTGAAAAAATATTATATTTTTCCCATCAGTATGGCTGATACTAACCATTTTTTTAACTATTTACTTCGTTGGACCCCTTTTGTGGCTATCATTCTCTGCTAAGATTTCTTGAAAAATTATATTGAATTCATTACTTAATTTGCTGTGTAAAATTTGGTTCATTTGGCGTTTAGAAAAAAATTGGCTTATGTTAATATTTAATTTACTAGCTATAAAAAATAATTTTTTGTTTTTTTTTAAATGTGTCAAGAATAAGATAGACACAACTACCATAGGACGTCGTTGGTTTTATGTAATAAAAAAACAAAAAAAAGTCAAAAAAAATTTGTAGAAATTAAAAAAAAATCTGAAAATTTCAAAATTTTTTAAAATTTTTTGAAAAAAAATACTGTTTTAATTTTCTCCATTATATATATATATATATATATATATATATAAAAAAAAAAAATGGATCAAAAATATCAAAATTTAAAAAAGAAATTATTTTTTTTGAATCTATCTTCTCCTTTTTATTTCAAAAAATTTCGTTCATCATCTTTGAATTGAAATTTTATATGGTCCACTTCTATATATACATTTAAATATTCTTGAAAAAATCCAAAAATATTCAGTTTAAATTATTGGTCCATGACCTGGCCTCTCAAGATTTTAACTCCCAATGTATTTTTAACTGTAATCTAAATTCCCTGTTCTTTGTCTAAAAATACTGCTTTTTTTGTTATTGTTTATAAACTTTTCTTCAATTTCAATAAAAATTTCATTAATTTTAGTATTATATTGGCATAAAAGACTATCATCAATTTCTATTTTTTTTGAAAAAACGTAACCGTTATTTTCTATGCTAACAAATTTTTTTTTCAATTCTCTCAGATATTTGGAACTGTCTTCCGGCTCCATGGTTTCTAAAAAAATTGAATTTAAAATTTTTAAATTTTTCAATTAAAATCTACTGTCTCTCTGATTACTCTTCTATTGTTCTCCTCAAAAATTTCAGATCTTTTTTGAATTATTCTTTTTTGCTCAAATTTAAAAAATGTTTTTAAAAACATTTTTTTGAAAGATGCATTTAAAATCCTTTTTTTTTTTTAAAATACATTCAAACATAATTTTAATTCTAATTTTTTTTCAATCAAAAAAAAATTATTTCTTGGTGTTTAGGAGAAAAAAAGGTAAAAGAAATAAATTTTTTCGTATTTATGGAATGAGAAAATATCATCTGTTTTTATTTTGTTCCGATGAGCTTTGTTTATTTACACTATTTGTTCGAAAATTTATCTTCATTGACATATTCACGGCTTTTTCGGCCGTTGTACGCTCCATTTCTTCAGGTGATATACGTTGGCATTTCGAACCGAACTTTTTTTTTCCACCAAATATATAATTGTTTTTCCATAAAAAATTTAAAAATATCTCTGAAAAATACTTTTTTTCCCTTTGTAACTCAACTCTCCAAGTTTTTGTTCACCTCTGCAGAAATTTTATTGAACTCACAACTCTTTAGATCAAGTCACTTTTTACCAACCAACGTTTTTTATCCACTGGATTTGGTTTAAAAAAAAATATTAAATAGGTTTCACATTTTTTTTTTATCTTGTTATCTAGCATCGTGATTTTCATTTTCTAATTCCTCTTTATTTAGGTAACCCTCTACCTTGACTGGCTCTTGTGCCTTGTATTGGGTGAACATTTAGCTAAAAAGGATTGTAGAAGTTTAAAAATTTTTTAAAATATTATCTGTCCTCTATATCCTCATAATATTCAGTTCCTAATTCCTCCTTATTTAGGTTGTTACTCCTACCTTATAACTTTTGTCTTGAAAGTGAATATTTTTAACTAAATTCTTTGGAAACCACAGCATCATAAAAAAATAGTTTGTCTGCGATATCAATAATAATTTGCTGTGCTAGAGTTATGTCCCTTGCAAGTGACAGTGTCTTTGTTCAATCAGAGACAATCTGTTTCAAAACATCTACAAAATCGAAGGTTCCAAAATTATTAAAATCTCGATTTCCAGATAGAATATAAAAAAAAATTAGAGAAATATGGAAAAAAACTTTCTCATTCTTAAATATAAGAAAAAAAATTACAATTTCATGCATACCGTCATCTTTTCGTGTAATTGGAAAAAAAATAATATTAAGATTCTAAACATAAAAATTTTATCGATTTTCTATTGTTGATAAGCAATAAACTGAATCTTTCTCTATTCCAAATTCAAAAAAAAATTTTTGAGACTAGGCCAAAAAAAAAAAAAAAAAAAAAAATACATTGGTAAACGAGCATTAATATTTTGAAATTAGAATGGACATAAAAAAAGGATCGATTTTCTATTATTATTAAATAATAAACTGATCCCTCCAGAATTATACGTTATTATATAAGTCTATAAATGTATATTTCTAATTATAATGTTTAGAAAAATACATTTTTGTTTTTTCTTTTGAAAACATTTAAAGAATAAAATTTCAATTGTATTATAAAAAAAAAGAAAAATTGTGGAGCCATTTGCTTACGTCTGTCCTGTGCTTTTTAACGTATTGAATTGAGTGGAACTAATGTTATTTTTAAATAACATAAATGGCCTTAGATTTATCTTTGTTATTAAATAATTTTCATTTACTAAATATATATATATATATATATACTATCCAAATTATTTAAAATAAAAATATATTTAAAAATAGTGGTATGTAAAATTTCATTTTTTTTCATTCTTTCTTTATTTTTTTCAAAAATTTTTTTTTCTTTTTATTCATTTTTTTTCTTTCAATCTCTTTTTTCTTTTTCTCTTTTTTTTATTTTCATTTTTTTTCTTTTATTTTTTTTTCTTTCTTTTTTTTCTTTCATTCTTTTTTTCTTTTCTCTTTTTTCCAATTCTCTTTTTTCTTTTCATTCTTTTTTTTTCTTTCTTCTTTCACTTTATCCTGTCTTTTTTTTTTTCATTTTGTCTCTTTTTTTTTTCTCTTTTTTTCTTTTTTTTTTTCTCTCTCTCTTTTTACTCTTTTTTTTTCTCTTCTCTTTTTTCTCTTTTTTTTTTTTCTTCTTTTTTCTCTTTTTTTTTTCTCTTAAGGAAATCTCTCTCTTTTTCTCTCTTTTTTTTCTCTCTTTTTTTTCTCTCTCTCTTTTTCTTTTTGATTCTTTTCATTAAATTTTTTTTTTTTTTCTTTCCATTTTTCAATTTTCTTTTTTTCTTTTTTTTTTTTTTCTTTTTTATTTTTTTTTTTTTTTCTTTTTTTTTTTCTTTTTAAATTTTTTCTTTTTTTTTTTTTTTTTTCTAAAAATTTTCTTTTTTTTTCTTTTTTTTTTTTTTTTTCTTTTTTTCTTTCTTTTTTTTTCCAAAAATTTTTTTTTTCTTTTTTTTCTTTTTTTTTTTTCTTTTTTTTTTTTTTTTTCATTTTTTTTTTGCATTTTTTTTCTTCTTTTTTTTTGTCGTTTTTTTTTTTTTTTTTTTTCTTTTTTTTCATTTTCTTTTTTTGAAATTTTTTTTCATTTAACATATTTTTTTTTTTTTTTGTTTTTTTTTTTTTTTTTTTTTCGTTTTTTTCATTTTTTTTTTTTTGATCGTTTTTTTTTTTTTTTTTTCTTTCTTTTTTTCATTCTTCATTTTGAATTTTTTTCATTTCTTTTTTTTTTGTTTTTTTCATTCTTTTTTTTTTTTTTTTTCATTCTCTTTTTTTTTTTTTTTTTTTCTTTTTTTTTTTTTTTTTCAAGTTTTTTTTTTTTTTTTTTTCATTCTCTTTTTCTTTTTTTTTTCATTTTTTTTGTCGTTTTTTCATTCTTAAAGATTCATTCTTTTTTTTTTTTTTTTTTTTTTTTTTTTTTGAATTTTTTTTTTCATTTTTTTTCTTTTTTTCTTTCGTTTTTTTTTTTTTTTTCTGTCTTTTTTTTGTTTTTTTTTCATTTCTCTTTTTTTTTTCGTTTATTCATTCTTTTTTTTTTTTTTTTTTTTCTTTTTTTTTTCTTTTTCATTCTTTTTTTTATTCTTTTTTTGTTCTCCTTTTTTTTTTTTTTTCTTTTTTTTCTGTCTTTTCTTTCATTTTTTTCTTTTTTTTTCATTTCTTTTTTTTTTCTTTAAATTTTTTTCTTTTTTTTTTCTTTTTTTTTCTTTTTTTTCTCTTTTTTTTAATTTTTTTTTTCATTTTTTTTTCTTTTTTTTTGACATTTCATTCTTTTTTTTTTTTTTCATTTCTCTTTTTTTTCTGTTATTTTCTATCTTTTTTTTTTCTGTCTTTTTTTCATTCTCCTTTTTTTTCTGTCATTTTTTCATTCTCCTTTTTTTTCTGTCATTTTTTTTCATTCTCCTTTTTTTTCTGTCATTTTTTCATTCTCCTTTTTTTTCTGTCATTTTTTTCTTTTTTTTCTGTCGTTTTTTTTTCTTTTCTCTTTTTCATTTTTTTTTTTTTTCTTTTTTTTCATTCTTTTTTTGTCCCATTTTCAATTCTATTTTTGTCTTTTTTTTTTATCTCCTTTTTTTTTCTTTTTTTTCTCTTTTTTTTTTAAAATTTTTTCATTCTCCTTTTTTTTCTTTTTTTTTTCCTTTTTTTTTCTTTTTTTTTTCATTTTCCTTTTTTTAAAAAAAAAAAAAAAAAAAAATTTTTTTTGTCTTTTTTCATTTTCATTTTCCTTTTTTTTTTCTTCATTTCAATTTTTTTTTTTTTTTTAAATATTTTTTTTTTTTCATTTTTTTTTCTATTTTTTTTTTTTTTTAATTTTTTTTTCAAAAAAATTCTTTTTTATTTTTTTGACATTTTGTCATTTTCAAAAAATCCTTTTTTAATATTTTTTTTTTCTTTTTTTTTTTCCTTTTTTTTTCTTTTTTTTAAAAAATATTTTTCCTTTTTTTATATTTTTTTTTTTTTTTTTTTTTCTTTTTTTTTTTTTTTTTCTTTTTTTTTTTTTTTTTTTTTTTTTTTTTTTTAATTTTTTAATTTTTTTTTTTCTATTTTTTCCTTTTTTTCCTTTTCTTTTTTTTTTCCTTTTTCCTTCTCTTTTTTTTTTTTCCTTCTCTTTTTCCTTTTTCCTTCTTTTTTTTTTCTTTTTTTTTTTTTTCTTTTTTTCCTTTTTTTTTCATTTTTTTTTTTTTTTCTTTTTTTTTCTTTTTTTTTCTTTTTTTTTTTTTTCTTTTTTTATTTTTTCCTTTTTTTTTTCTTTTCCTTTTTAAAAAACATTTTTTTTCCTTTTCCTTTTTTTTTTTCAATTTTTTTTTTTTTTTTTTTTTTTTTTATTTTTTTTTTTTTTTTCAAAATATTTATTTTTTTTTTTTTTTCCTTTTTTTTTTTATTTTTTTTTTTTTTTTTTTTTTTTTTCCTTTTTTTTTTTTTTTTTTTTTTTTTTTTTTTAATTTTTTTTTTTTTTTTTTTTTTTTTTTTTTTTTTTTTCCTTTTTCTTTACTATCTCTAAAAAAATTTTTTGCACTTTATATAAATTTTAATCTTATAAATTTTTTTTTAAATCAATTGTAATTTTCTTTTAAAACTTCAAGTAAATTTGGGATCATAACATTTTTAAAAGAATTATACAAGAAAATATTCGTCTTAAAAATGGATATCTATTGTTTATGGGTGCCTACACAAAATGCATGTCAAATATAAATACTTATTATACTGTTTATTATCAGGTAATTAATGAAATGTTGTCTTGAATATTATTCTATAATATCAACTAAATTATATATATTGTTCATAAAATAAAATATATTTAAAAAAACATTATTATAAACCAACGGACAGTTTTCCGTTTGACCAATGTTCTTAAATCCGCTCTTTTTTTATTTTTAATTTTAGAAATATTTCGCATTGGTTAACCTATGTTATTCTGCTTTTCTGTGTTTTAATTAATGTGAATTAAAAAAAAATAATAATCGCAAAATAAAATTTATAAAATTATTATCTGAGATTCATTATATTTACCTTGATTTTCAGATTTTGTTGATATACGTTTTGTTCAAAATAGCTTTCTGATTTTTTACAATTGTTAAAAATATTTTTAAGTAATTTTGATATATTAAATACTGATTGATTATAATATTTATTTCTGTAATATCATATCTGTAAAATTTCCAGAATTTGATGAATGAAGTGATATCTATGGAAATAAATCAATAATTGTTAATAGTTCTAATTTTTAATCCTTTTAAAACGCTTCTAATAAATATCATTTAATGGATTTATTTAATTATAAATTCCTTGCTAAAAAGTTTTCTCATTTATAATTTAAATCTGAATAGAAATTTTTAAATTCGTCAAATTTTCAAAACCCAGTCATAGACCGAAGATGAATTGCTACCAGGCCTTTTATAGGTATCACCTTTGCTATATAAACGATAAAATTTAATTTATTTAAAAATTTTTAATATATATATTTTAATATGCCTATAATCGTTTTAATGCAAATATATTTAAAATATTTTATTTTATAAAGTTTTTTTTAATTCATCTTTTAAATTTTTCAATTAATCAAAATTCAATCATGAGTCATTGGTGAAAAATATCGGTTTTCAGAAAATGTAAAATAAACGGAATCTTGACTTTTAAAATATATATTTTGGTTAAAAAACTATTTACTGTGAATCCCATGAAAAATATACATAATCATTTTTATATTTTTAAAATTTCATATAGTATAAAAAATGTTAAATGTTTAAACAAAAATTTTAGCCATAAATAGAAAAGAAAAGTACAGACCAATTCCCCAAAGATAAAAGAGATTGAAAAATTTAAATGCTAACAAAACCCATTTTATTATAACAAGACGCCTACCATAATATATTGGCTTTTTAAAAAATAATATAGGGCTCCGAATAAAAAGTGTGAGGCTGACGAATGAATATTTTTTTCGGTTTGAATATAAGTTTTTTGTTTGTTTTTTTTTTTTTTTTTTTTTTTTTTTAAAAAAATAACTACTCTGAAATAAAAAATTAAAAATTCTCTCATAATCAAAAATAATAATTAATATTATGAGGATCCACCGGATTATATGTATACAAATCAAATGTTGACCTGTGTTATAAAACAAAAATATAATTTATCTATTACAAATATGATTTAATAATCCAATATTTGATTATTTGCCTGGTATACATAAATAAGAAAATCTGCAATTTTTAAATATTTTGCAATGGCAATTCCTTAATTCTACAATTAAAAGGAATTTTCATGCACCGCAAAAAAAAATTAAGAATGTTAATTTGACGCTGAAATTCTATTCCGATGTTGAAACAAATTTTTTTTTTTTTTTAATATATATATATATATATATATATATATATATATATATTTATATATATTTTATTTATTCATTTTTATTATTTAAAACAAAAAAAAAAAATTTTAGTTAATACCCATATTTGAATTTATAGGTTAAATATAAAATCTATTAAACATTTATTTTTTGGTCTTTTTTGAATTATATTAATTTCAATTTGCTCTGCCATCGAAAAATATTTTGTTCAAATTTTACAGTCTATAAGCTAATTTAACATCTGATGTTAAAATTTTCTGCAAAAAACGCTTTCATTCCTGCTTGGTATCTCGACATTTTTTTTTTTTTTTTTTTTAAAAAAATTTTCTCGAATATTCTGGCGGAAAAAATCAATAAAAAATCAAAACATTTAATAAATAAATCTATTCTTTTCAAATTTTTCCACTAAATTAAATAGCATTTTTCATATATATATATTTTGTGTATGTATTGAAAGGATAATTATAAATCATTTTTATTAATGTAATGGTTTCTGTTTTCGCCATTTGAAAAGACCAAATTTTAATAAAAATTCTTAAAATCATTTCATTTTTTTTTGAGGAAAAATTATTTACAACGCAATGGAATTTGATTTTAAAAAAATTATATATATTTTTTCACGTTGTCATTGGTTTATTTATTAATAAATTTAAAATTATTCCTATCATAAATGTTTATGATTTGGTTTTTCTATTCAGTCAATTTAATTTTTCTCCTGCCCAGATTTTAACTCTGTTTTATATAAATCCTTTCAATTATTCCTCTCATCTCTTATATATATATATATATATATATATATATATATATATATATATATATATATATATTTAAAATTGTTCAAATCGTTAAATAACAAAATTGTCCAATTGTTAGATTAAGCTTTGAACCGTTGTATCTGAGAAAAGATTAAAGATATCTTGCTGGAATTCTGCGAGGATTTTATAACACTATTGGAATCTACATTGAGCAAATTAAAATGTATAATTTGTCTCCAAGCTTAACAGAAGAATCGTGATGAAATCGATCATAAACGAAAATGACATGTTCATCATTAATTAATCATAGCTAAGGATCGGAAGCTCATGAAATATTGAAATAAATATTATATATATATATATATATATATATATATATATATATATATATATATTTCATCATTTTCCAACTTATTCAAGATGATCTTCGCCCTCTCTAACCTTCTAACTTTCTGTCCTGGAGTAACAAGGTTGCCTCACAGGTTTCACGTACGATTTCATTTTCAAGTCTTTTTTTCACTGCTCTTTTTGGACTGTCATAGCTGAAACTCCTCTCTCTCATGTGCCAAACGTCTTATGGATTGAGTTGGATCTTTTCTAATTGATCTCTTTAGCTCTAAGTTGAAATGATGATCCCTCTTCCTGTTGTGACCTCCTGATCCAGTTTTCCTCTCTACTGTTCCCTCTTTTTTTTAAACTTATTCACCGTTCTCTTGATGGTTCTTGAATGGACTTGATGGAAGCCAGAGTGTGAATGATGTGTCTATTACTGAAGGCCCGAATACTCTTTTTCCTCTCACCATTGCTCATTTGGGAAGACAGTGGGGCTGACACAAAACGATTTTAACCTGTTCTCTTTCTAGCTGAATAACTCAAAGGGTTTTTCAGTGATTCTTACGAAAATGGTGTCAAGATGGCTAAACGTCTTATCTGAAAACCTGGAAAAAAAAAACTCTCTTTTAAACATTTTTTAGATCTCATTCTCATTTTGTGGGATTGGAAATTTTTTTATGTTAAACTATTTGGATTATTTTAATTATTCTGATTTTATATTTTTGGATATCATTCTTTAATTAAATCTCTCTTTTACTCATACACAACTTCTGTTCTCTCTTATATATCATTCTTTTTCTTTATCTTTTCTCTAAATTTCTCTTTCAATATCATTTCTCTTTTCTTCTCAATTTTCTAAATTTTCTTATAAATCTTATCAGATCTAATTTTTTATAACTGTCATATATTTATATTCTCTATATATATATATATATATATATATATTTATATAAATTTTAATATTCATCGTTAAATTTGTCAAGATGCCTAAACGTCTTATCCGAAAAATCTAGAACAAAATGAAAAAAAAACCTCAATTAGTTTAGTGGCTTTTTAGATATTAAACATTTTGTAGGACGGATTTTTTTAAATTTATCACCTGTTTGTAATATATATAAAACCATATATATATATATATTTTATAAAGTAACTAATTTGAAAAAAAAAAAACTTTATGACTTATGAATATATATTATTTATTCTTGTTTGGTATTCCGGCATTGTTGTTTCTGACATTTTAAAATGCTTTTGATTATGTCGAGCATTCAATAAAAAAAAATTTAAAATTATATTTAGAATATTCTGTACAGTTAGATTTCGCAAAACAAACGGCAAAACTAGTAAGTTTACTGAATTCATTTCAGCATAATTATTAATATGAACATCGTTTATTTTAATTTATTATTAATTTAAAAAAAAAATATTACAGAATTATTTAAATATACCGAGCTTCGACTTCATTGTAATTGGACTTAATTGAAAAACGCTTAAATAAAAGTAAAACAAATAATTTTTCGTATTTTCTTTTTAAAATCACCCCAATCAAATTTTTCGTCAATGCCACTAATAGACGTTCAAATATATAATAATAATTTTAAAATAAAACTTTATAAGGAACTTGATAAAATATGATTAAAAAAAAAAAAAAAAACTTTTCTTGTTTAAAAGATCATTATTTTATGTAACCAGACAATAGACTTATCTATCTATTCGTATTGAGGAAAAAATAAATAGTATTTTAGAGTTTGGGTGGAGACGTTAGAATTAGAGTTGACGTAGAATTTAGAAGGATCCAGAAATCCAATCCTAAATAGTAAAAAAATGGATAAACGTCTCCTCTTGTTCAAAAGACCAGGGAGGAGTTTGAACCAGAAAAATAATAAAATAGTAAATAAAATTTCGCAGTTTGGGCGGAGACGTTAGAATTATAGAGTTGACGTAGAATTTAGAAAAAAACCAAATAGATAAAAAAGATATTTTTTTTCTATTATTGTTCAAAAAAACCGAGGAGAATTGTCAATCTGTACCCTGTTCCAACAGCAAGGCCTCTGGTCATTTATTTTTGATATTGGAACTACCTCTTTTTTTGCTGGTGTTCTCAGGTCCACCCTGAATTCTTTAAAAAAAATAAATTCCTGTTTTTTACCAGCTATTGGGCAAATAGTGAACTCCTAGTTTTTTCCAGATCTTACCCGCGTCCTAATTTTTAAATTTTTTACATCCGCATCCTGGGTATTTTCTTTTTTTATCCAACAGCAAGACCTCAGATAATGTTTTTTTCTTTCTTTAAATTGTTTGTGAATATACGTTTTCTGAAAAGGTTTTGTTTCCAGCTATACGATTTAATATATAATATATATATCTATGTGTTATGTGTTTTTTTTATATCTTTCAATTTTTTTTTAAATGAAATATACATTGGTTGATATGCCATAAAAAAATTTTCAACCAATTCCCAGTTCAATTTTTTCATGTGAAAAATGACAGTTTTAAAAATTAAAATAAAAAGAACACTTATACTCAACATCGAGAAATGATGTTTAATTGAAGATAAAAATTAGTTTAACCCTAGAACACTAACCATTGTTAATAACTAATAAAATAATAATCTTAAAATTTCTATAGGACTTTTTTTGCTATATTATGTTAGATCACCGAAGTTAAGTGAACGTCGAGTCTTTTTCATTAATATTGACGGGTGATTGCTCGTTTTTGCCAGGTGCTGTAAGTCTGGATGTTTAATAATTTTAAAGGGATAACTAAAAAAAATTGGAAATCGGAGAAAAAAGTTTTCAATTCCAAAATACATTCGTTTTATTCACACACAAGGCAAATGTTATTTTATTTATTTTATTTTTCAATATCTTCCCCACCCTATAGTTATGTTATTTCGTAAGACTTGTATCAGTAAATCATTATTATCTTCCCAAAAAGGTTTGCAATCTAAAAATATTTTTTGGCTGTAAATTACCTGCAAAGGGTTGATAAACCGTAAAAAAACAAATCAGTAAGACAATTAGAATGACTCGATCAATATGGGGAAATATACAGGGTGACTGAAAAATAACTGTCCATTTTAAAATACTTATAATTTATTTATTAACTATAATTTTTACAAGAAATGGATATGAGATCAAAATTGTTTAGTTTGAGATTTTATTAAAAATTCAATATGGACGCCAGATTTCACTACTAGCTTCTTGAGCCGCCCAGGAATCGCGTCAATTGATTTCACCAGTAACTCTTGTGGATTTGAAATACCTAACTTATAATATATTTGCCCCATCAAGTTCTTTATATCATGGTTTGGTTTAGTAGACTTTTCTTCTTTAATCAAACCCAAAGAAAAAAAAGTCATCTATGATTGTAAAAGTTAAATTCCTGGCTAAGTCACTTTCTATATTTTGAGAACAGAATCATTATTTTTCAATCAACGTGTAGTGAATGTATGTATGTATAATAAATGTATGTATGTATATAAAATGAATCATCTATAAATGAATATATGAATTCGAAAATATTATGATTTGAAAATATTTTTTCATAAAAAAAAATAAATCCTAATATGCAATTATCAATGTTTTAATGTTAATATAATTTCTTATGTCCATCGTCTTTTTGATGTTGAATTAAATATAGTCTAATGTTAATTATGTTTTATTAATATGTCCTTTTCATGGTCTACTAGACCGAAAGGTCCGACGTTGACATTATATTAACAGCATAATATGATTATTTTTATTTATTTTTATTTAAAATTTTAATTTTTAAAAAACATTAATTGTCCCATTCTGATGACAACATCTGAATAACAAATGTTCGTATCCACTACACCACCATCCTTATAAAATTTTTTCACTGGTATTCCAAAGTTTAAAATTCCAAAGGTAGTTTTTAATTTGGTTATTTTTTAAAAAAATATAAATATTTCCAACAGAACAGTAACCTTATCTGACGTGTTACATCACTCAGCTACAGAGAAAGTGCCCGGTTAGCAAATCAAAATTACTGTTTATAAACAACAATATCTTTTCCAAAAGAGCATTTACCTTTCGGAGAACGTAAATTTTTTCAACAAAATGTTTATCAAACATTTATAAACAAATGTAATTAATACTGTTTATTAAAAAAAAAAAAAACAAAAAAAAAAAAAAGAATTCACTTTAATAAATTCTATCTCTTAACAATAACATATAAACAGAAATACACATATACATATATATATCTCAGTGTTCTGGGTATGACGATAAACTACATCCACGTCCTGTGTAAGACTATAAACTACATCCAACATTAAGGCCTGATCAGAAGGCTTTAAAGAGTGTGAAACCACCTCTTAGTTGCTGTTGTTACCAGGTCCATCCTGACGCGAGGTGGTAGCACCTCTTAGGGTCCAAGCTATGGGTAAATAGTTAACCCCCAAATTGAGGTCAAAACACTATGAAAATGTAAAAATAGGTTTCAATACCAGCAATAAATATTTGAAGAAAAAATTATTACCAGCAATAGATTATTAATAGAAATACATTTTTGGAAAAAAAATATTTTACAGCAATACATTTTTGAAGGAAAAAAAATATTACCAGCAATAAAAATGTTGTCAGCATTAAATAACCCATAAAACAAATGTAACTATTATATAATAAACTGGTCACACCAAAATAACTTGGACTATTTGACGGCATGGGTTAACTAGTGTTTCACTAATGTATTAAAACATTTATTAAACTAAAACTACTTTTCAAAACATATTTTAAAAGAGTAAAATAAAAAAAAAATGAAAATAAAGACACGATACAAATAAGTCTTTAATAACATTTTGAAAAAATAAAAATAATTTCAATGTCCCCAAAGTTTGAGTTTAAAGATTTTCATGGCAATTGTTCTTCTGAGTTTTCCTTTTTCTTAATTGATGTAGGTTCATTGGTTCCTTTTATTTTTGTCCCCACATCCTTTACTTTAATTCCCCTTCCCCTGTTAGGTGATCACAGATGTCAGTTCTCCGGTAGATGCGGAACACCTTTCGTATTTTGTCTGTGTATTTCGCATTTGTTGATGCGTTTAGGTGAATGGTTCGAAGAATTAGTGTTTAAGTTACTTAGTCCCACATTAATTTCATCCAATTAACTGATGTTTATGCTGTAATCAAGGATTATGGTGGAGGTTGTTTACTAACACTCTTTTATTTAGTTTCTTGTAAATATTTTTTAACATTTACAATGCAACGTCGGTTCTCGAACGTCTCACATGTCGAACAAATCGGTTTTCGAACAAAATAATCCAGATGAAAATGCCTCGGCTATCAAACAAAATTTCGGTTCTTGAACAGCATTACCGAATCGAGTTAACTAGATTGGAATCATTTCTTAGTCGACCGCCATGTTGTATACATTCGTGAGTTGTGCTCTGATTTTCTTTTCCAATTTTATTGTACTGTGACTTTTTTTTTCTCTACATTAGTCTTCAGTCATGGCTCCAAAGAAAGTTAGGAGTGATACTGTTAAAGGGAAAAAAGTTGAGAGAAAAACAATTGTTGATGATATTGTCTCTTCCTATTCAATTTCATATGGCAAAATCAACGATCTATGCTATTCTTATAAATAAAGAGACGACCATGTCTTTCCTTCTTCTTTCTAAACAATAACATCTCTTTCCTTCCTCCTTCCACTTACGCCATCAACTCTCCTACATACAGGTACGGTAAAATTGAAGTGTTCGTCTACATTTTATCTATTTTAGTATTGAGTTTATTTTTTTCTTTTAGATTTAATGATTTTCATTTGTTTTGTGAATAAACTCGTGCACAAAGTACTGTTGTTAAAGTTTAAATAAGCAATCATCTTGGGACCAGGAACGGACTAATCTACTCTACATTGATTTCTATTGGAAAAACGGTTTCGGTTTACGAATTTAATTCAGAAACTAATTAATTAATAAGAATTAATAAGTTAATAAAAAATTAATAATATTTAATAATAATATTAATGATAATAATATTAATAATATTTGACCAGGTATTGAACTCACACTCTTTGGGTCCTGTCGCTGGATCTAATTAACGCCTTTATCCACTGTGCCATGTCTCCTTGAGGACATCTGTGTATGAATTTCTGGGTATTATTAACCTAATGTCTTCATCCTTCATTTTTTACCAGTGCTCATATTGCAATTTTTGCTGTTGTCATTGCATGTTTTTACCAGAGCTCGGTGGAGAACTTGGAAAGGGGAATTAACAGGAGATAACTGATAACTGACATCCATTAGACATGGCACGTGGAACTAGAACAGTCTACCTCAGTGAGGGTAGAAAATATTATTTTTTATTATATTCTAATATTTATTCGAAATGTTGTGATAAATTTGTTCAGTTTATGTTTAAACCTTTGTTCTCGCTTTCCTTTACTCCATCTTGTAGAAGTTTTTATTGCTTTTTTCTTCGTCTGCCATCAACGATGTGTCATTTGCATGTCTTATTTTGTTAAGACTGTGGCCGCCAGTAATGAATCCTGGTAGGACTTCTAATTCTCTCAGAATTACCTCGCTGCATAGGTTGAATAAGTCCGGTAAGAAGAGATATCTTACACTCCTTTCTATTTTTGCATTTGAACTCATTTTCTATCTGTTTTCTGCCTGTATCGGTTCTTGATAATTCTAATATCCTTCTCAAATATGTCCCTGTTGCTGAGCAGTTCCAACAGATCTTTGTGGCGTACTTTATCGAACGCCTTTTTTATAATCTATAAAACACTGGTACCCGCCCTTCTGCATTTGTATGTCTCTATAAACAGGCGACAGTTTGGCATTTCCGAACGACTAAAAATAGAATTTCTGCTGCTCTTATCATTAATTATTAAATGTGGTTTGTAGCAGTGTTCTTCGACGCGCGTGTCTAGATTTCGTAGCACTTATTATTATATACCGAGGGTGAAAGGCATGAAGCAGTTATCCCTGACACGAAAAACGATTACTGAATTATAGACTAAAATTAATGCAATGAATTGGAAATGTTTTAAGATCTATCTCTATCTATAAAAGGCAGTGTGTGTGTGTGTGTAACGAATGCACAGCCGCAATTTTCGACGGATTTGCACCAAAATTTACATGCCCATGCTCCAAGTTAGCGGGAAGGCCAAGATCGACTTTGCATTTCCAAACTCCCATCGATAGTGGAAAAATCGATTTTTTTCATGCTTCTACGGCAGTTTTCATGTAGTTTGCGGCCATTTTCTACTGGCCAGAGTGAGAGCCTATAGCTGGCTGCCACGAATAGACAGGAAGATTCTATTGGCCAGCATGAGAGCCAACAGCTGACTGACACGAATGTTAACTAGCATGCTAGCATGCAAAAAAAATCGATAGCTGCATTCGTCACAAGTGGGGAAAAATTTAAATCTGCATGTCACTTTACTCCAATTGGCTCATTCGCTTGCTTAAACTCAATGTTGATTCTGATTCAGCAAAAATGGGTTGGGTGTGAAAAAGTATTTGTTGTTAACATTCTTTTTTCATTCGGTTTTTCCAGTTACGAGTCCTTTTTTAAAGCTGATCGTTTTGTGTTCATTTTGTTCTTTTTTTCGTAACAGATTTAATGTTTAGTAGAGCTTAGAAAAAATTTGCAGTGTGAGATAGGCAAGAAGTAAGGCATGTAGCAGCATCAGCACGGCAAAGGGCACTTCTTTAAAGGCAAGGAAGGGCAAAAATATTTTAAGTCAAGTGATAGCGATTGCTGTATGAGTCGTACGATTTTTGAATCAAGCACGGGCAATGCCGGGTCATGCTGCTAGTGCTTAATATTTGAGCCGGGATAAGTACTACCTTTATTACCTACCGTGTACATACCTGATTATATGATGAATGTCAATGTTGTTTTCTTAACTCTGTAAGCTTGTGGAGTCTCGGGCTACAGTCGCATCCTGGTAGGCGTTTCTGCTGCATTCCCCGTAAAATGTAGGTTCTTTCGGGGTGGAGTTGTTAGTCGCACGCCCCACCGATTTTGAATTCAGTGCTGTACTTCTAGATTAGATGTCAAGCGAAAATAGAGAGCCAGTCCCGCTTCGCGAATGATCTCGGAGGGACTTTTGATTCGCGAATGATCTCTGGAGGGACTTTTGATTCGCGAATGATCTCTGGAGGGACTTTTGATTCGCGAATGATCTCTGGAGGGACTTTTGATTCGCGAATGATCTCTGGAGGGACTTTTGATTCGCGAATGATCTCGGATGGACTTCTGATCTTCGATCTACTCTCGCTCCTGGAATAAACGTTCCAATATGATTTTTTTTGGTCAGTTTTCAAAAAATTATTTTTCTTTTCGAATAAAAGTGAATATTTACACTATTTACACGGTTTCACTTGCCGTTCTCATCTTTATTGCCATATTCCACTTCAGTATCTGTCTATATTTCTGAGATGACGTATTGTAACTTTTTACACTATTTACATTGTACGAAAAGTTGTCCTCATCTTTGTTGTCATATTCACAACGTTACGGCCGTTATAGACTTCGGTGTTCTTCAGGTGATTGGAATGTCGAAACCTTTATTTCGTCCACTGGGGTAGATTGTTCTAGTTTCACGCGTCGTGCCTCTTTCGGATATTTCAGTTTTAGTTTATTTCCCTTCAGTAACTCAACTCTCCAAGTTTTTTTCACCTTTGCTGTGGCCAGGGATTGAACTCACAAAGACACGTTGTCCAGAGGATAAAAGCGTTGGTTACAGTAACCCAGTGACTTGACCCAAATAGTTGTGTTGTACCAGAAGATGTTTCTCATTAGAAAGTCATAACGGTCGCACACGTCCCTTCGGAACGTACGTGACCATTGCTCTCCACAACTTCCTCTCCTTTTTAGCTTTAAGCAATATATGTCAACTTGCTATTCCTCCCAGTCACTGTTCTGCCATGTTGTTACACAGGCTCGTGAAGTAGGTTGATCATGGCTCTCCCCAGCTTTCTATCCTTTGTAGCTCTAAGCAATGTATGTTTCCTTACTATTCCTCCCAGTTGATGTTCTGCTATTTTCACAAGCTCGTTAAGTAGGTTGATCATGACTCTCCCCAGCTTCCTATCAGTAAAGGAATGCAGTAAGGGATGTATCTTCCCTTACTATCCCTCCTAGTCTCTGTTCTGCTATCTATTTTCTCAAGCTTAAGTAGGTTGTTCATGGCTCTTCACAACTTCCTATTCTTTATAGCTCTAAGCAGTGTAAGTTTCCTTACTATCCCCCTTTCCTTGTTCTGCCATTGATTTTCACAAGCTCGTTAAGTGTTCATGGCTCTCCACAGCTTCCTAGGCTTTGTAGCTCTAAGTTAATGTATGCCCTCTTTACTATCCTTCCCCATCTCTATTCTGCTATCCATTTTCATAAACTAGTTAAATAGGTTGATCATGGTACTCCACAACCTCTTAGCAACCTTACTATAAGTCCTACTTCCTCTTCTACCATTCATTTACAAAAGTCCTTTAGGTAGTTTACTTGCTGTTTTCCTCTTCCCACCTCATGTCCTGTGAGTACCAAAATCTCCAACTCTTCTTTTCTTATTACGTGTCCCAGAAATTTCAACTTCTTTTTTGTTTATAATTTCATTAAAACTTCCTTGTTGATCAAATGTTAAGTTCATGGTATTCCCAGTATCTTGGGATCATCACTACTATAATACCTTCATTATGACCTCCATATTGTTTAGAATCACTGTTCTCTTCTCAGCCAGAGTAAGAAGCCCAAAAACAAAGAATTTACTCGCAAGACGTTGTTAACACCATGACAATCATTGTTTTTCCTGATTTCACCTCCATGTATAAACTATGTATCATTTTATATATATATATAATATATATTATAAATTAATTGATTTAATCCTAATTTCTTGAAAATTTACATTGAGCACTATTTTGTAAAAATAAAATATCTAAAGAACACCGGATTTTATCTTACTTTCTTTCTTTTATTTATATATATATATATATATATATATATATATATATATAAGAAAATATAGTTTAAAGGTGTATTACATTTATGGGAAAAGTCCTCAATATTAGAGATAGAGCGTATGTAAATAGAAAAGTGAAAACTGAAGTCAACACTCAGAGGCGACAGGCTGTTTCATGCTAGACGCAAACGTCAGGCCGCTTGACGATTGCGTTTAGCATGAAACAGCCTGTCGCCTGTCCTGTTTATAATATCGAAATAATACCAAATCGATCCCTGAATTTAGCTTTTTTTTACAAATGTGTCTTGAAAACGTGTTTGTTCATTAAATGCTTTCATGAATTAAAAATGTGGCATTACTTTTCGGAATGAGGACTCTGAGAGCCGAGTTCGAATTCCATTCACTTACGTACATTGGTAAAGGTATTAATCCTCTTTTTCTCTCCCAGCTATGGTAAATATATTGGTTCAATATGGATGGCAACTGGTCTACCGCAGAAAGAAAGAGCAACCTGCGAGAAAAAAAAAATCTGTCTCGTCATCCATGTATCGAAAGATACGTGATCGCCTAAGCGTATATCCCGCATGGCTGACTGACTTTTGATATATGCTGGACTCTCCCATCGTTTATCGACGTATGAGGGTCAACCGACAGTTGCACACATGATTTGATTATAGTGGTGATGGTTTTGTGCAGGACCAACCACACTTTTTGAAGGGCCAAATACAGAGACCTGGTGCACCCCAAACGACCCTTCGCAGGTTTTGAATTCAGAGTTGTCCTCCTAGACCAGTTGCTATCCAAGGCTATAGAACCCCGTCTGTCCTGCTATTTACCCATAGCTGGGGGGAGAAGAGGAGGATTCATACTTTTCCCAAGGGTATTAGCACGTAAGTGAATGTAATGGATTTGACTGGAATTCGAACTCGGCTCTCCGATTCCCCAATCCGAGCCGCTCTAAAACCGGACATTAATTATTAAATTCGTTCATTTTTTTTCAATTCAATGTTTCCAATTCTTACTACATTCTTAAGAATTAGTTATTCTTAAGAATCAGTTATGTGCCATGCGAGATACACGCTTAGGCGATCATGTATCTTTCGATACATGACCGACGGGGCATATTTTTTTTCCCGCAGTACGTTGCCATTTCTTTCTGCGGTAGACTAGTTGCCACCCAAGGCTATAGAACCCGGTCTGTCTTGCTATTTATCCATAGCTGGAGGGAGAAGAAAAAGATTCATACCTTTCCTAAGGGTATTAGCACGTAAGTGAATGTAATGGATTCGACTGGAATTCGAACTCTGCTCTCCGATTCCTCAATTCGAGCCGCTTATCCATTGCTCAACCGTGTCTTTTGATATATGTACTTCTGTTTATATATTATTACAGAAACACTTTTTCCCAATGGTTGTTTATAATAATTTCTTAAAATAAAGCATAAAAACGTATATTTCCGAGTTCCTTTTATTTAAAAGAAATCCTTTTATAATAAAATATTTTTCCTACCCTCGGGTATCAATGCAAACTTCGTATTTATCAGTAAAGAATTCAAAAACGGAGGACCGTTTTAACAGTTTGTGGATATTATGAACATAGTTCCCCCTTGTAAATTGATAACAAAATATTTTTTTTCGATTCTGAAAAGTAGCACAGCCTAAAGAACGTTTAGAGGACTGAAAGTGCGCCACTGAAATCCGAAGACGTATTGGTATAGAGAAAGATGCTTTTCAAATCTAAGCAAAGTATCAAGAAACAAAAATATCGTTAGAAACTAAGAAAAGAGTATCTGTCTGTATATCTGAGATGAGGTAATATGATTACTTGCATTATTTACATTATTCGGACTGTTATTCTCATATTCATTGACATATTCACAACGTTTCGGCCGTTGTACGTTCTGGCCTTCTTCGGGTGATTGGATCTCTGAGATGAAATATTATGATTACTTGCATTATTTACATTATTCGGACTGTTATTCTCATATTCATTGACATATTCACAACATTTTGGACATTGTACTCTTCAGGAGATTGGAATTTCGAACTGAACCCTTTATTTCGTCCACCGGGGTAGATTCTTCTAGTTCCACGTGCCATGCCTCTTCCGGATGACTCAGTTATTTCCCTTTTAACTCAACTGACCAAGTTTTGTTTCACCACTGCTGTGACCTGGTATTGATCTCATAACTTTTTGGGTCTAGTCACTTCACTGGGGCATGTGTCTCCAAGTAAATTTAAAATTTACATTTTTAAAATTTATATTTTGTGTAAATAATGCAAGAAAATAGTATTGAACTGTTATGTAATACCAGTCCTCCTATAGTACAGTGAATGCTGGACAGTCTCCTTGCAGATGGAGTAGAGACTTGAAGCAACAAAAATGTGGTCCTACAGAAGGATACTGAGGATACCATTGAACCGAACATGGGAGCAACAGTGAGATTTTAGAGAAAATGGAAACAAAAAGAAAACTTATACTTAACATCAGAAAGAGAAATTTGAAATGTCTAGCGTATAAAATGAGGAAGAAGACTTGGAAAATTTGATACTCCCGACGTAGGTCATGTGGTGCTTTCCTCTGCTACCCTCCGACTTAAATATGTTCTGTGAGTATCGAATTTTCGAAGCCCTCTATCCTCATTGTGTGTCCTCGGAATTTCAACTGTGTTTTTGATGTTAAATGTGTTCTTTTGTTTCCATTTTCTCTTAAATCTGTTGTTGCTGACATGTTCGGTCTATACTATTCTTAGCATCCTTCTGTAGAACTAAATTTTTGTTGCTTCAGGTCTCCAGAAATTCTCTGTCATATAGAAGAACGGCTAATACGTAAGAGTTCAATACTATTTTCTTTGCTTCTAACAAAATTTTCCGGTTTCTTAATACTTTGTTTAGCTTTCGGAAAGCACATTTCGCTATCACAATGCGCCTTCGAATATCAATGTTTTTATCTTCTGTTAAAAAAATTCCCAGATATCTAAATTGTTGTGCTTTGTTTGATTTTGGTTACTGTAATTTGTAAATATGGGCTTTTCCTTACAACTATGCATTCTTTCACTAGCATATATATATATATATATATATATATATATATATATATATATATATATATATATGTGTGTGTGTTAAAAAAAAAACAAACCACTTTAAGGCTCCATTAGTTATAATTTATTTCCACAGAGAATTTTATTTTTCTCTGGATCTTCAGACTTCCATTTCAAAGGTGAAAAGAAAAATGAATTTAAAAATTTACACTTTGGAAGGGCAGTATTAAGCTTATATAGAGAGTGGTGAGGAATAGTGGGAGAGATATGGTCGAGTTTAGAGGGGGTAAGGATCAGACCTGGACCAATTTAATTGGGCAACTCAGCGGAAATGATATGGGGGGAGGAAAAAAGGGGGGAATAAAGGCATAAGATAAAAGAGATGTACGTAGGGTTTTTGGAAGAAGGGGAGGGGTGGTATAGCCTTATCAATTTAGATAAACACAGATTTTAACGTTTGATAGTAATTTAAATGTTGAAAAACCCCACAAAAAAATTAAATTTAATGCTTGTTAAAAATTTAAATATTTAACTTCTCCACAAATAAATTAGGGATTTAATATAAACCGAATATTATATTAATAAACAAATATAAAAAAATAAATATTACTAATAGTAATATTTTAATATTGTGAATGACTGTTAAGGTAAAATAAGTTAGAGTATATATATATATATATATATATATATATATATATATATTCATATTCCAAGTGTAAAATTAGATGTGGCACAAGGCCGAAAGTATGGGGGACCCAGTTAAAGGGTCAAACTCACTACTCATTCGTAATTGTGCTAGTTGAGACAAGCTTGCTAACCATTACACCGCCTCTTTTTGCATATATATATATATATATATATATATATAGAGAGAGAGAGAGAGAGTTTAGCTTATATTTTATATCATAAAGAAACAAGTTATACAAAGAATTAAATAGCAATGTTAATGTGATTAATGGTGAAATCACTTCGCTAACAAGACTTAATGAGACATTAACTTATCAATTCCTTGAATAATAAGGTCCTTATATTCGAGCTGTTGTAAGATGGAAGACAATTGCCAAGTACTTTCGACAATTTCAAATTGTCATCTTCAGGATGCAATTTTTCCCCATACATAGGCAAACACTAAGACGAAATATGTGTATACCGAAAGATTTTTTTTTTTTTTAAATTATGCTTTTGACAGTTTAATAGATGTTTATGAATTTTCATAATTCAAACATGATCGATCTAAACAAGAATTTTAATGTCACGGCATCGTACGCTCCAAAACATATATTCAGTAAGTTAATGTCTCATTAAGTCTTGTTAGAGAAGTGATTTCGCCATTAGTTACATTAACATTGATATTTAATTCTTTGTATAAATCGTTTATATATATATATATATATATATATATATATATATATATATATTTATAAAAATATATGATTGATATAAACGTTTTTTGGTTTGTAATGCGGATTTTTTTTTATAAAATATTATATATTTTTTTATAAAATTTTATTTTATTTTCCATAATTTTATAAAATTATGGAAAATAAAAAATAATATTTTATAATATATATATATCCTCAATACAATCAAAAACGTTTGCTGCACCACTCTTCTTTTTAATATACACACTTTTCTCTCGTTGGAACCAACTATAACCGCTTTCTTTGATATATATATATATATATATATATATATATATATATATATACAAATATTGCTGCTTTTCACTTTGTTTCCTGTGGACTCAGTTTGTTATACGGCTGCCTCCAGGGACCAGATACTTAATCCTATATTTTTATTTTTTTTATATTTCTTATATATAGTGTCTTTTTATATTAATTAGTTCACAAGAAGTTAGAAAAGCTCTACTTTTTCAACTACTTTGTGACTACCGTGTGTGTGTGTGTTTTTTTTTTTTTTTTTTGTTTTTTAATAATAACGCGTTTATGGTACCTTAAATAAGCTCCATTCTTTCAATACAAACGTCCCACTGTATAACTCCAATGTGTTTTTATACTAAGGATTTCATAAGACCTTCAAAAAGTGCTACTCTTTTAATTTCAAGTATTTTTATAGTATTGATATTGTTAATCGGCACAACTTTTTTTGTTCTTATATTACGATCTTCTGTAAGCAGTTCTCTTTATGTATACTGATTTGAATATAAATGAATTTACGAGGACTTTATCAAAGTTCTTATAAAACTCATTAGGTTGCGTTTCTTAACCCCAATGATTTCCTTGGTAGGGAGATTGAGAAATTATCCCATCTTGTTTAGCATGGGACGTCGCTTAAGATCCACTAGGGGGCGTGGTGGGTAGTGGTTTATAAAGAACGGACATTTCTTTCACACTATGGCTTCCTTAACCATAAGAGGAAGTAGTGGCAGGATGTTTTGTACTTTCCGGGCGGCGACTTTGATTTCAAATCAACTACACGGCGCACTCACATACAACTTAGCACATAGATGTAAATTTCTTTTTTTCCGGGCTCTATGTACATCCTAGTATCTTTTTTTCCATTCTTGTATGTATATATATATATATATATATAATATATGAATAAAAATGACAATAGGAAAACTGGTAATTGCTGACGCGTTTCGTCCAATGTGGACTTTATCAAAGCAAAATACGAAAATGAAATTAAATGAACAAAGTAACTAATAAAAAAAAAAAACAGAATGTACCTAGCAACTGGAATGTAGAAAACGCTATTTTCATATTTTTTAAATGAAAAATGACGTCAGAGATTGTCACGTGTGGAGAATATTGTCATTATATCTGTGTTGATGTATTCAACCATTTACTTTTGATTTTATGAATCTGTTGTGTATATTTGTTTGTAAGAGCAGTAATTTTGTTAAGGTGAAATGGGGAAAAAACCTGGGCGTAGATTAATATTTGGGTAATTACCAGTTTTCCTATTGTCATTTTTATTCATAAATATTGTCTTCTCCACTGGTTAAATCGGAGAAATTTTCATATATAGATAGATAGATAGTTAGATTGATTTAATTTAAATGGTCATTTTTCATTAATGCACATTTGATTTTAAAAAAAAAAAAAAAAAAAAAAAATGTAATTGTCGATTATTATTATTTTTTTTAATTTAATTTTTCAATATTTCTAATAATTTTTCAGATATCCGGTCCATATTCTTAAATCTATAGTTGATTTCTGTAGAATAGATTAAAATTATTTTTGCTTCTTTTTTTTTTATTATTATTGTTTTCTTTTTCTAATGTTAGGGGGATAAACAAATTAAACTAATAACATAGTCCATAAATTCAAAAAAAATAAATAAATAAAAATAAAACAATCATAAAAATTTTATAAAAGATACTAAAAAATGTATATTTACAAATACGAACAAAGCAATGAGAAAAAATCAAAGAAGTTGTAAGTTTTTTAACTAAAGGTGCGCGCACACGTGTGTCTGTGTGTATATACTGAGGTCCGCGCCGAGTGGTGATAGTATTTCATGCGTGAACGCAATCTCCAGGCCCTGTGTATTGTCTCGACTGTTTATATATGATTGTCAATAGTGAACTCTATTGTATCATCCTAATGGATATTGGGTAACGGCTGTTTCAAGTTATTCAAGAGGCTACTGAGTAGAAATATTTGTGCACCCGAATGTGCTTATTTTAACTATTTTATAGTCGTTGTTTGCTAACTTTTTACTCATTATTTATGAGTGATTACTTAATTATTTGTTGTTTATGGTGATGATTATTATTTCATTTATTTGTGTGCATTTAGTTTGTTTTACTTTAAAATATTGGCTTTGTCTAATGCTTCACTGTCTGCATTGTATATCGTCCTTATATTTGCATTATTATGGTAATATATTTTGTTATATACCGTACCTTTTGAACGTACCTATGCCCCACTCCTCATAAATACGTTGGACACTATTGTAAAGGTGTGTGTGTGTGTGGCGGGGGGTAATATGTTGTCTAAGTAGTTCATCACTAGCGGTGGTTTTACATACTTGACGTTGCTAGGTTACAACGTTTTTAAAAGACATTCGTTTTTGGTTTTCGATTTGTAAGTAACGTAGTAAAAATGTCTTGCCGTATTTACATTTCGATATCAGTACTGAGCGTTTATTTAGTAATTTATGTTGGTCTAGGAGACAGAGTTGACAGGTTTTGGATTTGTTGTAGGCTGGTGCTGTTTTCGTTGATGTTTTTGGTGTAATTTGTTTATAATTTCCCGTATATGTTTAGAAACGATGTTTTGTGTCCGTCAGTTATTCCTTTGTATACGTTTTCTTAATTATCTGCTGATTTTACATCCGCTTGGTATAATAACCGTAATTTCTCATGTATAATACGCACCCCCAAAATTAAGTTGAAAGTGTGAGAAAATGCTTCTACTTACGCATAATACGCAGCCCTTGTTTGGTCATCAAACCCTATAAATTGTACCTCTCCAATTTCATTACGGCCAAAGATTCTTACTCTTATTTTTAAAAAAAAGTAGTTTTAAGCATAAAACTAAATTAGAATAATATTATGCTATGATAATTCTTATTTTATATTTATGAGTATTGTTAGATACATATGATTGTATTTAACATCCTTGTGAGGTCACAGTTGCCGAATCTTAGTGTCAAATTCTATGTTTGTGGTGAGTAGTCATTTCGCAACTGAAATCGATCTATGAAACTGCAACTGTTTTATAATACGCATTTTTTTTCTAAAAAAAAAAAAAAAAATATACGTAGGGAATTACGTTATTAATTTGGTCTGTAGTTAAAGGCAGGTTTGTTTTGTGCGGGTAATTTGTTTTTTTTCTATGTGTATCATGTTTGTCGGTGCAACTGTAGCTGATTTTGTGTGTGTAATTCCTTTTGAATATCTCGTAGAAAGTGTCTGATGTGGGTGCCTGGGTAAGAGTTTAATGAAAATTTTATTCCTAATTTTTTTATTTTAATTTTGTTGTACGATGGATTTTTCCAATGTTTTTTTTCCGTTGACTTTTATTTTGATACCGTGTGGTGTGCCTGAGTGCTATGCATGTTTGTAAATTTTCCTTAGGAAATCTAGTTCTTTCATGTTCATTGTTGTCTGTCAAATTCTATTTCTTCTCATCTATCGACCTGAATATCTGAGAAATCTTATAAATGCGCCATCTGGCAGTATTCGAACCTGCGTCACTACTTTTCAGGAGAAACTCCCGTTAGAACCGACGTGCTTTTAACCGACTCAGCAACGAAGAGCATCGTCAATTAAGCAACGTTCTATACTGCCCTGAAGGCTCCTAACAGCTCTGTTTACTTTTTGGACACGAAACCGTTATATATATGTCTTACAATCCTTACGAAAGAAAAAAAAGTTACCATGTTGATGAATATTCATTTTATTCCGAGTACTATCGTCGTTAGCATAAGGTCATCAAAGTCTTGTTTTTTTTTTTTATTTTATTTTTTTGTTTTTTAAGACAAATCTGAAAATTAAAATTTTACGTCGTGTGAACTTAAAAACACTAAAGTTATGTACTGTACAATTTTAAAATTTTTTTATCATGTAGACATACGTGCTGATGCTAATTTAGTGAAATGTCGAAAATTTTTTTAAAGAAAACCTAGTTAAAACCTCAGTTACTTCCCTTGACGTTTTCACGTGTGTCTACATGATAAAATTAAAAGAATTTACAGCACATAACCTTAGTGTTTTTTCACTTCACAAGTACAAATTTAATTTTCAAATGAACACAATAATTTTGTTAATGTCGAAAATATTCGGAATAAAATGACTATGTATCAACATGGTAATTTTCTTTCTAAGCATACTAAGAAACTTGTCCGTAATTATGCAAAACCTTTCTAAATTATTCAATGAGACATATTTTAATGAAAACAGGCTGCCAAAATATACGATAGATATATATATATATATATATATATATATAAAATAGTGTGTGTGATGACAATCGCTATTTTCTGTCTTAGTTCTTGATCTTTTATTTCTCTTTAACAGCACTTTTCTCTTATTCAATAACCCCTTGCATTGTAGTGGCTTTAGTGCCTTGCTTGTGAGTAAAAACACACATATATATATATATATATATATATATATATATATATATATGTGTGTGTATAACAACATACTTACGTGTTGAATTCATTAGTGCCACAATTAGAAATTACAGCCTGGTGTTGGGAGGAAAAAAATTTAAACCGCTGATTACCACGGCACCTAGTGGACGTTAAACAAAGTCTCCTGTAGTAGACAGTGTGGGTTACTTCCACAAGTTCGCGCGATCTTCAACAAGCACTAATCTTTAGACCCCAATCCTATTTTCATGTAACCAAGACATATATGGAATTACTTACAGAAATTCAGGCCGTCTTTATCGAAAGGGTTCAGGCAAAGAAGATAAAGAAACATGTATGTATTTCATTGAATTTTTATATGACCTTTGCTTAATACTGTACATAAAACATTAGATGTCTTTATTGGCTAGCGACATTTGAAGTGGCATTCGAGTTCATGATAATAACTAACCACACAGTGGCAGGCCAAAACAGTTACCTAATTTTAAAACATCATCGTCATCCAATTCCAAAAAAAGAAAAAAAATCTTTTTTTCCAAAAAGACTTCAGTTAAAGTCTAGAGTCCTTTGCAAAACGTTTAAATGAAAAAAACCGTAACACCAAAACGATATCAGCTGACATGATAGTCAAACAGCTAATTCGATTTTTTTTTTTTTTATATAATTTTTTTTTTTTTTTTTTTTTTTTGTGGTAGTTTAATTCGTGCGTCCATGCCGACATAATTTCAAATTTTTATCCTCAGGGTGGCACTGTCTTTTCTCTCGCTACCGTCGTGACTGAAGACAACAATCATGTTATTCGAGAGTTTTGGGTTTTTTTTTTTTTTCCTTAAAATCAATTCTTTTGTGTTTTTCTTTTCTGTCGGCTTTTGGTGATGTTGCAGGTCACAAACCGGTGAGTTTCTACATCATAACTTTTCCAGCTGTTCTTTCGGCTATCATTCTGGGTTGGACATGGTATGAACTGCAAAGAAAAGAAAACAAATCATTAATATAATATCCTGAGAATGTGTGTGTGGGTATGTATATATGAAAAATTTCTAAGACAATAGGAAAACTAGTTTTAGCCGACGCGTTTCCTCCAATATGAGTATTTTCAAGACAAAAACGAAATGAATTTATTAAAAACAAAGCATCTATTAACAACAAACAAAATGTCCTTAGCAACTGGAAGAATTCAGAAAAACCCTATTGTATTCATATTGTCAACTGAAAAATTACGTCAAGTACTATCATGTGTAGAAATATCGTGTTATTGATGTGTTGACGGATTCAACCATTTTCTTTTGATTCCTTGATATAGTTGTGTACGTTGACTTGAGAGAGTAGTAATTCTGTTAGGAAAGTGGTATTGGGAAAAAGCTTGGGCGTAGATTAATATTTGGATAATATTCAATGGCGGCACTCTCGAGGATCTTCCTTCTGAGGGAGTTATTTTCTTTTACCCCCCAAAAAAAAAAAACGCATCTATGAGCACAAAAGAGACCTCACAATTTGTTATTCGTCTCTTCCATAAAGTGTGGCTGATTCTGCACACGAAATATATGCAGGTAGTTTGGCTGTTGGTTCTACGAATTGAGCAGCTTGACCCTTTATACGCTAAAAACCATGGGGAGAGTCCAGTACATTGAGTGTGCCGGAAATTAAATTGTATATATATATATATATATATATATATATATATATATATATATATTTAAATTATTTATTTAAAAATTCTAACATAAATATGCTATAAAATCACTACAAAAATAGCCATTTTGTTTCAACACCTCCGGTGTCTTATCAAAAGAACAAATAGGAAATATTTTAGGAAACTAATATATTTCCCTTTTATTAAAGCTTATGGATGGAAAGAGGGAAGAAATTCTGGTATTTTTACTTTTTGTGTTATATGATTTTAAACCAACGTTAATATAATTTGTGGCGTTCCAATGAAAATCAAACACAAAAGTAAAAATACCAGAATTTTGTCTCTTTCTCCCTATCTCATTCTTAGTAAAAAAAAAAAGACAGACATTTTATGCCTATTAAATTTGTTGCCATTCGCAGACAAAAGAGGATCATTTCGCAAATGTAGCATAAAACAGACAAAATTCATATTTTTAAGTCCAAGCTCTCAACGCACATGAGTTGTCACCAGTTGTGTGTGTGTGAGAGAGAGAGAGATGATAATGTTAGTGATAGTGTAATTTAAGCAGACCATTACTTAAAGAAAGTTAAATCTAATGCAGAATGTCGTGTGGCAAGTAACGTGATTTGATTTTTTTTTTTTTTTAAATGCATCCAAATGAAGTGGGTCTTAAAATAACTATATCTATAAACCACTAAGCAAGAATTTAAGATCGGTTAGGCGGTTCGACATTCAGCGACTATAACAGATAAATCACTTCAAACATTATTATTTCGTGGATAATCGTATTTGAAATAGACACCTAATTTTTATATGACGTCTATCGGTTTGCGCATTCGAGGAGGGGATCGAATGTGCATCCCCTTTGTGGGAGAAACCAGCATTTGATCCGGCGTGCTTCACCACTCGGCTACAGAGTGCGTCACGGTTTAGCAAGACTATTTCTACTTTTAAGGAATATATCTATGACGGATTCACTTCTTCGAAATAAACAGCAAAACTACTCACATATGGTTTGATAATAGTAGTGAGTGAAACCTTGTGCAGAATCAACCCGACTTTTCGAAAGAACCGAATACAGAAAACTAGTCTCCACAGGGTTTGAGCCCAGAATTGTCACTCTCCTAGACTAGTTGACAAACAAGGCTAGGAGACTGATTGGCTCTACTATGTCATCCATAGCCAGGGTGGGGCGAAGTGATGGAGTCATACTTTTTCCAAAGGGGATTTACGCATAAGCGCATGTAGTGAAATTCGAAAACAAAATCGGCTCTCCAAATCCTAATTTCGAGCTGCTATCTATCAATTACACCACCCACACTGTTGCACGCTAAACACAATCACCATGCCTGATGATTGCGTTTATAATGAAACAGACTGTCGCCTTCGAAGTCCACGTTTACATTTATATACGCTCTATCCTTGATATTGAGCACTTTAACCCATAAATATAGCGTACTTTAAAACATTATATATATATATATATATATATATATATGAGAACGCCTTTTCAGCTAGCTCTTATGCAATAGACAACAATAAATTGCGGAAGGACTCAAAATTATTTAAGCTTACTTTTTAAAAGTTCAGCAATAATTCTTCTGCCGCCACTTAATCTAAAGACAATTTAATGTAC
Organism: Acanthosepion pharaonis; assembly: GCA_903632075.3. Classification (NCBI taxonomy): domain Eukaryota; kingdom Metazoa; phylum Mollusca; class Cephalopoda; order Sepiida; family Sepiidae; genus Acanthosepion; species Acanthosepion pharaonis. The sequence goes on along the minus strand of CAHIKZ030002469.1, from coordinate 66,311 downwards.
GTAGGTCCTTACTTTCCGTACAAACAATTGTTTTTTTTTATTTCTTGGGGGTGGGGATTTCGCAATTAATTTATTTCCAACTTATAAAAATTGTTATCGTACAAAAAAAAAAAAATCATCGTAAAATTACGTTAAAAAAATATCCCCGAAAACAATCGCAGTAATGAAAAATCAATCCAAAATTTCAGGATTGTGGGTCCGGCCCGGAATGTCTTTTAATCTGCTCATGGAGTCGGCTTGATTCCAAAATGGTAGGATATGTTGGGCTACAGCCTCTAGGAGTAGTTGAAAAAAAATCTGACACTGTGACATTAAGACTTAAAATATAAATATACAATATAAAGTACTACATTCGAAAGTTATTTTGCAAACAGAAATTACGTCTCAGGGAGACAGACTTCCTGTTTTCACCACATAACACATTTTATTTTCCCGCCTTTTTTTATCGCTCTGTTGGCGGAACAGGAAGCTAACCACAGAGATACTTTGTAGCAAATGGACGAAACCACTTGATCTACCCAAAGACGATCCAAGACGTATAAGAATCAAAGCCTTTACTGTGTTCACCCCCACAGACGATAGTGGGTCATAGGTGACTGCTCTCGGGTTAATTCGCTGACAACAGTCTTTCAACACTAAATCTCAACCTCCCTTTTCTCCCCAAATCATCCCTAACTACACTAGCCTCAGAGTAATAATGTGGTGTTTGTGAGCCTAAGTCTTATTCCAGTCTGTAGACACCTCCTATCCATCACTGTATGCGTTGACATTCACCTCTATCCCCACCCCCCGAGACTCTGGTCGTTATTTTTTTTTTCTAGATTTAGACTCCCCCGTTACAATCTTCACTTTCCAGTCTTGATAGAGTCCCAAAGCGTCTCCGCATCCTTGTGGGTGATTTCCTCCCCCCACCCCAACATATAAAATTCAACATGAAAATACGATGGACATAAGAGCACAACTAATCCAAGCAGATAACTGAAATTTTTATATAAGATCAGCGTTCCGTTTAAATATGATCACGTCGTAGTCACGTGGGCGATGTTGTGAAAACGTATTCGAAGATGATTTCAAAATATTAAAAAAAGGTCGATTGAACTATTTTATATAAACACTTGAAGAAATCCCTTCCGTTGATATAGGAATACGCAGAGATCAATAGGTTCTTATATCTTCATACAAACTTGAAGTCCTCCACGTTACAAAGCAAATCAAAAATGATTTCAAAATATTAGACATGCACGATGGAACAATTTTAAACAGTTCGTTAATAAATCCTTTCCTTACAGGAATAGGCGGAGATCAATAGATTCTTATATTTTCGTACAAGCTTGAAGTCTTCCATGTTATAAAGTAAATTCAGGTTTGTATTTCCAAAATTTCAGTTATCTGTTTGGATTAGTTGTGCTCTTATGTCCATCGTCTTTTCATGTTGAATTTTATATGTTCTAATGTTAATTATGTTTAATGAATATGTCCTGATGATGGTCTAAAATAGACCGAAACGTCCGACGTTGACTTTATATTAACATTAATACAGCATAATTGCATATTAAGATTTTTGTTTGTTTTTTCTGTATATTTTTCTTCATACTGTCGGATCTATATCCATATATTTGCTTACATACTTATATATATATGTCAAACTTTTACAACTTTACTCCTAGAGGCCGTAGCCCAACATATAGCATTTTGGAATCAGGCCGACTCTGTGAGCAAGTTAAATATTTTAGTTTCCCAAGCTTTCATTACTGCGATTGTTTTCGTTTTTGTTGTTGTGTTTTTTTTTGGGGGGGGGGTAAAGAAGTAGGTGATGTAGGTGATCAGAATTCTTCGCGGATTCATTTTCTTATCTTTGAACGGCCATACCTTCTTGGGATACATACTGGAGTAGTATCTCGTTGTCTTCTCCGTGGTTTGAAATTCGGAGTTTTCCTCATCTTAGACTGGTTTCTAATCAAGTCTATACAACCCAGTCTACCCTGCTATTTAGTTCATAGCGGGAGAGAACAATCAGATATATTCCTTTGCCAAGGGCATTAGTACGAAAGCAAGTGCAGTAGACTCGGTTGAAAATTCGGCTGACCGATTCCACTTTTCATGAATTTTTTGTACGATAACAATTTTTATAACTTAGAAATTTTGGAATAATTGAAATTAATTGCGAAAGCCAACCATGAAATAAGAATAATTTTTGTACGGGAAGTAAGGACCTATGTGCATCGGCTTGTCTTTAAGCTAAGTGACGGCAGAAAAATTATCATTGAACTTTTAAAAGGTAAGCTTAAATAATAATGCAATAATTAAATGCAGCGAACAATCTTGAGTTCTGTAGTTTCTTGTTGCCTATCACATAATGACACGCAAAAAAAAAAAAAAAAACTCTGCCAACAGAGAGAGCCAAGGCTGCAGTGAGGAAAAAGTCCCGTATAATGGCGGCCAGGCGAGCTTCCAACCCTGATATTAGGCAACGACTTGAGGTCTCTGAAACTCTTAAACAAGCCAAACGACTATTCAAGAGCTAGCTTAATTGCCTCCCAATTGGGCGGCTTTTAAGCATACAGTAATGGGAAAAAAACGTGCGCACAAAACGAATTGTATTGATTATACAAACAAACATATCAATCTCTCAAATATTCAAACTGTTTGCCGCCGCCATTCACACATTCTTCCTTAACTGCAAACATTATTATTATTTATAATTATAAAATATTAAAAAATGATTTTAATGAATTAACTCAATTCTGTTATCAAATGAATCTTAGAAACACACACACTATATATATATTTATATCCCTCACCGATAGAATGACTCAAAATTCAGACGCTGAGTAGAGACGAGCCGTTAAATTATTTCAATTTTAGAAAATGTATCTAGTTATCGCAGTTATATATTCTACTGAGATTAGTTTTAAAATAAACGGGATATATATATATATATATATATATATATATATATATATATATAATTGTGTGTGTGTAGTAATCTTTTATTAAAGAAAGATTACTAACTCTTGTTTTTAATTTTGTTATGAAAAACCTGTAACTTATGTTAAACATAAACCGTAATTCATATTAGAAATTAATCTGGATCAACGTATTTAAGTAGATGTTTATTTTTATGCCTACACATTACCACCAATTTATTTCTTTTGTTTAATAAGGTAGGCTTATTTAAGATAACCAATTTTTCAACAAGACACAAGTTACATTTATTTCCTTTGATTATAAGACTTGCCACTTGCAGTAGATGGAAAGTGAATTACCATCATTCTTTAATTGTCAGAAATATTTGGAGATAGCAGTGCAGTTTTTGTATTTTATATTACATAAATATTACTTAATAATAGCTTGGTTGTATTACATAGAACATTGTTTTAACATCAGTGTATATATAAGGGGGCTTGTGATTGTAATAGAATCCCCTGAGCTATCATTTACTCTAACGATACCGTAATGTTCGTACATAATTTCGATATATGACAGTTTGTCTGAAAATGAAATAAGACGTAAAATATCAAACATACATGACACATTTGTAAAACGGAGGGGAAAAAAAATACCTCCTTGGCTCATTATCGGAAGTGAAGACGCTGGGAACGTTAAGTTATCTAACTTGTGTTTCCTGTCGCTGATAGCAAATTGGGCTTCATCCAGTTGAAAGTAGGTCACCCGATACTGTCAAAGTGGGGAAATACTCTCATGGAAGTAATAGCTACCAGTTGGTCGCTACAGAAAGTAGCCAACACTCGGGTTTTATTTATTGGAAGCGAAATATCTTCGCTCTAATTTCTTCCTACCGGTTTAACGAAGTTTTTTTCTTTTAAACTCTGCTTTAAGATTTGAGCTATTTTCCGATCAATAGATATGCCCAAATATGGTACTGTGTCCATTGTACGAGGATAATACATGAGAAACTGATCAATGGAAATTTACGAAATGGACTGTTTTTTGTAATGTCACGTCCATTTAAGAGGTAGGGGATCAGAATTCTCCACAGATGCCTTTTCTTATCTTTGAACTGCCATACCTTCTTGGGAAAGATACAGGAGTAGTATCTCGTTGTATTCTCTGCGGTTTGGAATTCGGAGTTTTCCTTCTCTTAGACTGGTTTCTAATCAAGTCTATACAACCCAGTCTACCCTGCTATTTAGTTCATAGCGGGTGGGGAGAACAATCAGATACATTCTTTTGCCAAGGGCATTAGTGCGAAAGTAAGTGCTGAAAATTCGGCTGACCGATTCCACTTTGCACGCCGATATCAGTCACCCTACCCGCACATCTGAATTTGAATTTAGTCTCAGAAAATAACCTGTCAAACAGATGTAGGAGTGTGTCTTATCTGCCGGCGAATATAATAGTTGATCTCGTGAAGTTTTAATACAAGTAAAATTACATTATTACTAAAAGAAATTGCAAACTGAAGTTAACATTATACTAATAAAATAACGGGTCAAAACAATTGTCTAAAATCTTCAAGATAAAATTAATGGGGGCAGGGGATGCACATGTACCCTCGGGCAACCTTAATCACCCACTTCTCCCAATGGGTCTTTTAGTACCTCCTTGTCTTGGTACACTAGGTCTCTGACCAGTACAATGTTTCTGACCCGAGGAGGAGTTCTGTTGCTCTGACCTTTAGGTGGGCGAGACACACACACACACACTGAGTATCGCGCCCGAATTTTGCGTAACCCTCTACCTAGAGTGGCCCCCGAGCCTTGTATAGAGTAAACCTTATTAGAAAAAAAAACAGCCCAAATGTGCTAAAATGTAACTTAAATAGGAACCTAAAATAAGTAGAGTGAATACAGAAATGTTCTTCGCTTGACCTATTTTACAATATCTGAACCAATGACCAAACATCAGGATTGTTATTATTATCATCCTTTTATAATTGTGCCTATCCCTCTCATCCTTAGTTCGCACGGCCGTTACGCCCTGCCAATACCTCATAAATAATAGACCATTTTGATTGCGTGAGAAGACAAGATATCAAAAACGCTACTTGGTTTCAGTGCGAAAACGAAAGAAAGGAAGATAGATAAGTGTTTAACTATTGTTTCAGTGAAATGAAAAAAATGTCAATTCCATGTTTTTTCATTTGTACCCACTTCTTAAAATAACGACCAGCATTTATATTCATGATTGTTATTGCAATAGTTTGTTAAAGTTGTTAAGCTCAGATATATAACGATGTGATAAGGGAATTTCTACAGATGTTTTATTGTCGTATAACTTGCCATGAGCTTACTCGATCATTAACTTAAGAATGAAAATTCATCAGAAAATTAAAATAGGAAAACCGTGAAATTTTCAAGGATCTTTATAGTTATAATATAACAAAGCTTATTCCCTAGTTAGTTAACATGTACGTTACGTCCTGCCAACATCTCATAAATAATGGAAAGACAGAAAAGTCAGAGACGCGGTTTGCCTTCAGTGAGGAGAAGAAGAAGAAGAAAGGAGGAGAAGAAGAAGAAAGGAGGAGAAGGGAGAAAGCGATAAATATCATGTGGAAAAAAAACTGCAAAAGGAAGCAAAATAAAGAGTAATATTTTCCTACCATATTGGTATATTCATAATCCCGATATATTGCTAGATCATCACCAATGACTTACAGGTTTGATTGTTCATTAGGCTCAATAACAGAAATTAGCGTCTCTATGTATGTATACCATGTGGGTATCAGATTTTAAAAGCCTAAAACTGACTACCATAGAACTAGGCTGTCATCTCCTTCAATTTAAGTCAACTTGTTAACATATCAATACTTACTTTTTTCAAGTTTAAACTAAACAAAACAGTAAGGATTAGGAAAATGTCTCTAAAAACACTGAAAAGTTTCCTATATAGCAGTAAATGTTGGACAATATCTTCACAATAACTCCTACCTTGTCAATGCACTTTATTCAGTAATGCATATCAAATCATACAGATTGAAAAATGTGTCAAATTTAAATCTTTTCATTTGTACCCTCTTACTTCTTTAAAGAATAACCTGCATTCACACTTCTGATTGTTATTGCAATATTTTGTTAAAAGTTGTTAAGCTCAAGTATTTAACGACAGTGTATAGGAATTTCCATGGGCATTTTAATAGCCGTAGAACCCGCAGTGAACGTATTTATTAAATATGATACATCAGAACATTCAAATGAGAGAATCATGAGTTTATTTTTTATTTTTGACAGACAGCCATCACTAGCCAGCATTATTATTATTGAATAGCAACCAAGATGTTAATGTTCCAGACTATTTCAAACAAAAGGAATATAGTGACACATCCCCCGCGTTGCTAGACCCACGCTCAACCGGGTTTGAATTCAAAATCATCCTTTACCTCGATTGGTGGCCAAATAAATCAAGCTTAATCGATTTAATATTCCGCACTATTGAAATTGGTCATACAAAATGTATTCATTAAATGGCAAAAACGTGACGTATATAAGCGCAGGCGCACTAACCAAGCATTTAAACAAGTCGCAGCTGTAGTAAAGTTTGGAGAGATTGTTTTACAGACTTTTGTCGCTTGAGAGCAGTGAGATTTTTTGATTTCAATGCGCACGCGCCGAAGATGACGTTTTCGATAAACTCTTAGAAAAATATCGTTAGATATGCATGTATAAACAGGTTTTTTTCTCTTGTGTGCGAATAAGAGATTTTTGTTTTTAGACATATTAATTGGAGAAATTATCGAAATGACGAGAAATCTCCTGGTGGCACATAAGAAAAGCAATAAAAAATTAGAAGTCTCTTGTCTGACATAAACATGTTTTATAGAAGGATTGCTGCCCAAATACATATATATTGATATTAAACTAAACCTTGATGACTTGAACAGAACACACACACATATATATATATATATATATATATATATATATATATATATATATATATATCCAGGCGACGTGCATTTAACGGATGTCAGAATTCGTTGAAAAATACATCCCTACCTAAACGTAACCCTTTTTCAAACGTACCTAATAACTGATACAACAAAAGTTTATGAAAATGAACACGCAACTACCCCTTGTCTGAATGAATGGATTTCTCTGTATCCTTGGAAACTGTAAATTATGATTTTTGCTGTGCCTTTAAAAATAAGTTACTCCAAAATTCGCTTGAGGATGAAATGGAACTAATGTCTTTAATTTAATTACAAAATTAAATTCTAAGCTTTTGGCTTCCATTTTTGAATCATGGTTAGAACTGTATAGCGAAAAAAAAAATTTTTTAAATCAGTTAATTTATAATTTTATATATATATATATGTATATATATATATATAAACTTGTGGTTTATACTGCAACTATGCTGAGCAGACCTTAGTTACAGTTACTGGGAGAGAGCTTGTTATCTAGCGTGGTCAACAATCTGAACAAGGCCAGCACATTCAAACCCTCGTGCACGATGACTTGTGATTTCGTGCTAGCACATGTATCGACGGCCACCAAGGGTTACGTCTACCTAATTTCACTCACAAGGCTTGGGTCAAGCCGTGGTACACACACACACAGAGCACTTATATAACTTAATGTCAATCAATTTTGTTTTGTATCATTCACGTTGCCGGGATTTTTGAAAAACTGAATTAGAAACAAAAATTGTTGTCAATATTTCAGGGGCCTTATATTCAAGACTGTGCAGTCTCTTCAGCTATTTCCAGCCGAATATCTTATTTTGCTTTCGTTTTCTAATGCCGCCATGTTTAACCAATCCTACCCTACCTCAATCCACCCACGGACTACAAATAAATGAGTAAATAAATAAAAGAAAGAAAGGCGCGAATCAAACGAGACGCCAAAGAAGCAACGCTTCTGACAATTTTTTTGGTCTCTCCAAAGAAAAGCTGATTCCTTGGGGTACGTCGCACCTGATTGGATATTTAGATTTCTGGGCATGTCACCGACTGCCGTAAACATTGCCCCAGCGTTGGGAGAGATGCAGGCTGGGTGGGTGGAAATGAAGGTGACACCTGAACCAATAAAACGGCACTGACAGCTGGTCATGGTAGATAGAAATTTGGGATTGCAAAGAAATAAAAATAAAATGACCCCAGCGATTGGTGGGGAGGGGATTCTCATTGCCAGGCATCGTTAATTCCTACAAAAAATCGTTACGTTTTGACCGTGCAACGTTTACAAAAGAAAAAACCATTCCTTATGGGGTACCTACTAAGGAATGAATTTATTCTCAATCGTTTTAGAGATAAGCGCACTTGTCGTTAGACCGCAAAGTGTGCCCACGCAGCAAGTGATTATTATATGAGAAAATGGCGGATTTGTATAAAAGGTATTACACAGTAATATGAAAAAAAATGTAAAGATTCTCAACAGCCATGCCAGACACACGAGTATACATCGAAATATTGTCACAGTATACGTGTTTATGTGGGCGGGGAGTAGTGATGGTACAGGGTTAGTATTTGAATATATATTAAACTTATTCTTCAAATAATTCTTTTTACTATTCTTTGAATACTTTGTTTAAAATATTCATTTTTTTTTAAATTTAACTTAAGAATTTCCTTTATTTGAATAAATAAATATTAAAACCTTTTTTTTTTTTTAAATAATTGTATTGATCAATCTTTGTTTAATTTAAAATCGATGGTTTTATTTCATAACATTTAAATGTATCCCCTTTAAAAATTTTACTAAGTGTACCGTAATATTTTCATTTGCACCTAGGTTTGCCGTTGCTTAAAAAGGGTGAGAAACACTGGATTAAGCTACTCCTGATTACTAATATAAAATATTATTTTATAGCAGCAAACTGTACTCTCTCTCTACTTTTTAACTATGTACATTCATTGTAAAGTGGTCCCCTTATAGAAACCTAAAACAAAATATAATTATATCACAATTTCATAAAATTTATAAAAATAAAAAAAAAATTCGTAATCTGAAGTGTTTATTCGATAGTAATGTACTGAACTTCTTTGTGTATCGTGTCCCTTCAGGACGTAGGCGATCATGTATCTCCACAATTTCCTGTTACTTATCGAAGACTCCAAATTATAAATTCCATTTCTTTTTGTTTTGATTTACATTTCTAAGTGGTATCAGCATAATTTTAATTATTTTATTTTTATATTTGTTATCTGGAGCGATTAATCGATTGTTATATATGAAAAAAAAAAAAAAATTGTTTTTCGAAAATTAAAATTCGTAATCTGAAGTGTTTGTTTGTGTTTTTTTTTTTTTTTTTTTTTTTTTTTAAGAAATTAAAAGAAATTTATTTTTAATCGGAATTTGGAGTGTTCATCGGTAGTAATATATGGAACTACTTTATGTGACGTAGGCGATCATGGCTCTCCACAATTTCCTGTCCCTTAACTAGGACTCCAAATTACAATTTTGTTGTTGACATTTTGAAGTGGTATCAGTATATTTTGTTTTTTGGCTTCCGTAATGAGGTCAATTTACGATTTTTTTTTTAAAAAATTCGGAATCGTGATATGTAAAGAAAATTTAAAAAGAGAAAAAAAATAAAAACTTCTGGTTGCAGTGCTTGTTCAACACCGAGAACACACACACATTATATATATATATAGTAATTATACTCGTCTGGAAAAACCTTAGGTGTTTTGGCTTTTAAATGAACAAACCAATACCCAAGGAAAATTAAAAAACAAAAAAACCCTGCGTACCCTGACGATCCGCGTAGGTGAAACCTAGGTAGGTTTGCTTGGCTCTTTCGGTTCATGTATATATATATATATATATATATATATAAAAACTACGAACTTTTTTTTTCCTTTGGACTGAGGCGAAAACAATCGTCCAGAATCCAAGCTCAGTTTCATGTTCTAAGTTCTTTCTTTTTAATCTCTTATTTTTCCTTGGGTATTGGTTTGTTCATTTAAAAGCCAAAACACCTACGGTTTTTTCCAGACGAGTATAATTTATATATATATATATATATATGTGTGTGTGTGTGTGACATAGCGATATCTGACCTCGAAAGAAGACGAGTGATTTTGAAGGCAACTAAAATAAATAAAAAAATAAAAGATGTTTTCATTTGATTAAACAATTAAAATAGGAAGTGATTGAAACCAGGTGTTAAATATATTAACATGGCACACCTGTCGCCTGCCTTTTAATCACGCATGCATTCAGACAACACTTCTGACACACTTACATTGTAAGTACATATTAAAATTATATACACACACACATTTTCATCATGATATACGTTATATTTACTGAATACATGTGTCTGATGTTCAAAAGACTTTAAAAAGGAAAATGTGACATTCGACAAGGTTCGAACGTACGTTCCCATTTATGTAGGGTAAGCTACTGTATAGCCCGAGGTGCTTTTAGACCGCTCAGCTAGGAATATGAATTAGAGTACATCTCTCGTTAAAAATCTTTCGAAGCCCTTATATAATATTGTAATAAGATATAATGTCAGTTTAGAAATAAATAAAAATCAGTTCATATATAAGCATTTCACCCCAAGCGAGGCAGGAGTGCCACTAGTAGGTAAGGGAAAAGAATGAGGAAAAGATAAAAAGAAAAATAGGGATCAAGGCAATAGAAGATGTCGATTGACATTACATTTAAATTTTTGAAGATTATAGTTACCAAGGGGAAGGGAGTTCCACTGCTGGGAAGTGCAAGAGAAGAAGCTGTTGGAGTAGAAGAAGCGGTTGTATTTAACCGTTTCAACAGTAAAAGGGTGAGAAAGATGCCAACCTAGTAGCACTAGTGAAACTAGTTCGTCAGACCAGATGCCATGAAAATATTTATAGAAAAGACATAGGGAAGCCATATTACGTTGGTGGCTTATATATTCAACAGGAAAACGGTGAGACCTAGTTGCCAATCGAGTACTGCGTTTAAATTCATGCAGTCGAAGTATCAAAGCGGAAAGCTCATCAAAACAATTAGCACGAAAATATAGAGACAGAGAGGAGCGACGCCATTTCTAATTCCCACATAATAGAAGAAAGGAATATGTTGAGAGCCATGATCGTTTACGTTTTGAAAAAATTAAAAATTTGTCCAGCGTGTTCAATTGTTTTTATTAATGTTATTTGCATCATTTTTGATACAAGCGTGCACTAGTAGAATTGCCAATGTTAATAGGATTGGTGGTGTTACCCATACGTAAAGATGAGGTATTATGATTATTTACATTATTCAGACCGTTATCCTCATCTTCATTGACATATTCACAACGTTTCGGCTGTTGTACGCTCCGGTTTCGTCCACCGGAGTAGAGTGTTCTAGTTCCACGTACTATGCCTCTTCCGGATGTCTTCCTTGAGGACACATTGTCCAGTCGATAAAGACGTTGGTTAGATCCAATGACTAGACCCAAAGAGTTGTGAGTTCAATACCAGGCCACAGTAGTGGTGAACCAAAAAAAAAAAAAAAAAAAAAACTTGGAGAGTTGAGTTAAAGGGAAATTAACCGAGACATCCGGAAGAGGCATGGCACGTGGAACTAGAACAGTCTACCCCGGTGGACGAAATAAAGGGTTCGGTTCCGAAAATTCCAGTCACCTGAAGAAGGCCGGAGCGTCATGAATATGGCATTGAAGATGTGGATAACAGTTCGAATAATGTAAATTATTTCGCATTCAGTTTCTGATACATGTTGCTTTATAAGAGTTTCGATTCTTATTTTTTAGTGGGTCTCTTTATGAAGTTTGAAGCGTTTTTTTTTTTCAGTTCTAATAATATAATAATGCAAGTGGATCTTTTATGTTGATTCCGGATGTTTTTTGGTTCATCACTACTGTGGCCTGGTATTGAACTCACAACTCTTTGAGTCTAGTTACCGGATCTAACCTATATCTTTGTTCAAGGACACATGGCCCAGTGGATAATCTACCTCGGTGGACGAAATAAAGGGTTCAGTTCGAAATTCCAATCACCTGATGAAGGCCGGGGCGTACAGCGACCGAAACATGAAAATGAGGATAACAATCCAAATGTAAATATTTTAAGTCATATATGTCGGCTTGGGAAATTTGGATTTTCTAGTAGTACCGGGATCATCATTTTACGTTAAATAACACACACACACACACACAAAAAAAAAATGGTCGACAGGTCATGACAATGTCCAAACTTTGAGAAAGTGATTCAGAAGATTAACGTTGAAGAATAAAGAGGACACATTTAAGATGTCAACCTCTATTTTAAGGGTTACGAACAGGATCACACTAATATCTTTTTTTTTTTTTTTTTTACTTCTGCAAGAAAAAAAAACGAAACTTGACGAGACAAAGGATATCGCACAGGGAAATCTGGTTTCATACCATAAGATATTCAACTGACAGCAGCAGCTGAAAGTAAATTTATTTCTTTTCAGTTTGGTTTAAAGTCAGCTACGCAGTTGCTGCTTCAGCCACTTTTGCTAAAGTGATTAAAATAAGTGTTGTTATAGTTCATTTCGAATGTGTGCGTGTACATTTTTTTTTTTTTTTTAAGCATTACGCCCCGAGCAAGGCGTGAAGCCACTAGGATGCAAGGGGGTTGCAGAATATTTGGAGCAAGAGCAGATAGGAGTGATAGAAGAAAGGATGAGGAGAAGGATAGTGGGTAGATCAAGGTAACTGGAGATGTCGATTGACATTACATTTGAATAGTTGGAGATTATAGCTTTCAGGGAAACAGTAATTGGGAAGGGTGTTCCACAGGCGAGAGGTGCGAGGTATGAAGCTATTGGAGTAGAAGAGACGGCTACATTTAAAAATTTCTATAGTGTAAGGGTGGGAGCGGGATGCCAGCCTCGTAGGGCGCTTGAATTCATGGAGTCTGGGAACCAGTGAAAGCAGCTCATCGGAGCAATTACCATGAAAGAATTTGTAGAAAAGACAGAGAGAGGCGACGGCACGTCTGTGAGAGAGTGACTGCAGACGAGACGCCAGATCAGGGCCAATTAGATGACAAGATCCAGAGACGGATATGTAAAGAACTCCGAGGTAAGCAGAAGGTGCCCCAGACCATATATGGCAGCAATACTCCATGCAAGGGTGAATGGTTGTTTTGTATATTTGAAGTATCGATTCAGGGGAGAAAAATTTCCTGGCGCGGCACAGAGAGCCAACTTTCCTCGCGGTGAAAGAAGCAATTTATATATATATATATATATATATATATATATATATGAGAGAGGTTTGAATACACATATTACAGACAATCAATTCTTGATTTTCAATGTAGGACCTCCAGAATTAATATCGAAATTTGCTCATATTTGTGCAGAAAAATGACTACAACTAAACAAATGATAAAGTACATGATTTTTAAAACTTTTTTTTTTTACTCATAGGCAACAGTACTCACATTTGAGTAAATCTGAAATCAGTTCACTATTTATGTCAGTGTGGATTAAGCTAATAAATGAGAAACAGAAAAAAAAAAAAAGAGAAAAACAAGGACAAAGCATTGGAAAAAAGATAAAAATAGAGAAAAATAGGGGGAAAAGATTAAAACCGGCAATGGAAAAGAAAAAGGATAAATGAAACGAGAAAAAGTTGTCTATATTTCCGAGAAGAGGTATTGCAATTATTTCTACTCCATTTTCATTCTTCGGACTGTTGTCCTAATCTTTGTTGCCATATTCACGACGGTCTTCTTCAGGTGATTGAAATTTCGAACTGAATCCTTTATTTTGGTTTGGTTTGGTTTATCAACACCTCAATGTGTTTATCTAATGCCGAGAAGATTTTTATTACTGGTAATATTTTCTTTGTAAAAATTTATTGCAGGTAATAACCTTTTACAAAAATTAAAACCTATTTTTACACTTTCATAATGTTTTGACTCCCGTTTGCTTGGGGGTGGGGTGGAGGTGTAGCATGTGCTAACCCCCCGAGCTAGGGTGGACCTGGGAACACCAGCAAGTTCCACGCTCCTCAAAACCTGATCAGAGACTTTGCTGTTCGATGTAGTTTATCGTCATACCCAAGACGCCCCCTTTATTTTCGTCCACCCGGTGAGATCGTTCTAGTTCCACATGCCATGCCTCTTCTGGATGTCTCGGTTATCTCCAAGTTTTTGTTCACCTCAGCCGTAGCCAGGTACTGAACTGGTCAAGTCTCTAGATTCAACCAACGCTTTTTATCCACTGGACCATGTTTCTTTGAGGATATCAAGTGTATAAATTTTTGGGACTTATAGATCTAATGTCTTAGTAACTATTTTTTTTTTTTTTTTTTTTTTTAACCAGAGCTCATATTGCAAATTTCTATACTTGGGCGGCTTTGGAGATTTTTGTAGCCAGGCATATGCGCCGATTCCTTAACATTACTGGAAAATAGGAAAACTTATCTGTCTATTGTTTCAACTCCATCCTACAGGGGGCGGTGATCTACCCCCCCCCCCCATAACGCCTGATTTTTTTATTTCCCCTTTATTACAGCTTCAGCGTGAAACGGCCGAAACGTCCTCATCTTCGTTGCCATATTCCCGACAACTGTCTGAACAATGTCAATAGTGTAAATAATTACGATACCTCTTCTCGGAAATATAAGACAGATCTTGAAGAAGGCCGGAGCGTACAATGGCCAAAACATCGTGAATATGGCAACAAAAAAATGAGGATCACAGTCCGAACTATGTCAAGTGTGTAAATAAGAGAAAAACCTAAAATTAAGCAAAAAAGAGTTTTTGAACGTATTATTTTAGACTGTATTCAAGAATTCTATCTACTAGTTTACTTACAGCGAAATATTGTCCTTTTTGATTAGATAAAAAAGACCCCCCAAAAAAAAAAAAAACAAAAAACAACTTGCGTAAGGATTAAACAACCTGAGTAAGAGTCAAAATCCTTAGGGATTTATTAAAACACACATACAACATTGGTAATAAAATGAATAGCGTATAAAAAGTCAAAAGCATGTCTATAAATGAGTGATTCAAATGCAATTGTGTCATTTGAACTCCCACCGCCAGAATTTTCTTTATATATAATTTAATTTATTGTTTAAGCTTTATTTTTAATGGCTACTCATATTTGAGTAGATGCTCTATTTATAAAATAGAATAATTATTCATATCCATTTACTGGCTTGAATATTTGAGAAACAACGCTTCAACAATAGAATAAAAATATAAATAAATGAAAAATCCATTCCTTATATAAACTCCAAATGAGAGAAAAAACAGATGGAGTAAAAATTTACATATTTTTACTAAAAAAAATTAGCGAAATGTAAGAGGAGTTAAAAAAGAAAAAAGTATAAGGGAAAATAAAATCACGATATCAAATCTACAACAACGACCCCAGATTACTTTTTTTCTCCCTATGGCCACCTTCATTTCCATACGTATTTTTCTTCAGTATCCGTATATGTAAATAGTGTACGGTTTTTTTCTTTTTTTTTGTTACTTTCATCATTTTTTTTTTAAACCTCCATTTAAACCGTAACTGATTACTGGCTACGCGAATGCAACGTCTTTAATTTTAAATTTGTAATCAATTTTTTCCTTTACACTTTTTTCTTTTTTACTGCCCTCACATTTCTTTCTATTTATTTTTAAATATCTCACCAGCATCGCATTTAACACAATTCCGTGCAACTTTATTATTTTTTGTGCTACGTAACAGTGAAACTCCTATGAACCATGTGTTTACTTCCAACAACATAGATCCTGTGCCCGACGAGCTGGGAATCACCCAGCGAAACTATAG
Organism: Acanthosepion pharaonis; assembly: GCA_903632075.3. NCBI lineage: Eukaryota > Metazoa > Mollusca > Cephalopoda > Sepiida > Sepiidae > Acanthosepion > Acanthosepion pharaonis. The sequence goes on along the minus strand of CAHIKZ030002469.1, from coordinate 50,646 downwards.
TAGCACACTAAAACGTAGGTACACGTATATGTACTTCACACACACACACACACACACACACACACATTAGAGAGTGTTTCATTAAAAACACGGTACTGCGGTTAAGGTTTTTCTATTTTATTTTACTTTCCTTGCTATCCAAATAGAGAACTATTAAATTTCAAGATACGGCAAACAAAAAGGATAATTAAAAAATTAACCGCAGTACCTTGTCAGTCGATTTCAATAAAACATGTATAAAAGAGGGACTGCTGCCCAAATACATACACACATTATATATATTAAGACATTTCTATGTTTATACATTCTTTTTATATATACAATAATATATATATATATATATATATATATATATATATATATATATATATATATATATATATATATATATATAATGTTTAAATAATAATTAAACATGCTACAATGGAGAGAGCAGTCATATAATTAAATTACTTAGCACTTAATTACACAATATAATTAAGAATTGTGTAGGCGGTTAATTCATCTTGCCGGCAATAACCAGACATTGGAATATAATCTGGACCAAATTATAATTGCAGCTTCAATCTATATAACAATAATAAATGCTATTTCGCAAAAAAGAAAGAAAGAAAGAAAAAAAAAAAAAAGGTCGATCAGTGTTTTATCAAGACGATAAGACTGAAAGCAAGCAGCCTTTGTAGAACGTTCAGTATTGAAGAAAAAAAAAAAACTTGTGCGTGCTTGTTCAATATAACCTAATTTCTCGTATATAATTGCTTTTCATATCTGACAAGGTTGACAATGAGAGAAAAATATTTTTGCATCTATTGCATGAGCCATTGAGATAATTGTGAGAAAATGATTTTCCGAAGTCCGTCATTGTAGCATGACAATGGCGAGATTTTCCGTCCAGATATCTCACGGTGACACACAGTAGTGGGTCATTCATATATATATATATATATATATATAAAATGTATCCAGTTCTTATCTCAAATAACAACTTAAAAGAGACTGTTTGACCAACACAAGGAATGTTAAAAGATTCATGTGAAAAAGATAAAAAAATAAAAAAAACAAATGAAAACTACAGACAAAAGTTCATTTTCTCCAACAAAAGAGATTCATTTCTGTAGTTCCCTGCCAACAGCAAGCAGAAATAATTCTCCTCCCGATGATGGCCATTTCGGTCGAAACTAGTCGAGGAATCTAAATGGAATAATAATAATAAAAAAACGAAAGAATATTAATCTACAACCCAGTGTGTCTAATGATTTTAATTTTAATTTTTTCTTATATTCAATATATATATATATATATATATATATATATATATATATATATATATATATATATATATATATATATATATATATATATATATATATATATATATAACCTCGGCGTGGTGTAATGGTTAGCCAGCTTGTCTTGTTAGAACATATTACGACTGAGTAGTGAGTTCGATCCTCACTGGGTGCTCCATACTTCCGGCCTTGTGCCACATCTAAGCAGCGCTTAGAAAATCATTATATATATATATATATTAATGCGCGAATTATGTTGGAGAGCGCTCAAAATCGGTAATAGAACTAACATATTTCGTTGGATTGATTTGAGTTTGTGACTCTGGGTTTCCCGCTCTCTACAATCGTCAACCTAAATAATATATACGCACGGTCAGGTTTTATTAAGCAAATCCATATTAAATTGGTACACACCAACATATTGGGAAAGGAGCAAAAGTGCGACAGACATAAACACACACACATATATATATATATATATATATATATATATATGAGGCAGAGAGAAGGAGATTATCTTCATCTTTATTGTTGTTATTACAACAATTCCGGTTTTGAAAGCTAGTTAATCGATCTGTGTAATCTTCAGGGAACTTCGAACTGGACCCTTTTGTTTAAGCCCCGTGGGTAGAGTGTTCTCGTTCCGTTTTATCCATTTCTAGGGATATCTCGTCTTGTTCTTATTTAGTTCTGCTCAATCATCATTCGTCTCGTGTCCACTGAGAAAATAATGTTTAGATATGGGGACAGTGCGAGAAAAAAAAAAGTGATGTTTAGATGTGTGAATAAAAAAAAAGACAGGTGTTTAGATATCTAGACACCGCAAAAAAAAAAAGAAAAGAAAAAAAGAGAGAGCGAGATGTTTAGGCACCGCAAAAAAAAGCAAAAAAAAAAAAAAAACGAGATGTTTAGGCACCGCGAAAAAAAAGAAAAAAAAAAAAGAAAAAAAAAAGCGAGATGTTTAGGCACCGCGAAAAAAAGGAAAAAAAAAAAAAAAAAAAAGATGTTTAAAAGCGAAAAAAGCAAAAAAAAAAAAAAAAAAAAAAGAGATGTTTAGGCACCGCGAAAAAAAAAAAAAAAAAAAAAAAAAAGAGATGTTTAGGCACCGCGAAAAAAGCAAAAAAAAAAAAGCGAGATGTTCAGGCACCGCGAAAAAAGAAAAAAAGAAAGAAATTTAGATATGTGGACAGCGCAAGAAAAAAAAATGGTTAGTTAAGCTGACACTGCGAGAAAGAAATCGCTAATTACAAGGCAAGATATTTAACTATATGAACGTCAAGGGGGGGTCGAGAGATATCTACATAAAGATAGGATACGAGAAAGCTAGTCGCAAAGAGAGAGGGAGATAGTGTGTGTGTGTTCTGGTGTACATGTGGGAGGTCTATGGACGAAGAAGATTCACAACGACATGATAAATAATACTATGCTTGAACGCTAAATCTCCAGGGAACTTAATTTGAGACGTAATGTAACTTCTGTTGAAGATCGACCGAACAACCTCAAAAGCGATTAAGTCAAATCGCAAAATGGAACAGTTCACCACCCCGTTCACCAACATCTGGGGCACTCCCAGTTCAGACAACAATATCAATTGCCCACTGACGTTTTATACAAAAGGGTATTGAAAACTTCTCGAATCGGCGAAGACGCTCTTAAAGAAGAGATTTTTTGGAAAGTGCGCCCGAGAACTTTTCGACAACCCCTGATATATGAGGAGATACGCATTATATAATGGACTCACACATTAAGTTCGACGCATGAAGATCCAACAGGTTTTTTTTTTTTAATTTTATTTTAGTTCTGATGTTTATAGGACTTTAATGATTTTCAGGCAAGTTAGCAGACTGATAGAAAAATGTAAAGTGGGTAGCAGGTGAGTAATTCTTTAAGGTGATCTACTCGAGATATATATTCGGCTCTCCCGTCGTATGAGGGTCAAGCATCTAAGTTCCTAGGAACCTACAGCCAGACACCAGCACATGCGATTTGATTATAGCGGTGAAGGCTTTGTGCAGGACCATCCACACTTTTTGAAGGGATGAATAAAAAAGAGACCTGGTGCACTACGTGCCACAAGGTCCCCAAACGACCCTCCGCAGGTTTTGAATTCAGAGTTATCCTTCTCCTAGACCAGTTGCCATCCAAGGCTATAGAATCCAGTCTGTCATGTTGTAATAGGGATAATCTGGAGGAGAATCTCACTTATATATATATATATATATATATATATATAAATGATATATATAACTCGGTGTTCTTATAGATATTTTTATTTTTACAAAATAGTGCTCAATGTAAATTTACAGAGCATTAATATTATAAATTAATTGATTTAAAATATGTTTTTTTAATGTACACATTTCTAACCATGTTTCAAAAATGGAAGCTAAAAGCTCAGAATTTAATTTTGTAATTAAAGACATTAATTCCGTTTCATCCTCAATGAAATATATATATATATATATATATATATATACACACTGGGTAAAACAGAAAACATTCTCCAAATCGTGTAATACCATGGAATAATTGTGCATCCCACAAAATGTTTAATATTTTTAAAAAAAAAAAAAATACGGAGTTTCTTTTTACCAGGTTTTCAAATAAAACGTTTAGCCATCTTGGCACCATTTGTCGTGAGAATCTCTGAAAAACCCTTTGAGCTATTCATCTAGAAAGAGAACAGGTTAAAATCATTTTGTATTAGCCTCGCTAAGTCTTCCCAACTGAGCAATGGTGAGACGAAAAAAAAAAAAAAAAAAAAGATCATTCAGGCGTTCAGTAATGGTACCAATATTCGTACTTTGACTTCCATCTTCAAAGTTCTGTCAAGAATCATCAAGAGAACGATGAATAAGTTTTTAAAAAAAGAGGGAACAGGGGAGAGGAAAGCTGGATCACGAGGTCACAACAGGAAGAGGAATCATCATTTCAACTTAGAGCTAAATACATACTTATTTAAAATAGTGTTATAAAAACCTCGGAGAATTCCAGTAAGATATCTTTAATCATTTCTAAGCCACAACGGTTCAAATCTTAATCTAACAATTGGACAATTTTGCTTTTACACCCGGTATAAAAAAAATACAATACTCCAATTGATCCGAATAAAAAAAAAAAATCAAATTAATTATCTACTATAAAAAATTTAAAACAGTTAACCTTATCCTCAAAAATAACAGCACACCAGTACAGTCAAAATTACTACGAACGAACATTGTCTATGAGTTCAAAGGATTCGCGTGTCTTCCTGATTAAACCAAATTCATAATTACATCTGTCACATGACTACATGCCTAGCCACACGTCTAATGTTACACTTATCTGAACAACTATATTAGAACCCATTTAAAGACACACACATAAGTTACCAGACTCCATCCGGAATATACTAGTAGAAAATACGAAAAACCAACACTTAACCTTGATAATGGCTAAAAGTATAGCCGAAAGCGCTCAGAATTACAGGACATTTGGACAGTTTCTACAGTGTCCAGAAAAGAAAACACTTTTTCGATCACAAGAAAAATTAAATAAAAAGCTTAATCGTAGTACCTAGTCTGTCGTTTTTAATGAAACATGCATAAATGAAGGATTGCTGCCTAAATACACAAAATATATATAACAAACCTGGATAAACGTGCCCACAATAAGACTGAGTATCAAAAAATATTTTTTCCCCCCATGACTCCAATTTTTTTTCTTCGGCAATGTTTATTGTTTTAAAGAGCGATGATTAGAATTGGAATAAAACCTAAACATATGATGAAAGGGAATTTATACACCTTCGGAATTTATACACCTTCGATTCATCTTGATAGATTATCATTCAGATAAATCCGCACAGTCAACATACTTAGTTTTTACATGTTTTGTTAAAATTTGACATTGTTTGACCGAGAATTGGCTATCTTATTAGATTACAAAATTATGTCACTTTTTTTTTTCATTTATACCTGTGTGTACCCTAAGGCAAGATGTGTTAGACAGAAATTTGTTTTTACTATAGACCCTAGCAACATCAGCATACGATTGTTCTTCCCTTATTAAGCCAATAACATCTTTTTGCATGAAAGATTTTCTTTGACATATTTGCTTGTATATAATATGACTATAGTGTCATACAAGAGTGGGCCAACCGCGGCTCATGAGCTACATGCGGCTATTTGACCTTTAATTATGCGACTCGTAGTAATATTCAAGATTTTATAAATATTTGAGATTATATATACTGTTTATTATAAACAGCATTTACTTAAATATTTGTAACTATAAAAATAATGTATAAACAAAAAATATATTAATTTAAATTTTTTAAATTGTAGGGCTTGGTCAATTTCATAATATATGATTTGATTTGTCTACATTACATTAAGATACGCTTCGATCAGATATGAGTATTCGAGAAAAATCATGGGGAGTATTTAAAGTACAAACAGTAATTTAACCTTGTCCGCCAGACGCTTCCTCTGTAGCTGAATAGTATAGCACGTCAGGCTATGTGATGGTTCCGTGTAGGATACAGGTTCGATTCCCGTCGGAGGAAACATTTTTTTTTTTTTTTGAGATTTCTCGGACTTTCATGCCGGTAAATGTTGGTAATACTGTTTATTCTAAACAGATCATTTACTTAAATATTTCTATCTATAAACACACACAATAAATTATATATATATGTGTGTGTGTGTGTGTGTGTGTGTGTGTATATACTTTGGGAATAGTGAAACCAATACAAATGAAAAAAAAAAACCTGCATACATGAATAAATATTATTACATACATGCATTTCATAATATTTGTATAAACATTTTGTAACAAAATATGTAAGCAACAAATACGTATGTATAAATTTTGTTCATGTCTTGCGGCTCTCAAATATTTGAACTTTATCGTATGTGGCTCTTACAATAAGCAAGTTCCCCCCCGCCCGGTATAATACGACAGTGTGTTTCTGGAGCTAAAGACCATGAAATAATTTACATCCTTGAGTATAAAACGAGTTCATTGTACAGAGTAAGAGAGTTGTCGGGACCGGAGAAGAAGTCTCTTATATCCGGGTTTGGTCTATTTTGTTTAGGTAAGTATGGGCTCTAATTTGAGACCAGAGAAAATCACTCTTATATCCGGGTCTCTTATATCCGGGTTACACTGTACCACTATATCCATGTCATTTTAAAAAAAAAAAAAAAAGTACCATATTATCTATTAAAGTCTCAATGTCATACGTATATTTCACTAGAATATTTAATTTTTCACGATATTGAAGAATAGAAATAATTCGGATGTTTCGCCATTGTGAGTTTCTTTAATATCCGTTTCAAAACTTCAAATTTTCGGGGAAAGGTGCTAACTAAACATACCCGTTAATAGTTTTTAAGGTGTTCATTTGTCATACTTTTCTGTTTGATAGGACTTTATTATAACTGGTGTAACGACAAAATTGTCTATGTAAAAGCAGAATTGTCCATTTGTTTGGTTAAGATTTGAACCGTTGTATCTTAGAAATGATTAAAGATATCTTACTGGATTTCTTCGAGGTTTTTATAACACTATTGGACTACTTTAAATAATAAGAATGTATAATTAATCATCAAGCATAACAGAAGAATCCTGATGAAATAGATCAAACGAAAATGACATGTTCATCATTAATTAATCATATCTCATGAAGGATTGAAATAAACTGTATATATCTCATTCCGGGATAGTTTTCCAACTTATTCAAGATGATATCGCCCTTTCTAACCTAACTTTCTGTCCTAGAGAAACAATGTGCCTCACAGGTTTTGCGTACGGTTTCATTTTCAAATTTTTTGGACCGTCGTAGCTGAAACTTCTCTCTCGCATGTCAAGCGTCTTATGGATTGAGTTGATTGTTTTCTAATTGATCTCTTTAGCACTAAGTTGAAATAATGATCCCCCTGGCTGTTGTGACCTCCTGATCCAATTTTTCTCTCCACTGTTCCCTTTTTTTCTTTAACTTATTCACCGTTGATTGTTCTTGAATGGACTTTGAAGATGGAAGCCAGAGTATGAATGTTGGTACCATTACTGAAGGCCTGAACTCAATTACTTTAGTGGTTTATTGATAAACATTTTATGAGATGGACCATTATGCCGTTACACGATTTGGACAATTTTGTTGTTACACCCGGTATTGCTATATATTAATAAACTAGGAAAAACAAAATTGTCTTTCATTAAGAATGAAGAGAGAAACAAATATGGCCGACATATCAAATACCTTTTGTAAACAATTATCAACACCTGCCTACTTTGTGTTTTATGATCTATTGTACTGACTATTTGTGATCTTGGTGTCTCCAATAAGAGATTTTTTATGCAGAGTAAAAATTTCTGAAAACGTGTACTTGTGTATAATACGCCCATCATTTTTTCCCTTTCATAATCGTTCAAAATTTCTCGTAGAATATACGGTATCCAAATTTTATTTGATTTACCCATTATTAGTCTGATATGCAAATTTGTACATCATATCTTCTAATATTTCTTCTTATGAATTTGTACAGAAGACAGGCTAACTATGACAGGAATATCAGTTTGCGACCAATTTTACCAGTTATTTCTGGATAAACATGGGTGGTCTAAGTTGAAATTTATCAGAACATCTGGGCTTCGAATTGTTTCTTCCCACCCAGGGCTTAAAGATCTAGAGTAGTTAATGCATTTGTAAAATCCCAAGGGTACAAAACGTGACTTATAACAACAAACTTGTAAACTTGAAAATTCATAGCGCAATTTTAACTTTTATTATAATATATATATATATATATATATATATATATATATATATATATAATATATATATATATATATAATTTCAATAGAAAAAAAAAGAACTGTATATATATAATCCGGTGTGCTTATTGATATTTTTATTTTATTTTTACAAAACTGTGCTCACTGTAAATTTACAGAGCATAAATATAAATTAACTGATTTAAAATATGGTTTCTTCGCTACACAGGAATTATCAGCTTTCAAAAACCGAAGCTAAAAACTTCAAATTTAATTATATAATTAAATTAAAAGCATTAGTTCTGTTTCATCTTCAAGCAAATTTTGAAACAGAACTGATGCTTTTAATTTAATTATATAATGTGAAGTTTTTAGCTTCGATTTTTTGAAACATGGTAATTCCTGTGTAGCGAAGAAACCATATTTTAAATCTGTTATATATATTAACTTACTTAAAAGCCGCCCGATAGGACCGCATGTAAGCTAGCTCCCGTGGAGTGATTTTGATTGGGCTTTTATCACAATAGGTAGGGAGGAGGAGAAGCGATAACCAACAATAATCTACAGAAGAATTCAAAATTGATTGCTGCATTAATATTTAAGCTTACCTTTTAAAAGTTCAATGATAATTCTTCTGCCACCACTATATTTAAAGACAATGTATGTAGGTTCTTATTTTCCGTACAAGCAATTATTTTTATTTTATGGATGACTTTCGCTGGATTTAGCAATTAATCTCCATTATTCTCAAATTTATTTTCAAATAAAAATTATTATCGTCGAGAAAAAAAAAAAAAAAAAATCACGTAAAATCTCGCCGAAAAACAATGGCAGTAATGAAAACTTGGGAATCCAAAATTTCAGGATTGCCCGTCCGGATCAGACCCGGAATGTTTTTGATTTACTCACGGAGTCGGCCTAGTTCCAAAATGTTATGATATGTTGGGCTATGGCCTCTAGGAATAAAGTTGAAAAAGTGTGACACACGGACATTCGCATATATGAGACATGATCAGCGGAATGAGAACAATCTGTTCGCGTTGGTTAAATAAAGGATTGAGTTCAAAATTCCCTGGAGGTTACCCGGATGGATAAATAACGGACGAAAGCAGAACGGCTGAAACGTGATTTGGACAACAATCTGTATGTAAATAATAAGTCCTCATCTCAGAATTTCAGAGAGAAAAAATGTTCTACATAATAGGTTAACGATATGAAAAGAGGAACCGGCATGCGGAGATCAAATTTTAACCCAAAGTATTTCGTCCACTTTGCTCTAATGTCGTTGTTAAAGACATTAATTCATCTTCTTCCACCTGCCGGATAAATAGTAAGTCTGACTGGGATCCCTTTTCTTTGAAATTTAGAGGAAATCTCTCGTCGAGAAGAAAGTAAATTCTGAATTCAAACTTCTGGTCACGCATATTGGCCTACAGCAGCAATGCCCAAACTGGAAAGAACATATAAAAGCAACGTCAGCTTCTATATTACGTTTAAGCTCTACAAATCGCTGGTCATATTCATCTTTCACTACGGGTATAAGACTTAAACATTCCTGTTTGAGGCGCGAAAAAGGATCCAGGCGTTCAAGGACAAATACTTGGGAAGGATCTTCCGCATCTCCGACTGAGAGCACAAAACCGATGACGATGTACGGAGCAAATTCAAGAGTCGTGTGGGCCGACAGGAATCGCTCCTCGTCACTATTAAGCGCCAGAAGATGTAAGTTAGGTCACGTCACACGGCATAACAGCCTCTCCAAGGTTATCATGCAAGGCACTGTTGAAAGCGAACGCAAGAGCTGGTCAGACAGCAGCAAAGAGTAGACGGACATGACGATGCCGAAACTCCCGAGAACCACAGACAACATCCTGGAGGAGTTTGTCTGTTTCATCTGTCCTAAGGTACTCCCCTGACGATTGAAACAGTCAAGAGACTAATAATGTTGATAGTTTCAGAAAGGGGGTACCGTGATTCCCCATGTATAATACGCACCCCTAAAATCGTGCTGAAAGTGTGGGAAAATGCTTCTACACACGCATAATACGCATCCCTTGTTTGGTAATCAAACCCTATAAATTGTAGTTCAATTTCATTACGGCCAGCGTTTGCTCCCCTTTTTTTTCTTTAAATGGTTTTAAACATAATATAAGATTTAATTCACTCTAATTTAGTTTTGATAATTCTTATTTTATTTTACATTTGTAAGTATTGTTAGGTAGATGTCTATATTTCTGAGATGAGGTATTATGTACATTATTTACATTATTTGGACTATTGTCCTCATCTTTGTTGCCATATTTATCACAACGTTTCGGCCATTGTACGCTCCGGCCTTCTTCAGGTGGTTGGAATTTCGAACTGAACCCTTTATTTCGCTCACTGGGGTAGACTGTTCTAGTTCCACGTGCCATGTTTAATGGATGTCAGTTATCAGTTATCTCCTGCTAATTTTTTTCTTTGAAGTTCTCCACTGCCTAAACCGGGTATTGAACTGAAACTCTTTGGGTCCTGTCACTGGATCTAACCAACGCCTTTATCTGTACTCAAGGACACATGGCACAGTGGATAAATGCGTTGGTTAGATCCATGACAAAAACTTTCTACAAAGTGTGAGTTCAATACCAGGTTAAGGCAGTGGAGAACTTTCAGGGGGAAATTTGCATATCATTCGTACTTACAAAATATTAATAACTCCCTGATTTTTGTAATTTTTCATTCCGAGGGTTGGGGTTGTTGTAAGGCAAACTAAAGAAATTTTTATTTAAAATTTCTAATTTCAAAAGAGTGTCAAAAATATTAACAAAACAAAAAAAAAAAACTTTGATTTAAAGCTTATAATTTCTTTAGGTGAAATTAATATTTGGGATAAGTTACTTTACATTATTTGGGGCGAATTGACAGAACAGATCCGAAGCTTAAAAAACTATAAAAGAAAGAAAAAATCAGATTAATGAACAGGGAAGTGAAAGGGGAGAGAAAATTGAAAAAATGAGGAAAGATGGGGGTCGTAGCTGAGCAAAGCCGTTACCCATAATTCCTAGTATTAACATGCCTCACTCCCCACTCTCTCTCTAGAGAAATAGCAGATTAATAAACACAGAGAGGAGAAACAGGGAGTGAGAACGGGAGAGATGGGAGGCCTGCTTCCGTCGAGGAAAGAATTCAGTGAATCCACGCGCCTTGTCGCCTTAAAAGTAATCCATCTTTTGCGCCTACCTTGATTTTAAAAAAAAAAAAAAAAAAAAAAAAAAGCTCAGAATTTGAGTATGGCATTCCCAAAATTTTCCTCGTCTGTTTCATTGTTAATTGTGAAATAGCCCTAGAAAAAACTGACTTTCTTCCTCACTCGAAAATACATAAGGTAGATAGCGTTAAAAATAGCTTATACGCACATTTTCTCTCTCCCTTGTGTGTGTGTAACCCCCGCTCCCAAAAGTGCTTATAAGTTTCTATTTTGATTGTTAAAACCTTATATGCCTTAAACTTTCATCCTAAACACGTTAGAAACATGTCAGACCCATTTAAAATATTTTTTGAAAAATAGTATTGGTGACCATACACTTAGCCGCGTAAATTTTCTTTCATACGTAAAATAACCGTTTTAAATTACGAATAGATCGATACAACCATTGAAAATACTGTATAAAATATGAAACATTTTCTAAAAACAGAACTGTGATGATGCCCACCCCTGATTTAGCATAAGCCACTTTTAAGACCCCCAGCCGCAGCTCTTAACAAAGAACAAAGCACAAACACTACGCATAGTTTTGCGGGTTTTTTTTTTTTTTACAATGACGATGTACAATTCTGCAAATTTTTACCATAAAAATGGACTGTTATGTTTTAAGTCACTTAAATAACAGGAAAATAATACAAGAATATTTTAAATGTGTTCTATCAAAAAAAAAAAAAAAAAAAAATACGCGAATCGAGGGAGTTGTCAGCAAATAATTTGTACACATGTTCTTCAGAAACACGCGCGCATATTCGGGGTTTCCGCGAGTAACAAGTACATAAGTTCTAATGAAAAATTTGCGAATGTATGAAGCCGCGAATGCTGAAACGCGAATAGGCGGGGGGAGGGGTGTCACTATATATGTGTGTGTGTGTATGCATATCTCCACTAATTCGCAAAAAATTGGCATACCATGTTGAAAAAAATGGCCTAAACTTAATAAAAACAAAGTTTTATCGCCAAAATCTTTGCTATTATTAAGAGGAAAGGCCATGGGATTTTTTTAAATTAACACATTGTATTTTTTTAATGCTTTTTAAAACGTTCATAATTTTGGTTAAAAATCGTTTTTTTTTTTCTTTTTTTTACGTCAGCGGGGTGGAGGTGAAGTTAAAGATTAGTATAGGGCTGTTTTTGTGGTAAAAAAAAAAAAAACAAAAAAACAAACAAACATTGATTTGAAAATATTTCAAAAGAAAAAAAAATTCAAATAATTGTCGCAGTTTAATTAAACTTTCAGAACATATTCGCCAATGAATGAAATTATTTTAGAAATTTTTTTTTTTTTTAGAAGTTTTTTTTTTTTTTTTTTTATCTGTTACATTCCACATATTTAATTTTATGAAATTTCGAGAAATTAAATTTTGACCCGCTTAATGTTTATTAGTTAAAAGCAAAACTCATTGGAGAATTTAAATCATCAATTTCTTTTTGCAAAGTTACCGAAAATCTAATCTGAATCATAAAATAAAAAAAATGGAAAAAATGGAAAAAAACTCAGACATTATTAGAAAGTCTTTTAAATATTAAGGACGCTATTGTCGTAAAAAAAATTCTATGAATAATGAATTTTTCACAAGAATTATTTTCATTTTTTAAAAATCTTAATTAGAATAATTTATAAAGTTTTAGATGTTAAATTTCTGTATTACTTTGACCTGGTTAGGTGATATTAAGTAAAAAATATATTTACTAATCGTAAATTGAAAAGCTTAGTACAATTCATCGAACAACAATATTTTAAAAAGAATTATGAATTTTTTTTTTTTGTAAATACGGACGTCCATACACGACATTATCAGAAAATAAAAACGATTAGTAAATTTAAACCAAAATACCTAAAATTAAAAAAAAACATTAAATTACGGAGAATATTTCCTTAAATTTTTAAGATTACTGGCTAGTTAAAAATTATATAAAAAAGCGCTTATATTATGTTCAAGTAATTTTTACATATATATCCACTCCAGAAAAAAAAATTAGATGAACTTTCATCTTTGAGTCAAGCTCTCAATACCTTAAGTGAGCAGCTAACAACGTTTTTTTAATTTTTTTTAATAAAAAAAATGCATATTTTAAAATTACAGTAATATGTTTCAAATCAGATTAATTAAACTTTAAATCAGTTAATATTTATCAGACTTTCAGATAAGTATATTTCATTTCTGAAATATTTTTTTTTTATAAAAAGAATTATTGCTTATTGAAAATATTAAATTTAATCAATTGGCTTGATATTAAAACTAAAATGAATTTTTAAAAATGAAAAGCGTTCATAAAGCTTTTATTCTAATTTCACGTTAATGGATTAAATTTATTTGTCAGTGTGAGAGAGAGAGAGACCAGTTTCCGTACGATAACCAGAGGGAAGCAACGTTGGGCTTGGTCAGTGCATCGATGGGTGAATACAAGGTGCAGGTGGTTAATAATGGATCGGAATTGTTTAATCAAAGAGCTGAGTTCTAATTTTGATTGGGTTAGTTATATTCATTTATATGCAAATAAACTTGGGAAAAGGTATGAATGCAACTCTTCTCCCTCACAACTATGGGTTAATTAGTAAGAGTGGTATCACCAAACCATTATCTCAAAAAAAAAAAAAAAAAAAAAAAAAAAAAAAATATTTTCCATATAAAATATAATACTTATATATATATATATATATATATATAAATAAAATTTGATATATATATATATATATATATAAAAAAAAAAGAATTATATATATATATATAAATAAATAAAAAAAAATATATATATATAAAAAAAATAAATATATATATATATATATATATATAAAAAATTTAAATATATATATATATATATATAAATAAATATATATATATAAATATATAATATATATAAATATATAATAAAAAAAAATTATATATATATATATATATATATATATAAATATATAAATATAAATAAAAATATATATATATATATATATATATAATAAATATATATATATATAAATAAATAAAAGATATATATATAAACAATATAAATAAATATAAAAATATATATATAAATATATATTCTTTTAAATAAAAATAATATATATATATATAATATATAAAAAATAAATAAATATATATATATATATATATATAAAAGAATATATATATATAAATAAAAAAATCAATATATATATATATTAAAAGAAATAAATATTTATATATATATATATAAATATATATATAAATATAAAAAAATATATATATATATATATATATATAATAAAAGAATATATTTATATATATAAATAAATAAAAGAATTATATATATATATATATAAATAAATAAAATATTATATATAATATATAAAGAAAAGAATTTTTTATATATATATATATATTATATATAAAAAAAAAAGAATTATATATATATATATATATATATATATATAAAATAAATAAAAATATTATATATATATATAAATATATATATATATATAAAAATAAAAGAATTATATATATATATATAAAAAAAATAAAAAATAAATAAAAGAATAAAATATAATATATATATATATATAAAATTTATAAAAAAATATATATATATATATAAATAAAAGAAAAAATATATATATATATAAATATAAAAGTGTATATATATATATATATAAAAAAAATAAAAGAATTATATATATATATATAAATAAATAAATAAAAGAATATATATATATATATATAAATAAATAAAAAATTATATATATATATAAAAAAATAAATAAATAAAAAATATATATATATATATAAATAAATAAAAAATTATATATATATATATATAAATAAATAAATAAAAAAATTATATATATATATATATATATATATAAATAAATAAATAAAAAAAATATATATATATAAATAAATAAATAAATAAAACATTATATATATATATAAATAAATAAAAATCTTTATAATAAATATTTATATATATATATATATATAAATAAAAAATTATTATATATATATATAAATAAAACTAAAATTATATATATATATATATATATATATATATAATAACTAGACTCGTTTTTTAAAAACCCTCAAATTTTGATTTTGCTAATGAAATCAATCTCGAGGGGAAAAAAAAATAAATAAAAAAGAAAGAGCTACAAACATGGACTTCTGCCGACAAAAAAATCGCATAGATGCAGGTCTGAAGCCCAAAAAGAAAAAAACCCGATACGAGTATATATATATATATATAAATAAAAGAATTATATATATATATATATATAAAATTATATTTATATATTAATTCTTACTAAACATATATATTTACATGATATTTTATTAAAAATATATTTAAAGTTTATTTTGTATATATTTTTAATAAAAAATATCATTAAAAAAAATATTATGCTCTACGTTGTATTGAGCACTTTTTTTTAACAAAAAGGAAAAATGCCAGAGAACTGAATTCTAAATCTGTTAGTTCTTTCTCTTCATTTGGATATCAAATTTAGATTCTAGTAAGTGTCGTGGTTTAAAGATGGTCAAAAAAAATAATGTTGTACCAAAATTATTTGCACAAAAATGTTTTTCCTGTTTTTTTTTGTTTTTTTTTTTTATGAGCGGACTATTTCATTCAAGTAGTGCCGAACAATGATAATTTATTTTCCCAGAAATTAGGACAGAAATTGTAAGGTTACAATGAACGCTTTAAAAGAATACCACAAAGAGAACGATGAGATGTAAAGAAAGGATTGGCATGGAAACGCATCGGGTACAAAATAATACAAATAATTACCATTAACATTATCATATTTTCGTTTTCAAGAGAACCTGGATGCTAAAATCATAACAGCTTGTGACATTCGGCGGCTCATTACAGGTTTGAGACACTTGAAACTTACATATGTAGATATCAATAGAGTGGGGGAAGAAAAAAAAGAAGCTATCCACCTCGCTTCCTGCCCTCTTAGAGTTATTCTTACTTAACCGCATTTCTTTCTTAACTTCTAAGACCCCACCCATTTCAGAAAGTGGGGTATCGAGTGAAGACCTACCTTTCTGCATCTAAGGTAGAACGATTTCAATTGCAATAGTGCTGCACAAAAATCTCTTGTTGTGATCACGCAAAAATAAATATTTTTCTAGCTTGGAAACTGGAGATCTGTTCTTCCGACAATAACTCCCCCATTGCATTAGTCGTACGCGTTTATATTGGCAACTAAAAAAACAAATTTATACTCTGTTATATATATATATATATATATATATAGTGTGCGTGTGTTTTAAGGTATGCTATATTTATTGGTTAAAGTGCTCAATATCAGGGATAGAGCGTATATAAATATAAAAGTGGACATTGAAATCAATACTCGGAGGCTTGTGTTTAGCATGAAACAATGTCGCCTCTGGCCGTTGACGTCAATATCCACACACACATATTATCTATATATATATATATATATATATATATAATATTTACATTTGGATTATTGTCCTCATCTTTGTTGTTACCACAAAATTTCAGGCGTTGTGCCCCAAATAAGTTTTTTAGAAATTTATTTATATATATATATATATAAGTAAATGGAAAATAAATAACAGCTGGAAAAAATGCTTCAAATTATACGGTCAAACGACTTTAATGGATGCTCCCCAAATAAGTCCGTTAAATTGAGACTCCACTAATATATAAGTAAAAAGACAGAAATAACTAACTCCCAAAGGTATACTAAAATGGTACACCTAAAAAAAAAAAAAAACAGAAAACGTGTAGTACTCTATATCGAAGTTTTCAGGTAGCCGGCACTGGTCATTTCTGTGACATTACTTTAACAGAACTGAACCTGTTTTAAGTGTACATCCTCGTATTTTTTTTTCCAAACAGTGAAAGTCCTCCGGCTAGACGACAATGTTTATTAAAATTTTATATATATATATATATATATATATATAAGAGAGAGAGAGAGACAAAAATAATTTACTCACTACAAAGATGCAACTTCGTTTAAGTGCATATAACCATTTTGCTTATCACCAGTCGAAGCGCAATTAAATGCACTTTTTAAGTTGCATCTTTGTAGTAAGTGAATTGTTTATGTCTATACGAAAAAAAAAAAACTATAATAAATAATTATTGCTCTACTATTGGCATTGAGCCCTCTTTTGAATTAATGCTGTGAACGTTAGAATTTACATATAATTTTCGTTCTCATTACATTCAGATATATATATATATATATATATATATATATATAAATAATGAGATGCTAGAGAGGAAATGGTGTGTATTGTACTAGTCACATTCTACGTGAGCAAAGGTCCACTTTTTTTTAAAAGCATTTAACTATTACAAACATCATTTTGAATGGCAGATTTAAAAAGACTAACAGTAATCAGTGAAATTACACCGTTTGTTCGAATGGGAAAATATTTTATTGATGCACATTTGATACAAGACCGTATTTCAAGTATTTATTAGCAGTCGATCTCACTCTTGAGAGATCGGTGCGCTAACGACCCAGCACAGCACTTTTGCTGAAAACAAAGCCAAGATATTCCCTAATTCATAACCACATCTCTTACCCAGCGGCCCATGAGCGGCTTTTAAGAACCCAACCCACAGCCAGCTGCAACCTGGGGATAGGACATATGGAAGCCACACCTGGGAGACGCATCCCCACCTGACAAGCCGGCTGTTTAAATAAACAGGGGCGGTGGTCTCTGTCCAATCGTTTCACATATCCTAGTTCTGGTTTAATCTGCCTTTTTCCGCCACACAGATGCAACAGCTGACCGAGAGCAAAGAGTTAATGGCACACTTGCAATATCACTTCAAGACGATATTGTATGAAGCCATTAGCAGAGATTCCGTTGGCTGTGACTGTCAGATTAAGTCGAACTGTAGGTCATGCAAATGCAGGTCGTCTACAAAACACGTAAAACAAACACAACGAATCAACTCCATCTATTTATACTCTTACAGCTGGTAAAGATTAACACTTATTTTCTAGCTGAAGTAACCGTCTACGCCGGGTAAGAGATGAACAAATGAATTGTGGTGGGTTATTATCACAGTAAAATGATTCATTATTTCTTATATATATATATATGTGTGTGTGTGTGTGTGTGTGTGTGTAACCCGGATATAAGAGAGACTTTCTCTGGTCCCAAATTAGAGCTTGTGCTAATGTATATAAATTAGACCAAACCCGGATATAAGAGACTTCTTCTCCGGTCCCGACAACTCTCTTATATCCGGGTTACACTGTATATTGAAACTAAAATAACTGATCCAACGTGCAACTTTCGGATAATAAGTGTGACATTCCTGTAATTGTTGAACAATATAGTTCATGCCACATTGACGGAAAACCTACCAGTACAAAAAAGAATTCTCTTATTACTATATTTGTACAAAAAAACGCACAACCTTAAAATTTTAAATTCAAACTCAGCGTTGCGACCGCACGTTCCAAAAACAATAACACATTTATCATAGTATTTTTCGGATTACATCTCTATTTTCGTTGTCCTGTTATTACCGAGAAAAAAAACAAGAACAAAATCTATTTCCATACCTGAGGATGTCTGTAAGGAACAGACGAAAGCTTGTAAAAATTAAAAAACCTTATGCAACTGGAATTTATAAACAGGGATCATATCATTCATATACAGGTTCGGGGTTGGTGTATCTTATTTATATTGTTTGCGAAGATGTATTCTCGCCATTTAAATCATTAACCTCTATATTTGTTTTTTGTATGAATGATTCATGTATGTATATATATATATATATATATATATATATATATATATATATATATATATATATATAAAATGATAAAATACAAAAATCAGTAATATTATCGGCCCTGATCTGGCGGCTCGGTTTATCACTTTCCCACCGCCGTAACGTTGCCACCCTGTGCCTTTTCTATAAAGACTGTCATGGTAATTATTCGGTTGAGCTCATCGCTGTGGTATCTAGACTTTTTGAATTTAAGCGCAGTATTAGACTGGCGTCGAGATCTCATCAATTTACAGTTGAGTTGGCTACTTTCAATTACTTGCTTTCCAGCCAACTTTAATCTGACAAAATCTACCTGCAATGTCAATCGCTATCTTCTCTTTTAGCTCATTAGTAATGTTTCTGTTCGTAATTCTTCCACACTCAATAACCTCGTGTGTTTTAAAGGTTTTACTGCATTGCTTGTGGCGAAATCGATATTATATATATATATATATATATATATATATATATATATATTTATACAAGAATGTGAGTTTTATATATATATATATATATATATATATACGAAAGTGAGTTTTTTTATATATATATATATATATATTCTTATATACGAAAGTGAGTTATGTATATCCTACACGGCTAAAAATATAAGCAAAAGTATTTGAAAATGCAAAGATATTTAGAGTAAATTTACCGGTGTCAAAGTACTATGATTTTCAAATATTAAATTGGGACGGAGAGTCGTGTGGCTATGGCATCAGTCTTCCATATATATTTCTAAAGGACTAGATATTTATTTATTAATCCGACATTAGGCGAAATAAATACGGGCTAGAAAATAAACGTAATATCTAATCAAATATGGCTGTCCACTAAAATAACGCTTAAAGTTTATATATCTCAGTTTCTCGAGTCTGGTGGCTGATATCGCTATTTCTAGTATTGACCGGTTTGTTTTTTTTTTTTAAACTTTTGTTTGAATTTGTGAGAAATGTTAACCTCTTGATTATTATTTCCTTGTCAGAGCCATTCTTCGTAGATCGTAAAAGTTCGATGATTATAAATTTTCATTGAATCTAAACTGAAATATTGGTTTTCAATTTTGACAGTATAAGGGAATAAAACAAATTAAAAGCTACACGCTCCCACTTAACTAACTGCTTAATTCTCATTAGAAAGGATTAATAGGATGCATTTCTGTCTTGTTTATTTTAACATACCTTTATGCTTTTCAAAAGAACCCCACCCAAGACTTAGTGTTTTACTGAAACTTCTTGGTCATTCTTGCAAGATAGCTTTAGACCAAGATAAGCAAAATCAATTTGATATTATTTCCCATTTATTAGGATGTGAAATTGCAGCTGTGTTTTATCTTGTCATTAAAACAGTTGTCTTGAGATTTAATTCAAGGACACTTTCTTTTGTATCATGGAATAGACGGTTCAAAAGTATTTAAACTTTATTTACATTGCCTTTTTGACAGAATCATTATCTGCATATGATAGACTTGAAATTATTTGACTCCCAATAGAGAAACTGCTTTCGACTCTTATTCAGTTTTTTGACCTTACAATTACGACAATGCAACACAAAAATAGAGGCTGATATCTTGCCTTATTTAACACTCTTTTTTTTTTTGAATTGAAAGAAACAACTTAAGAACCTAATGGAGACTTAATTCACTGCTATTAAAGTCGAAACCCATCCAAGATTCCTTCAGTGTTTTACTGCAACTTCTTGGTCATTCTTACAAGATAGCTTTTTCAAATTTTTATTTAATTTATTTGAATGTTGTAAATATAGGAAAAAAATAAATATAGAAAGTGTCAGTACAACTTGCCCTCCCAACTTTTAGAGAATCTTGGACAGTGGAAATATTTTTCTGAATGAAAATATTTAAGTTTTATTAAATATTCGGTGTTATCCAGACTTTAAAAAAAAATAGTCTTAGTGGGGGTTTAGACTAAGAGTTCGGTGTCATTCTTTGTAGAATGGTAGATTATAATTGCTTCGTTGAATTGAAACTGGTTCAAAAGTTGGTTAATTTGCAGTGTAACACCCGCACTCAGTTCGCATTAAAAAAAAATTCCAAAATACTTACATTTATGTCTAATTGTACATGCTCCATTCGAATTTGCCTTGATAAATTTGATAAAATCTACCGTTTTGGAATTATCGACAGTGAAATCAGGGATTCATTCGAGTCATTGGCGGTCGCCATTACTCGCGTTGTTTGCATACATTCGCTGCGGAAAGCTAAACGCGGAACTGATCTTTCTTGTCTAAATTTGTCGCAATTACTGCGCACGAGAACTATTTACGGTGACACGCTCAGTTTGCGCAATGATAGCTATTCTGCATTGAATGTATACAAACAACGTCCGTAATGGCGAATGAATCCAAACTTTCACTGTCGATAACTCCAAAACGGTAGATTTTATCAAATTTATCAAGCCAGATTCGAATGGAACATGTACAATTACACATATATGTAAGCATTCTGGAAATTTTTAATGCGAAATGAGTGCGGGTGTTACACTGCAAATTAAACCAAAGGTTTTACAGTCTAAGGAAGAAATTGATTAAAAGTTACACGCCCCCACTCAAAGAACTAATTTCTTAATTTGCATTAGAAAAGCTTAAACAATGACCAACAGGTGTTTCTTCTTAGATCACTCTTCGAGATTCTTTATTGTTCTCTGTTTCTTTCATTCTCAGTAATGTCTAGCGGCTTTTACTAACTTGCTTGGAATGCAATGATAAAAATAAAACCTGGCATTGTGGCCTACGTCCAGAATAATTTTTAAAAAATACCATGCTAAATTTCAGATTAAAAATTCTTTTTTTATGAGAAATATTTACAATACTCTATTTGATATGTGATTAATGGTTTTATTACGGCTTATCGACCTTCTTCAGGTTATTTAAAGGCAACAAATACTTCTTTTTTTAGATTGTAAGAATTTTCTGGGAGATACTAATGTTTTCATTCATTTATTTAGCGCATTTTGCTCTCGCTGTTATCCCCAGCCCCCTCCATCTCACAGATGTGGTTTATGGTGACATTCAAGTCAGAATAGGTCAATTGGCTTGACGGTCCCATTTACATCGGCGATGTTGGGGTTACTCTATCCCCCCCTCTAAGAAGTTAGAGGCAAGATCTAAAAAGTAATGGTTTACTGACACAATTCCTACTAATTAACCCCTATCTGAGAGGAAAAGAGGGGATTCGCGCGTAAGTGAATATAAGTAACCCGACTGAAATTGGAACTCGGCTCTTCGATTTCCAATTCGGAACCGTTATCCATTAGTATCTGTCTATTATACGGATTATTGGAAAATTTGTAAACTTAAGGAATCAGCACATATGCTAGGCCACAAAAATCTCCTGAGCCGACCAAGCATAGAAATAAATAGAATATGGGAACCAGTAATAAAGAGTGCCAGAGTAAAGCGATAATAACAAAAAAACTGCAATATGAGCTCTGGTAAAAAACGGTTGCTGAAGACATTAAGTTTATAATACCCAGAAATTCATACACAGATGTCCTCAAGGATACATGACACAGTGGATGAAGGCGTTAGTTAGATCCAGACAATTCACACAAATAATGTGAATACCCAGTTAAGGCAGTGGAATTAACAGGAGATAACTGACATCCATTAAACATGGCACGTGGAACTAGTGAGAACCCAGTGAGAAAAATAAAGGGTTCAGTTCGACATTCCAACTACCTGAAGAAGGCCGGAGCGTACAACGGCCGAAACGTTGTAATAAATATGGCGACAAAGATGAAGACAATAGTCCGAATAATGTAAATAGCGTTATCCATTACACTATCTACAGATCCAAGCTTATAGCACCTGATATTTCCAAGTGTTTTGGTGGCGTGAGATTGGAGAGATGTTAGTAGTATAATTAGATATTTTGTTTCAAAAAAAAAAAAAAAAAAAGGAAAAAGGAGAGGGCCATTATCAGGATTCATTGAGACCTGAAACTTTTATATTAAATTACGTTTGGTGCCGGAGATTTTCCAGTATTATTACAAAACGATTTCTCAAATTAATTGTTTTCAATTATTTCTGCTGTGATTAGAAAGAACGAAAAGCGAAAAAAAAAAAAAAAAAAAATATGTACAAAACAAAAAATCTCCTCCCACCAAGAAAACAAACCAAACAAGCAAAAAAAAACAAAAACAAAAAAATATACAAAACTAGCTATTTAAAATTCACGGTTTCTTTAAAGTGATGTGATTTGCTTGAACTCCTGAGCCAAGCTAACAAATGAATTTTACTCTTTGCTGAGCGTTCGCAATATTTGTAAACAATTACAGTCTACATTATGCGTTTTATGTTCAAATATGACTGTTCTTTGTAATGCAACAATGACTACCATTGTACACTCGTGAACGCGTGGCGGCGACAACATTACAACTCGGCTGGGAAGTCTTCGTCCAGACACTTCCCGTGTGACACATTTTTTTTTTTTTTTTTTTAATCATTGACTGTAAAACATCTGTTAACAAAAACAAAGGTTTCCTATATATGGGTGGAGCATATTAATTACTTTTGTCGGATTTTCAAAATGCATTCGCTTGTTCATGCTTTCCGAAGCTCTTAGAAATATTGCCATTATTCCATGAATTATTTATCATTTTATTTGTATCATACCGTTTCAGTGATGCGTTTGTTGATATTCATCTAGTTGTTTTAAGTTTTGAGAAGAATATGGCGGATTCAAAATATTTGCCTAGTTTTCTTAGAACATGCTTTATTGCATGTACTAAGAAAACTAATCCAAAATAAATTGAGATTTATAGAATGAAATTTAACTTCCGATTATTAACCTTTATGAACCGAAAATATTGAGGTAATAGACTGAAAACTAAGCCACTTTTTAAAAGCAACTCTCTTCAGAGTAGTATGAACCCTGTCAAATTTGTAGAAAATCTAATATCAAATTTATGGAAAACATTGTTAGAAAACAGAACATGTTTTATGGTGGCAATTCAAAAAAAAAAAAAAAAAAAAAAAATCAGTAATTTACAAGAGGAGGTATGGTGGAGTAATGGATAGCCGAGTTCGAATTTCAGTCGAATCTATAACTTTCACTTGCTATGAGTAAATAGCAGAACAGACCTTGGATGGCAACTGGTCTACCGCAGAAAGAAATGGCAACCTACTGCGGGAAAAAAAATCTGCCTCGTCAGTCATGTATACATGATAGAAACATGATACGTGTCACACACATGGCACATAACTGACTGAATTTACAAATCGATTGATTCAAAGAAAGGCAAGACTAAGCTGAAAATGACGAACGGATCAACAGGTCATCAACATCAGTTTGTGAGGAAAAATCGATGCGACATTTGATTAACAGCATAAATAATCGGTAACACCCTAGATATCTCAGCTGGTTCGGCTCAAAATTCCATCTGAAGATATTAGAGTTAAGTAAAATTTCTCATCGGTGGACACCAAAAATTGTTGAATCTAGATCAGTAACAAACTCAAAAGTAGAGCTTTCAGTCGAATTAAAAAAAAAAAAAAATCATAATCCTGAAAACTTTCCAAGACCAATTGTCAGGACCGATAACATTGCATAATCGTCTTTTATCAAGAATCTCTAAATACACGACTGAAGAACCAGACTAGAAGTATCAAGAATCTCTAAATACACGGCAGAAGAACCAGACCAAAAGTGACAGCAATACTCAATGCAAAGACGAATGGTAGACTTACAAATATGTAAAATAGATTCTGGTGGGGGGAAAAAAATCTGGCACTACATAATGAAACGAACTTTCCTAGCAGCAGTTCTATCATGTGATAATATAATCTTTCCACTTTATCTCAGCGGAAAACAGACAGAGAGAGCGCTTTCAGTCACTTTCTTGCAGTATAAGCATGATAATTAATACCTGTTCTATTACGCATTCCTTGATTAATGCTAATACTGCGCTTAAATTTGTCAAGCCAAGGTGCCAAAGAGGAAAGCCCATCAGAACAATTCGCATGGAAATATGTAGAGAAAAAGTCGCAGGGAAGATATGCCACGCGATTAGAAAGTGACTGAAGCCGAAATGCCAGGTCAGGACCAATAACATTGGTAGATTCGTCTTTTATCAAGAATCTCTGACAGAAGCACCAGTTCAAATGTGGCAACCATATTCAGTACAAAGACGAATGGTAGACTTTTAAATGCGTAAGATAATTTTTTCTCGGCTGAATCTATTTACAGCGACATAGTGAACATTTTTTTCCTAGCAACTGATTCATTATAATTTTTCCACATCAGGTCAGCGGTAAACGTCAGCTCTCGAAGGCCCAATGAGTCACTCTCTTGGAGGTTAGTATCAGCCATGATGCTGTAAGGCAAAAAAGATTCTCTCAGTAATTAACGTTGCTTCATGCTTAATATGTAACTTAAACTGTCATCCCCCACAATATATAGAGTCGATCGTAATCGCTAGAACTGGCGACAGGCGCTGAAAATATAAACTAAGCTAAGATAATGGGAGTGGCGAGTTGGTTAACCATCTCTACGATAAGGACCTTACTATTAAATCGCAACTGAAGGTTTTAAAATAGTTCCAAAATGTGTATTTAAAGTCAAGATCAGTGGTTTTAGGGAATATTGAATGCTAGACTAAAACACCTCCAAGACAGGATAAAGTTTGTTTTTTTTTCTTCAGAATGTAAATATGGAGAAATGAACTGGGTCGCAAGAAAACAGGCGAAGAAAGAAACGAGAGAAAAGTGGTGGGAAATAAACAAATACAAAAATAACTTAGTATTAACTTCATTATCTTGGAGAAAGTAATTCGAAACTTTATCGGTTAGAAATAGTTTCAGATATTTAACAGTCATTATATATATATATATATATATATATATATATATATATATATACACATGTTTCAAATATTAATATTTTTATCATGATTTTATTTGCTCTAAAAGACTAATATATAAATATTTTTTTATTATGGTTTTTAATTTCTTGAATTTCTTTAATCGTTCCATTTATATCTACATACGCACTTATATAATGAGAGAGAGAGATCTCTATGCATATATATATATATATACACACACACACACACACACACACACACAGGGTGGGATGGATAAATTGTCATCTAAGTTACGCAAAAAATGAAAATAACACTGACATCTCATTTAAACATATATTTATCAAAATTAAACAAAAATATCTTGAAATACTAAAGAGTAAATATATTCAAGAAAATCACCATTGGCTTAAATCACAGTCTCCTTGGAATCTTCTGCAACTCTTCTGGGTGGTCTCCTTGTTTAAGTTGGTGAATGCTGCCATAATCCTTGCCTTCATCTTTGGTGTTAAAAGGAGTTTTGTTGGTCTCTCGCTTAACTGCGCCCCACACATAAGAGGGTTGCGGTCAGGAGAGTTAGGTGGCCAGATGTAAGAGGTTATGTTGTCGCAGAAATTGTCTGACAGACATGACTTGGTTCTCTTGCTTGTGTGCCATGGTACAGAGTCCTGTTGCCAGAAATAAGGTCTACCAGCAACCAGTCACAGGGCAGCTCTACCTCCTCAAGGCATTTGATGTAGGCCTCCGTGTCTAGTCGGAGGCACTGTGAGAAGATGAATGGAGACATAACGTCGCCATCACACCAAACACCTTCGTAATCATCATTCGACTCATCCATCTCTTTCCGAATCCTCCGTACTGTCCTCAGATTGACACAAACACTGAAATCTTTGTATTGGTGCTCCTGGCATGATTGGCTAGCAGTACAGCATGCCGTTTCCAAATTCCTGGTGGAATGAATTGCGTGTTGGTACTCTTTTCTCACAGACGGTGCTCAACTCAACCTAATATACAGTGCAGTCGACAAAACGAACAACGCGCATGTGCAAAACTAAAAATATAAAAAGGCGACAATTTACATATCGCACTATATATATATATATATATATATATATAACCATTTCGCTACGAGCAAAGCGAGAATGCCACTAATATGCAGAGGAAGAGTTATAGGGAGTTAAAGTGAGATAAAAGCCCGAGTAAAGGGAGGACTGAGAAAAAGGGATTCAAGAAGGCAGAACATAGCGATTGATGCTGCATTTAAATCCTTCACGATTGTAGTTATCAGGAAAGCAAGTAAACGGAAGCGAGTTCAACAGGCGGGAAGTACGAGAAAAGAAACTGTTGGAGCTGAAGTGTGTATGTATATATATATATATATATATATATATTTATTTAAAAATTACAATTGTTTCGTGTCATTTCCTATCTTTAGTTTGAATTAACCTGAAGATCCGTTTACAGTGAAACCTAGTAAGTTTTCCCTTTCTCTTTAGGATTTATTTTATTTATCCCAGCTCTACTTAGCATATTGAGCACTCTACGTTTTAGCTTTATTATTCGCTTGTTTTTTTTTCTTCTTTGGACTAAAACTTACGACACTGAGCGATTTGTTTCCCTCTGTTCGGATGTTTTTAGTTCTTTTTCTTTCCAATTTTTTTCTCAAGTAGCAATTTGTTTTGCCATCCGAGTATTACTATTAGTAATATATATATATATATCTGTATATATTTCTGAGATGAGGTATTATGTACACTATTTACATTGTCCTCATCTTTGTCGCCATATTTATTACAACGTTTCGGCCGTTGTACGCTCCAGCCTTCTTCAGGTGGTTGGAATGTCCCATATTTATTACAACACATGGCAAGTAGAACATTAACAGTCTACCTCCAGTATAGCGAAATAAAGGCTTCAACCACCTGAAGAAGGCCGGGGGGCGTGTTACGGCCAAACGTTGTAATAAATATATATACAAAATATATTATATTAATAACGTAAATAGTGTATATTTATTCAAATTAGGTATAGTTAGGCATCTAACAATTTTCATTAAATACAAGTGACAAAGTTTGTCTTTAATTTTTTATTGCCTTTTTCCAATTATTGAATGTGTATATTTTGATCGAAGTTCCACATAACCTGTCCGAAGTTCATATTTGTTTTGTTTAGTTTTTGTACTTTTGACCGTCTCGATCATTTTCAACGACCATATGCTGTCTGTGTTGCAGATAAAATGCCGTTGCCAACATCCTGGTATTCTTTTGAATGTTTAAACTTTAAATTCTTCCACGGTGACGTCGTGTGTAGCAGCGGTGAAGAAGAGCAAAACCAGTTGTATCAGTTGTTAATTATGCCAACAAATTTGATTAACCAATGGCTAGAAACGGTTGTCAGGATGATGTTTTGCTCCGGATTTCTACCACAAGCCAGAAAATTGCTTCTTTGTTTTCCATTAAAAATAAAATTACCGATTAATTCTCTAACGTCATATATACATTTGAATAAATAAATATAACTTCAATGTCAATCATTATCATCTGTCTTAATTCCTTTTCTTTGTCTATTATTTTACTCTCAGTAAGCTCATTGTTATGTTGGTCACACCACAAACTCGCTTTCACGACGCTTGACACTACATTTTAATGAAAACTAACATTTTTAGGCATTTAAAGCAACATGCCTGCCCGCACACACAATTCCGTAAAATACTTGTCGAAAACACAACTATACTTCGACATGAAAACAATAGACAAAAACTAAAAATACTTGAAGCATTATACATCAAACAGTTAAAACCCAACCTAAACAAAATCAACTATGGAATCTCTACAAATATTCTTAAATGTCTATAATTTCTATAATTGGTAACAGAAGCCATTGGTTTATACCAACGGCTTTCCTTATTTCATTCTCCAATTCACTCTCGTGTAGTCATGTGTGACGTCATGAGATGCGGTGCGATTTTCGCTTCTAGCGTCTTATATGCGCGTGTTTATCGTTGCTTAGTGATCCACTATGTAAACTAAACAATGACAGACTATCATCACTGTCGTGTCCGTATATTGTTTGATATGTTTGTAATTACATCTTTGATAATGGCTTGAGTAAGCCGAAAGCTTAGATTATATTAAAAAAATAATGGATAAATATTGTGAATTTCTTTTTTCGGTTAATGATAATGTTATCAAACTTATCAGAAGATACGAAAAAAATTTACATAAAATAAATAGACAACACTTGTCATATTATTTAATGAAACGTGTATATATGTATATATATATATATATATATATATATATACACAAATATATATATATATATATATATATATATATATATGTATAAAATTTAATATTGATTTTATATATATATATATATGAAAAAAAATTGATGTATATATATATATATATAAAATAATAACATAATATATATTTATATATATATATATATATAAAAAGATAATATTTATTAATTTATATAACATTTTATATATATATATATATATATATATATATTTTATATATATATATACGGCGATTTTATATATATTTATATATAAATATATATTGATATATATTAAATTTATATATATATATATATATATTATATAAAAAATATTATATATATATATATATATATAAATATATATTTTATATATATATATATATATGAAAAATTATATATATATATATATATATATATATATATTTCAATATATATATAAAGATAATATATATAGATGAAACATATATATAACAACTTTAAAGAATTATATATATATATAATTATATTTATATATATATATATATATATATATTTATATATAAAATATATATATATATATATATTCATATAAATATATTTTATATATATATATATATTATATATATATATATTGTTGCTCCACATTTTATATATTATATATATATATATATTGATATTAAACATATATAACAATTTATATATATATATTTATATATATATATATATATATATATATATATATATATATATATATATAAAAAAACATTTATATATATATATATATATATGAGCAACATTATATATATATATATAGTGAGGCTCATTATATATATATATATATATATATAATAGCAACATTATATATATCTCAGGCGTTGCAAACAGTGACAATGAGACTTCTTTCTTGCTATGAATGTCGATCAGGATTCAAGCTCACTTTAGACCTCAAATGGAACCCTTGGGTAATGTTTTTGTTTATATTTAGAAAAAAGCATTTTATTGTTAAAAAAAACTAAAACAAAAACCAATTTGTTTTTTATTTCATCGATCGACCACCCCTTCTCTCAAAGCTTTAAACCATCGCAGGTAATTTTGTTTCATTTAAAGTCTCCCTTCCATGGACACTGATCATTTAAGCATTCCATACCATACCTCAAACGAATCCTCTGATAGAACACCGTATTCTTTCTTTCCGTATCGATGCCAGTGACTGATGATCAGGTGGGGCCATGCTGATGACATAGGTATCCATTGTTAGAATAAGAAGGACCTTGAACAAAAACGAAAAAAAAATATCCACATCCTCTAGCAGGGTTAGGGTTAGGTTCGAAGAAAGAGCTCAAGATAGACCTTTTATTATATAGAAATAAAGTGTCACTGCCGACACTTGAGTTTGAACCTAGATCGCCAGTGAGCAAACAAAGCGATCCCATTATGGAATTAAGTAGACCACGTGACCATATAAATTGCGTAAGTAAATTAATTGGCGTCTAACTGATCGCCATTTCTATTTCATCAAAATTACTATACGGATCGTTATTCACTATACTATTTCTTTATACGGATCACTTTTCGAGCAAATACTAGTACAATTATTATTTAATGCATCTGACACCAGCATTGTTCAACGGCGTTACTAAGTTATTGTTTTTACAAAGTCTCTATCTACAACGATCATTAAGAAATTTAACAACGAGTATTCGTTTTACAAAAAAAATCAACGTTTGTGTTCGCTGACATTTAAAACCTTTCAAAATGCAAAAACCATTATCTGGGATTGGAAAGAAAACAGTGATGACGCCTACCCTGAATCTATCAGAAAAATTCAAGATGCCGAATTAGTAATTACTAAATACTTCAAATTCCTCGATGTATGAATCAATAATAATAAATTTAATAGTGGAAATGAGGAAATTTGATATGAAAGAGGCTGTGCCAGGGGTAGTTTCCCCCAATACCGCAAAGTGCTACGAAAATAAAACATTAACCTAAAACTCTTTATCACGCATGGCGCCAAAGTAGCCCAGAAATATCTAAACTGTCAGTTGCATACAGCCGCTTTCTCAGATCCATGATTAAAATTGGATTCAAGCGAATGAAGTCTCTAGGTCTTAGCGAGGACCTTCCTTCGCCAAACCGCGTGAACCGACGCTACAGAATCGCAAAGAATTGTACCAAATAACAGAAAGCACATGACTGGAGGACTTTCAGTAGCAGCAACAATTAAAATGGATAGCACATATAACTCAAAGAGAAAACAATGACGTAACCAAGAGAGGCGGAGGTGCAGAAGATACACGCAGAAAATTAGAGAGAGAGTCACAGGAAGGAGCTGGGCTATATGCACTAAAAGTGATTGTGCTGAAAAATGAACATTTATATGAAATGAATGCTAAATGCCGCTTTTCTTCATAAGGCTACTTATATTTTTCTTGTGCCATGTTTCTTCCGGACGTAGTCGATCATGGATCCCCAGAACTTTCTTTGTAACTCCAAGAAATATCTGTCTCCTTACTATTACGGAATTTAAATTTTGTGCGTTGGTGTCGTGTAGGTATATGCGTGTTTACATGTAAACAATTAAAAGGAGAACCATAGAAAAACTTTGGTTTACATTAAGGACGGTTTATTTTTATTTTTTTTTTTTATATGTTTAGACCGTAGGGAAACAAAATTCTCGATGTCTCTCGGGTATGCCAGTTTTCTTTTTTTGGTTCAGAATTTAGAGCGAATAAATATAAGCATCGTTATAATTTTTAATTTTAAAAAGTCAAAAAAATATTAGTTGGAACGACCAAAAAGAAAACGTTGATTTAAACATAGTTAAGTTTTGAAAAATTGTGACCGCTATGCATTGATATTATATATATATATATATATATATATATATATATATATATATATATGAAGATCAGATGTTGGTGGACCATGGAAAGGAGACATTTCCCAGCGGGAGCGTCATTTTTTTTAAATATTTTCGATTCCATATTAGACCAAGAGAAGAAGTATCAAGTTATTAATAGAAAATGTTTGTCTTTTATAGAAGAAAATAAAGACGTTTATAACGGTCGTTTTGAAAAGAAAAAAAATATGGAATTTAAAAATTTTTTTAAAAGGTTAATAAACATCATGGAAAATTGGATTACAGAATTTTTTATTATTATTTTTAAATCAATTTTTTCTTTTATTTTTCCAAATCCTTGTATCGAAGTCCATTTAAACAAAAAACCGATTTAAATAAATATATGTTTGAAACATGATAAAATGTAAATAAATAGACGAAATATATTGAATATTTTAAAGATATTTTTAATTTGATGTTTTATTGAAGACAAAAACAAACAAATTCAGAATTTGTTTAATAAAAAAAAAAAAAAAGAATATTTCGAAGATGTCAAAAATAGAAGATTTTGTCCAAATTTTGTTTTACAATAAGAATATGTATGGCCAGTCGAAATAAAAATCAAAGCGAAAAAAGAACGAGGAAGAAAAGGGTTTTAATTTAAACGAAAATGTCTTTCTGAAAACAAAAAATATAAAATAAAAATATGATCAGAAATTTTTTTAAAAGCCCTTTTTTTGGATATAAATTATTTAAAATTTAAATTGTTTTAAATTATCTCAGAGGAAACCAATTTCATCTCTTGTTTTTAAAAAATTAATCTCTTATAAAAAAATTTTAAATGTTAATGAAAAAAAATTTCGTCAAGATTTAAAAAATGTTACATTAATAAAATGTGAACATTGTCCTTTCTAAAATTCTTTATTATTAAATTTTAAAAAGTTTTAATATTTCAAAATTATTTGACATTTTAAAAAAAGAAAAATTTTAAAAAAACTGTAAAAAAAATTTATGTAAAGAAAATTAAAAAAAGAAAAAAAAATTGAAGTAAATGTTCATGAAAAAAAAAAAGAAGCTTTGTGAATTGTTTTAGAACTGTTTGGACATAAAGAAAAGATAAAAATATTAAAAAGAAAAGAAAAAAAAAAAAAAAAAAAAAAAAAAAAAAGAAGAAATTTTTTAAAAAAAAAAAAATTTTTTTAATGCAAGAAAAGAAAAAGTAAAGAGAAAATTTAAAAAAAAAATAAAAAGAAAAAAAAAAAGTCGTAAAACAAAAAAAAAAAAAAGAAAAAAAGAAAGAATTCTAAAGAAATTAAAAAAAAAAAAAAATAAAAGAAAAAAAATTTATTTAAAAAAGAAAAAAGAAAGAAAAAAGAAAATTTAAATAAAAAGAGAAAAAGCAAGAGAGAATTTTGGATTTGCTTTATGAAAAGAAGAAAAGAAAAAATTGAAGAAAAATAAAGAAAAAGAAAAAAATTTTTATTTAAAAAAAAGAGTGAAAAAAAAGATAAAAAGAAAAGAAAAAAAAAAAATATGAAAAAGAGAAAGAAAGAAAAAAGAGAGAAAAAGAAAGAAAGAAAGAAAACCAATAAAAAAAGAAAAAAAAAAAAGAGAGAAAGAAAAAAGAAAAAAAGAGAAAAAGAGATAAAGAGAGAGAAAAGTTTGAAAGCACAAAATTTTTTTATAGAAATTTTTTTTTTCTAGTCAAATGAAATTTAAACTGAAAACTATATTGCGCCAATCATTCTTTTTTTGAAAAAAAAAAATTGAGAAAATCATCATTTCAAATGATAATTGATTTAGACCTGTGTAAAATTTGATTTGCTAAAATCAAAAATATTAGGAAAAAAAGAAAAAGAAAGTTCTGTAAAATTTCTATACACATTATGAAATTTTCTTTCAAATTTTTTTTTTTTGCCATATGTCTTAACGTGTCTAAAAATCCACTACAATGAGAAAAAAGACATTTTGGAAATAAAAGGTAAAGTTTTTCTCATGATGATTTAGTGGATACATAAAATGCAACAATCAAACTGCATAAAATTTTGGATAATTAAACCCTTTAAAACATTTTAAAACTTTTTATTTTTTTTTATAAAAAGATATAATTTTATTTTATATATATATATTATATATAATCTATAATGAAAAAATATTTAAAATAAAAAAATAAATCTGGTGAGCAAAAAGAAAAAATCATTGAATCAAAATGTAAACTGTCTTTTTTTAAAATTATTAAAAGATATTTGCATAAAGAAAATTTATCTATTTTGAATTAAAGTAAAAAAGACCAATTTATAGATAATTGTTAAATATTTTTAAATGCAGGTCAATTATTTTAGAAATGGATAGTTGTTCTAAATTATATATTGTTAAATCCAGACAATGAATATTTGAAACTTATGTTTTAAAAATCCATTTTTAAAATTTGATCATTTAATTTAAAAGAAAGGTTAAAAAGAATCCATTCAAAGAATCATTTTTTTTTTTTTTAAAGTCTTACATTTTAAAAATTTTTTTGTTTGAGCCATCTTCAAAAAATTATGTAAATATTAAAACAAAAAAAAATTTTTTTTCTAAAATATCAATCAAAAAAGAAATCATTTTTGAACAATCATATTTGGAAAAATATCTTAAAAAAAAAGAAAAAATTTGAATAACATGTTTAGATCCACCAAAGATTATTTCAATTTTAAAAAAAAAATCCAAATGTTTAAAAGAAATTAAATTGACAAAAATGAAATAATCAGTAAAAATATTTAGTTTTAAAAAGAAGATCAAATTAAGACATTATTGTTTTTATAAAAAAATAATAAAATCTTTTATAATGAATTGTTTCTTTTTAAATAAAATTTAATTTTAGTGAATGTCCATATTTGAATTATTATATTTATATAATAAAGGTTAAAAAAAAAAAGAAATTGAAAAGTATTTAACAAAAAAAAAATTCTGTAAATTTCCTTTCACAGAAAGAAAACCAATAATTATATTTTTTTATCAGAAAACCAAACCCTTTTGAGAAAAATGTTTTATCTAAATGAAAGATAGCCGGACTGACGGTCGAGTTTTGAATCAACCTATTAACGAATTTTTTTGTATTTTTAAATCTATATTTTTTTTTTTTTTTTCGTACCATGAACTTAAATAAGTCATTTTTTGTGATAAATAAAGAGATCCGACATTAATTCATTAAAATATTAAGGATTATTTTAAAAAATATTCGAAAAAAAACATTATTTTTTTTTTTATTTTGTATATTTCAAGAATGAAAAACTTAAAAATTAATCAGTCTTGACCACAATGAAAAAATTTATGTTTAAATACGTTTTAAGTTATTTTGAAATTGAATGTTTTATTTTTAAAATAAAATAGGAGTTAATAATTTGAGACATATTATGTATTGATAAAAATATATATATATATATAATAACTAAGCACCTATATAAATAAAAAAAATTAAAATTTAAAAAAAAAGTTTTTTTATTTTTTTTTTTTTTTCAAAAACACCTCTATATTAGTTAATTCAAATCAAAAAATGTATATATATCATTTGCTCTGTTTTTATTTTGAACTCTCTTTGGATTTATATTCTTTTTGGTTATCCAAAAAATTATCAAAAAAATTTATATATGCAAAAAACAAATGCAAATTTGATGATGAAAAAAAAACTTCCTTTCCTAAAAAAAAAAAAAGTTTTATTAAGAGAAAAGACCAAAATAATTTTTATTATTTTATTAAATTTTTTTTAGTATTTTAGGTTAAAAATTTTTCAAAATCTTGTTTTTTTTTTTTAACGTCAGCGGTCGACGTAATATTTACGATGAATGTTTTTGTGCTTTTTTTCAGGTGAAAAACCATTGATTTTTAAAAAAAAAAAGTCAAAAAAAAAAAAAAAAAAAATTAAAAAATTTTTTTTTATTGACAAATGAAGAAATTAAATTAATTTTTTTTTTTTTAGTTTAAAAATTTTTTTTTTTTTTTTTTTTTTTCATACATTACACACAGACACTTAATTTTATGAAATTTCGAGAAATTAAATTTTCATTCGTTTTTATTAATTAAAAGCAGGACTCCTTGAGAATGGAAATTTTTTTTTTTTTTTCAAACTACTACACATTTCCCAAAAATCTGCTCCAAATCATAAAATAAAAAAATGCAATAAAACTATGACATTATTTAATTGGAAAAGCTTTTAATTGTTTTTACAAATAAATTTATTAAGGACACTATTGTCTTAAGAAAAAAAATTCGTTGAATAATGAAATTTTATAAGAATTGTTTTCATTTTTTTTTAAAAATTAATTATAATAATTTATAATATATAAACCATTTAAAATTCTGCATTACTTCAATCCTGTTAGGTGATATTGTTAGTAAATGAAAACTATATTTACTAACAAAAAAATTGAAAAGCTTAATACAAAGTATTTTGCTCAAAGATTTTTTAAAAATTTTTTTTTTTTTTTTTTTTTTTTATATAAATATATTACGTAACCCAATTTTTTTAAAAGTATGGTCAACCATACATGACATAATCAGAAAATAAGAGCGATATTTATAGTAAATTTTAAATTCAACATTCCTAAAATTAGATTACGGAGAATATTTTCCAACATTTTTAAGATTACTGAGTACTTAAAAATTATATTTAAAAAGGCTCAAATCATTTTCTTTAAATTATGTTTTAACAGATAAAGTCTCCGTAGAACAACAATCAATTAAACAACACATTATCAATGCCTCTTAAGTTATTTATGAGTGACAAACGATGGTGAAAAGCAAAAAAATCACAGATACTGTTTGTTTTAAAAAATCAATTTCTGTTATTTTAAAAACTTAAAAAAAAATTTTTTTTTTCAAATCAGATTAATTATACTTTAAATCAGCTAATATTCCTCAAATAAAGTTTCAGAAAAGTATATTTTATTTTTGGAAGATTTTTTTATACAGAAATAACATTTGTTTAAAAAATGTGTCTAAAATGGCTGAATTTAAAATTTTTTTTTTTTCTTTTAAAAAATGAGATTCCAATCAATATAATTTCTATTTGAAATACACCAGAAAGTTTTTGCTTACTGGAAATAGTAAATTTAATCATTTAGCTTTCAATTAAAGCTAAAATGAAAGTTTCAAAAATGCTTTTTCATTTTTAAAAAATCATTTTAAACCTTAGGTATCACACAATAGTTGTGTAAACTTTGGAAGGTCTGAGTAATCCTTAACAGTCCGTAGATACAAACTGTAATATCAGAATCTGTGAAGTATATGTTTTTACTAAAAGAAACGTATCATATTTTTTCCAAATATATCCAAATTCTACAAGTTATTCAATCGTAAATTAAAACTACATTAAAACTAATTATTTGATTACGTAAAATTTTAATTGCTATCATAAATTATAAATGAAAACTATGTAAGTGAATAATAAAAAAAACCATTTGACTAATGAATTATTAAAAATTATTCCTCCTTTTTTAAAAGATAATTTTAATGTTTAAAATGAAATTCTTTGAAAAAAAAAAAACAAACATTCTTAAAGTTATATGTATCGACTAAGACGCAAGGGGGGTTCTGAGAAAAGAAGCACTATTACGATGAAAGAGAACAATAAAATAACAGGAATTAAGATGGAAGATAACGATTGACATTGGTCATCCAAAATTTAAATGCAAAGTTGACTGGAAAGCAAAAAACCGAAAGATATTTGCACAAGCGTGAACTACGACAAAAGAAAATCTTAGCATAGAACTTTCTTTCAATCGTTATTCATTTTTACAGTCTGTTTTTATCTGAACGCATTCGGTTGATAAATTCTTTGGCCTTAATAGTCAATTCCAGGAATTTGGAACAAATGCCCTTAGAGGTAGTCATGTAAAAGTTAATGAAAAAGAATTAGGTAGATTTTGAGGTTTGACTAATATTTGTCGGAGATTTTTCTCATCGTTCAAGCTTTAAAAAAAAATTATGTTTAAAGGCTTAAAAAAAAAAAAAAAAAAAAGATTTTGCTGTTTTTATAATTCCATTTTCTCCGTCAACTCAAAAAGAACATTTTTAAATTCTTTTCTTTTCTTCAAAATCCGTATGAAAATTGCTTTTTATAAGGTTAATTCAATAATTCCTATCTCAGCCTATGAAAGCCCTTTGTTTGACGAAGCACACCCTCCAGATCATAAACAAATAGAATGAGTCATTAATTTTTCGCGCTTGAAACCGCAAATAGGGCCGGATGCGACACTTTACGATTTTGTCTCTTTTTAAGAATCATTGATCGCCAAGTTTATTTATGGACGTAAAAAAAATGAACGAACCCCACATCGAATTTGAGGACTTGGCTCAAAAACTTTCAAATTTCACAGGAAAAACCTCCAAAGATCACAGAAAAATCAAGTATTAAATCTGATATTCCAATTTGGTTTAAGCATCTATTGACTGACCAGTCTTGCAAAAAATTAAGTGATCGTGTTTCAACGTGAGATGACAATTAATAAAGTGTTCAAAATTTTTAAAAAAAAAAAAAAATTAAAAAAAGGGGAGATAACTTATCAGTCAATACATTGGAAGAGGGAAAACGTATTTTGTTCGCATAACTCTTGGTAGAAGAATAAAATTTCAATGCAGAAAAATTAATTTTTAATAAAAAAAAAATTAAAAAACGAATAGAATAAAACGTTTAAAATCTCTACAAATGATTAAACATAAGGATACCAATTCGAATAATTAATAAAATTCCGTAGATACTTTGTTGTCAAAATAATATAAATAATGCGAAAAACGCGAAAATGAAGAGGCGAAACGTCTTCACAGAAATAATATAAAATAAATTTATCCTATTTAACAATTTCAAACACCATTTATTTTTATAATTTGATCCAACGAACAGTGTTTCTATCGCTACGACCAACACAATCTATCAGACAAATTCTCTCAGAGAACAGTGTGTAGGGGGGAATGGAAAAGTTTAAAGAGAATTTTTTAAAAAATATCGAATCAGATATCCCAGCATTCAATACAAATTTTTTGTCTGAAATCAACTGCTCCTTTTTTAAAATGCATTAATTGCATGCTTTTTGGGGCAAAAAAGCAGATCAAAAATTTCATTACATGAACAATATAATGTAAGCCAATTGAGACTATAATCAAAAACCACTGGTGGGTATTGACAGCGCCAACGTAATGGCCTTCTACAAATGGTGTCCTTTTTAAACGAACCGTCTATAACATTTGCGGGCGACTTGGCTCGGTGGTTGAAGAAAATGGAGTCAACGTAATATTTCTGACTTACTGCCTAAGGCAGACTAAATGGTTTTTAGCGTAGTAAGCGGAATCATCGAGCCGCGTTCAAATTTCGGGATAGTCAGTTACGTTCAGTTTCACACTAATATCCTCAAAGTCTTCAATCACTTCTCCACCAGCTGAGGGGGTACTACTTCTATATCTTTCCCATCTGTGTTTGTGATAATTCACAGATTATAAAGAAAAGATGGAGAAGAAAAGGAAAACCAACAAGAGTTTACATAAGTAGAACCATTTTTTTTTGAATTTTTTACCCATTTAAGACAAGGAAAAAAAAATTAGAGATAGTAAAATCTAAATGCAATATTAAACTTTTAATATATCTTTCCCAAATACGCACATAAATTCACTGATGATAAAGAAAACAAAATTGGAGATTTATTTTTCAATATAGCTTCCCATGTTCGAGGATCTCGTATTAGATAAAAGTGCTTTCATATTATCCCAATAAAGTGTGTGAAAAAATTAAGAAGATAAAGACTCAAATTTTTGAATAGTCAAGCGTCTTTGTTTCCAGTAAGTAAATGATATGCATAACTTGAAAAGAAAATAAATCGGGATGCATAACAACAATATTTATAGAAATTAGCATTTATT
Organism: Acanthosepion pharaonis; assembly: GCA_903632075.3. Lineage (NCBI taxonomy): Eukaryota > Metazoa > Mollusca > Cephalopoda > Sepiida > Sepiidae > Acanthosepion > Acanthosepion pharaonis. Next base: position 10,785 of record CAHIKZ030002469.1, on the reverse strand, counting down.
CGATAATTTAGTTCCTATTTTCATATTTATATAACAGTAATTGAGATTAAAAAAATAATTTAGGCGTGGCTTTGATGTTAATAGAATTTGTTCGTCTGGACTGGCAAAGATCGACTCAATATCACTCTCTCAAGATTTCTTGCATTTTCATTTTTATATGGATGGATAGAAATTTTTTATATAAAAATTAGAATTCTTTCAAATTATTTAAAATATAAAATAAGTTTTGAACAACCCATAACTTGCTAAATATGCAAAAGAAATTTTTTGTTAAATCATCCAAAAATTTATTTTTTTTAATTATAATCTTCAGCCTCGATTCAAAATAATGGCAGACTTAAATATTCATAATGGCAAATCATCGTTTTTTTTCAAATTGGGGTAATCAATTCAATAAAATCACCTTTTACAAAGTTTCCGATCACTAAAAAAGTTTATAGCCTTGAAGAAGAATGGTGTGTTCATTAGAACTCAAAAAATTTGACGGATTTATTTATTGGTAAAGCAAAAAATTTTTGCAAAAACTTCTTAAAGACTGGGTTTTTTAAGTCCCCTCAAAAGCAAGGTAATCTGTATCTGCAATTCTCAAAATGTGTGTGTGTGTATGTGTGTGTGTGTGTGTATGTGTCTATATGTCTGTGTCTATATGTCTGTGTCTCTATGTCTATATGTGTGTGTCTATGTGTATGTGATCGGATGCTGTTTATGCGTTTCCACAGTTTTCATCCAATCTCGGTGAATTTTTGTGGGTTTGATAGACAATTCTTCACTGCCAATTTTGAGCCCAAATTGGCTGGGAAAAAAATTACAACCTTAAAAGGTGAAAATCGTAAAAACTGATTCTTTACACTTTGCGCAAAAATCAAAGGCAAAATTTAATGTCAATAAAAAAAACAGCATACAATCAGAGTTGAAATCAGCGTACAATTAGAGAGTTGAAATCTAACGCAAACGATTGTTAGAATTATAAAAAAAAAATTACATTATAAATAAAAATTATCGTATATTATTATTATTATGACGGTCTATGTAAGGAGTTTCTTCCTTGCAATATTGAGAATGCAAAAACGACCCTTTTTAGGCCTTTATTCAAATTGTTAAATGACCCGATTTGGGGATGTTTCAGTATTGCACCCAAATGTTGTTAATAATATTGATTTTCAGGTGAACTGACATTAAACTTAAACTGCAATTGAACGGCAAAAATTATTCAGTAATGAAACACCCGGTTGAAAAAATTTACACGATATAACTATAAAGTAAAAATATTTAGCTGTTTCAATTTTATTATATACTAAAGTATATATACTATATTTACTATATAAAATATATTGTATAATAGGTATATTTACTTTGACGTGTATAAAAATACGTATGCTGTTGGCACACTGAATGATTTTAAAACCTAAGTCGGCATTTAGTTAAAAAGCCGTTGCCGACTTTTCAATATGATACCAAAATAAAAGAAACGTACTTTTTTTAAAAAATAACTTGGTCCAACAAGGCAATAAAGCCACTAAGATGCAAAAAGGATACTGAGATTGAAAGAAACAAGATGGATTTAAGGTCTGAAACATAACGATTCAAAACTTTTAAATTTAAAATTTTTTAGAAGTCGTAGAAGAATTGGAAAACCTGTACTGAAGAGAAGAAACTATTAGCATAGAACTTACGGTTACATCTAGAAATGTCAACAACGAAATTATGAGACCTAACTGCCAATCTAGTACTGCGCTTAAATTCGTTAAGTCGAGGCACCAAGGAAGGGAAGCTGATCATAACCATTACCCTTAAACTATTTATAGAAAAGGCAGAGGAAAGCTACGTTATGGCGTTGGGAAAAATGACTGAAGCCGAGATGCAAGGTACATAAGGTATTCTAATGTATAAACATTTAGAAATAAATTACAACTATTACAAGTGATGCAAAAGTGCCCCTAAATATGAAGAGTCTTGAAGCAACAGAAATATGGTTCTACGGAAGGATGCTGAGCATACCATGAACCGAATCAACGACAAAGTTTTAGAGAAAATGGTAAAAAAAAACAACAAAAAACAAACAAACAAAAAACAAACAAAAAAATAAAAAAAAACAAAAAAAAACAACAAAAACAAAAAAAACAACAAAAAACTTATACATAACACCAGGAAGAGACAGTTGAAATTTTTAGGTTACATAACGAGGAAAGGGGGTTTGGAAAATTTGATACTCACAGGACAGATTGACGGCAGAGAAGAATGGTTATATTGTTCATATATTTAGTGAAGAGTAAATGAATGGCGGAAGAAGGTTTAGGAGAAATAACCAAAAGTCAAAATTTATTAAGAGCTCCGAAGGATAGGAAATTGTGGAGAGCCATGATCACTTACGTTCTGAAGGGACACGGCACATAAAGAAAAAAAAAACTTAAGTAAATTCTCAACATTTATTTTTATTTTATTATTATTTAAAAACAATATGTATTGGCAATGAAGAAAGCTAACAGTCCATCTGAACATTGCCTCCGGCCCTGGGTACTAATAGGATATGCAGGGATGATTTTCAGCTATTGCTCCGGCTGATGAAGGAAGTATTTCAAATGGATCGCCTCTTCCGACCTTTCAAAGACTCTCACAGCCGACAAATCGTAATGGCTCGGTGTGCTTCGCGAAGCCAGGCAGATGGTAGAATCATTAGATTCTGAGCTGGGAACTCCAGATAACCTCTAGGTTCATGGGTAACATTTTGCAGATGCGATTGTATTAGAAGCAAACAGCTAAAAAACCTTTGCATGAGATCTCCCACGGAGGGGTCTCATTTCCAGAAAACGATTTAGGGTGTGCGATTCGAATAGGGTGAATTAGGAAGGGACTGATATATATATATATATATATATATATATATATATATATATTTTCTTTATTATTATTCTTTATTAATATTTTTAAATTCCCTTTCATGAACTAGAATAAATCTCTTTCCAGAACACACATCGAAATTTTATATATAAATATATATATATATATATGGTATGTTTGTGTGTGTGTGTGGATAGTCAAATGGATAGCGTCATGGAATATGAAAAAGTTTTTCCCCAGTATTCAAATTAAAGTTACTAACACGCAAATATATTTCTCCCCTCAGCTACAGATTAAATAGTAGGACAAACTGGGGTCTTTAACCTTGTTTGGCAAACAGTCTAGGAAGGATAATGTGTTCTGTTCTCCAGAAAAGTGTGGTTGATTCTACACACCGCTGTTGTCAATATAAGGATGCGGGTCGTCTCGCTGTTCATTTCTAGGAGACGGATTGTTGGGCCCCTACTGCGCTAAAGATAATTGGAGACTTAATCTTGCTTACTGTGACGTTCTTCGTCGCCGAGCAGTTAAGCATGCCGTATCAAACGGTAATTTCCAAACGAAGGGTTGACGCAGGTTCGATCCCTGCCAAGGGGACATTTTCTTTACTTTGATCTCTCGAATACATAGGCAGATAGACGAAATATACAGTTGAATAAGAATGGGACATCTATTTCAAATAAGAAGCGTTCACTATAATAACACTTGAAGTTATATATATATATAGTTGCAGATCAAATATAGACCAGAATCCGACCGGATGATAAAATAAAGTAACAAATAGGTAACGTATATCAATGTAATGTATATCAATCACTTCGTGAGAGATTTAGAGAAAACAGACAAAAAAAAAAACATTGATATTTTCAATTCTGTTTGGGTTAGTTCTCATTGATCAGACAAGTATCACGTGTATTAAAACCGTGGATCGTTCTATGTGTATGTAGGTTTGTCAAGATTCTTGTATGTCTAAGTGGGCAACGGCTCGGTGCGTGTGTCTATCTAGTTGGAGTTTTATCTTCATCGTGTGTGTGTGTTTGTGTGTGTGTGTGTGTGTGTGTGTGTGTGTGTGTGTGTGTGTGTTTACGTACGTATGAGAGGGAGGGAGTCTCGAGGTTCTAATTTATGACCCGTTGTCGATCTTGACAAAATCAACGTGTGTAAAAGGTTTTTTTTCCATCATATATGATTTTGACAACATTGAAAAGAATATATATCTAAAAGTCTACCATTCATCTATGCTTACAATATTGCTGTCACATATGGTTCGGTTCTATCGATATTTACTTTGAGCTCCTTGATAAAATCCGAAGAAAAATGGGCAATATTATCGGTTCTGATCTGGGTGGTCGAATTCAATTACTTCCTACCACCGTAAGGGTTGCGTCCCTGTTTCTTTTCTATAAATAATTTCATGGTAATTTTTCGGATAATCCCTTCGCTATGGTACCTAGACTTTATGAATTTAAATGAAGTACTAGACGTACGGTATTTTTTCATTTTATTAGGTAAGATCAATTTCCAGTTGAGCTGACTAGATGCAGCCATGAGTTCTATGCTAACAGTTTCTTCTCTCGCATTCTAACCCGAAAACTTTGTTTCCAGCTCCATGCTTTCCAAGTTTAACTTTAATCTTACAAAATTTAAAGGTAATAATTTTCGCCATACTCGTGAAATCCTCTTCCTGTTATTTCTGTTCCTCATTCTTCCACATCCATTAACCTCTTGTGTCTCAGTGGTTTTTCTGTCTTGGATTAAAAAAAAAAGAAAAAGTAAATAGATTTGTTTTTCTGTCGTCTATGCGAGGTATAAAGAAAGAAATCACATCGCAATAAGTCACATTGTTTAAAAGTTCTTTCTCTTTTCGGTAAGATCCCCTCATGGAATGCGCATTAAAAATTTCCTAGCGATTCCGATGAGGTATGCAGCTGTAGACTAGCATTAAAGATGTCGGACTTGATACATTGAAGCAAGTTTATAAATGCTAATTCGTTAGTGTTTATATTCAGAACTCAAATCTTAATTTTCATTTTTTTCTTTTGCTCCAGGACGTGCGCTAACCAAGTCTTTATGCGACTGACATCATGAAGTTCGACTTCACCAATATCGTAGACAGCAAGTATATCGGCTTTGGAATAATAAAACAATATACAAAGAAATCTACAATAACTGTTAGTCTTCTAAGTTCTCAGGGAATTCAATTGTTTCTGAGAGTCATCAAGAATCCACGAGACTTACCAAGACGAGATACAAAATATTGATGACAAGGAACCTCAACTATTCATCAGGCATAAAGAACATTACACTTCCAATAAAACAACAGAGGAATACAAGTCGAAAAATGGTGACACCATAAAGCGTTGTCTATTCTGCTGTTCAATGTAATGCATTTATGAAAAAGGGATGGAGGGGAAAGGAAGGAAAGTGCTGGGGAGAGAAAAGGTAGAGAGAGAACCTGGGAAGGTAGGGAGGGGGAAGGTGGAGAGAGGATAGGGAGAGTTGAAGGTAATGAGAGAGAGGAGGGGGATCTTTAGAGATAACTTTTTAAGGTAGAGAGGGAGGGGGGTTTATTAGAGTTGTTGAACTAAGGTATAGAGAAGGAGGGGAAACCGAGAGAGGGGGAGGGGGGGAGCAGGCGATGCCTGAACCATTTCTCCATTTCTGAAGCAAACGTGAAATGAAAAACCTTGTCAGTTTTTAATCTTTTGTACCCACTTACTTCTAGGTGTTACTTGATTCTAATCTCGTTCTACGACCCTACCACTCTTTTTTTTTTTTTCTAACCGCACCCTTTTACCGCACCGGCAGCGAAACTTTCCACCGCCCACTTTGAGAATGTAAAACTTAAAACGTTATTTGGAAACAGAATTGGTTGTCTTTAGTCTTTTAAATAAATTTCCACGTAAATCCCCTTTTTAAAAAAAAAAAAAAAAAAAAAAACCTTTTG